>CM032228.1:51250000-51620000 GCA_019009955.1 Riptortus pedestris
TGCTTGGCATACTCAGTAGGATGAGTCTATTTTTGTTAGTTAAAAATAAGAAATACAGAGCAGCTGTTAGTATTCAAGCAAGAGCTACATAATGAAGGAATAGTGCCAAGAATCTGCTTTAGAAGTAATTCCTTTCTATCAAACATGTTACATAAATTCATATACCCCACCCCACCTACAAATTTTTACTTTTTAATTTTCGGCATTTTATCTTTTACAAATGTCATCTTAACCAAAATAGTAAAATAAGTTTAACCTGTTGTTTGTTACATTATACTGTACCTACTTCTAATGAGTGTTTTCTTTTGTTGATTATTATTATTATTTATTAACGTCCACTTTTTGCAACTAAGGCTAATCGGGACGGGTTATCTACTGGTTACCACCCTTTTCTAGCCAGGGTAGGATTTTAGGATGTTATTTAATGAAATACGTCACTAAATAATTTCCTTTGCCCCGGCGAGAATCGAACTCGCCACTCTAGGTTTACCATGCGAGATAAAGGTCAACGCTTTAGCTAGCATGGCCAACCTGAGCCCCTTCTTTTGTTGAGAATAGCACTGTTGAAATGTTTACACAAGTATTCTCAATACAACAGTTGGGTAAAAATAAAGTAAACATGTAACTTGCAAGTAGTCCATTGCCATGTTGATTAAAGAATTTTATTCATTTGGCTGAGGTTACTGCCAACTGTACTTATTTGTAGAGCATCTTGTTGATGCTCTAAAATTGTTGTTCTATACATTTTGTGTGTCCTTGTTTTCAGCCTTGAATAGACCCCCACGTATACCCATCAGATTTCGACTTAGAAATAGAAAATATAGATGGTAAGGATACAATAGTGTGACATAACAGGACGTGGAAAGTCTACTTAGTTTACGCAGGCCATGCGTAAAGAACTTTTTAAAACGGGACTTATGACAAATTATTACAAATCAAGAGTTTCTCCACCAATAGCGGGACGACTGGACACCTTGGCATGACTCCTTCAAGAGGCGCGTGGAATGTTAAAACAATGCTCTTGACCTAAATGGGAGGTTTAGCCAAAATAAATATATTGTAACCTATATCAGAGACTAACTTATTATCAGTTTCTTATCTAATCAGTCTAGTGGTTACGGCTAGATGTCAGAGGCTATTGCTGATATTCGATCGTTACAAGACTACCCATTCCAGTTTTATAATACATATCTGACTTTTTATCAAATGATAAATACTATGTATCTATATACCAAAACTTCTTTTCTATCAGGAGCTAATGTCCATTTAAGACCTGCGCCTTGAGGGCAGAGTCTGTTCAGCAACTTGGCACCACAAGTAGTTGAAAATTGGAATTCTCGTACAGCCAATGTTCAACCTCGGGATAAGTGTCATTATACAATTTTATGCATGAATCATGAAATGGATATTCGACAAATACTGACGTATTTATATTAGTTCATATGTTCAAATAAATATAGTTTTCTATAAAAAAGAAACACTCTTTCCTTTTCTTATCATTAGTTAAAAAATATGATACATTTCCGTTCTGGAATTCTTGTGGTTCCTGAGACGGAAACAGGTAGTAATTAGCAAGCTATATTTCATGCAGCTGAGAGTGGAACTAAAATGGTTTCCCTTGGAAAAGTAATTACTATTAATTCCTAGAACACATTCCTGTCAACGAAGGAAGAGCATAAAGAAGTCCGTCACGCAGGGGCTGCGTTAACTAAGCAGATTTCCCACTTGCGTCCCGTATTTGCATTTATCTCATGACGTATAAGTTCAATGAGAACAATATTTGTTATTGAGGGTTCAAATGAAGTGCTTCATGATATAACAGCTTATTGTTGATATAACATGAGTAGGAGTGGGGGTTTACTGAAGGCCGAAAACTAAAAATCGGAAATAACTCGGTTAATATTAAAGATAATGAAAATATGTACATAACAATATTTATAGATCTTGTAATTAGCAATAAGATTGGTTTTATACCATTTTTCGATCCGACTTATAGTAACGGAGATATTTCGAATTTTCGAAAATCCTCCCCTCTAACCCCCCCCCCCCCTCCTACTGGGCCCATTTCCGCCGTTAATGAACTTGATCTTTATTTTTACATAAAACGTTTAAATATAACAGGCATATATATATATATATATATATAATTTTGAACGGACCTCATTTTCTTCATCTCCTGGGTAGAATCGATGGACATTTGAAGAAAAGTTTAGAAAAACGCGCCATGAGTACTACCTCAATAGCTAAGGGTAATCTTCTAATAGCACTTACTGACAAAATTCCCTAAATAAATATTCATATAATTTCCATTATTTAATTCTAAAGAGGCATTCTCATGGAACACTAATACGTTCTATTTAGACACCGGAAGTCGAAATTAAACATAAAGGAATTCATGCACCAGAAAATATGAAACTTCCTGAAATTTTATTCATATTGTCACTGCAGTAAGACCACTAGGGTATATATTTCAAAGGAAGAAAGAGAAATAAGGCAGGTTGGAGCTGAAGAGAGCGATTGCCCAGCTCGCCGAGGCTGAGCCACGCATGGTCCGAGTACTCCCAGTGACCCTGTTTTACAAAGGTGTCTCTGTAAAAAGAGTGCCAAGATGTTTAGTGGCATTTGTTATCCTTTATGTTTTTGTCGTTGTTTATTTTTAATGTATTATATTATTATTTTTGTTTTCTGGCAAGTCGATAGGCTGAACTCCATCTCAGGGTGCTTGCACCTTTATTAATAATGTCCCCTTGAGACAATATTGGGGTTAGGGAGCCTCCAGTTTATGTAAGGAGTTGTTTTGAGCCTCAATATATTGTGGTATTGGTAATGGTTTATTGTATATATTTTGTATTTATTTTTGTATATTATGTTGTATGAAAACCCAAATAAATAGTTAAAATACAGTTTTAGCACCAGAAAATGCATTCTAAACAAATTCCGTTCTTTATATTTTTCCGATGAAAACAATATTGACGAATGTATTTTGATGGCGAAGTAAACTACCACTCGTGAGGGGGGTAGTAAAGTATAAATTGGCTCATGTTTACAATAGTCATTCCCTTAATTATATGTGTATATATATATATATATATATATATATATATATATATATAAATTCGTCATCTCGTAGGTGGGAGCAATGGGCACATGAAGAAAATCCCATCATGTGAACCGCAATAGCTGATTTTCTTAAATGGAAATCTGCTACAAAGCTTGTCGTTGGGGGTAAAACAGACGTTTTCTTTCTCCATAACAATGCAATTACTCTAACTGATGGTAATTCAACAAGTAGAATTACCAACGTATTAGACTTAATTATTACGTCTGAAGTTCATTGAAGGATCCCTTAAAATCGTCTGCTAGTTGTAAGCATGAGGTTGATCCTAAAAGCTTTTCAAGGCTCTGCAGAACATCTTAATGCTTGTTCTCAATTATAGATCCAAAGCAGCTAATTAAAGCTCTGTGTACTGTTTCTTAAGTAAACGCAAACAAGTTTCAGCAGGTGAAATGTCATCCCATCTAAGAGGATAAATGTTAGCTCAAAACTAATACTCACACATGTTTAACTCTTCTTATCTCCTAAGTAGTTATCTGATATACACATTCGTTTGACATGTTCTTCACTCATCAAATCCGTCTTAAATGCCAAATGAAAGCAGTGTAAACTTAACTAGGCTCTACAACCTCATAGAAAGCCCGTCACACAGGATCTGCATGGTTAGCATATTTCCAAAATGTTGGAGGGTTATTAACACTGCAGTAGGCGCGCCCCCCATCAGTACAAGAGTGGGCGCATGTCATCTCTCAGATGACTTACCACCTTTCCCTAAGTATTAATGTAAGAGGGTTAGTTTTAATTAAGCCTGTACTAATATTTGTATAAAAGTTATAATTGATACATTATATGAAGAATATACATGATTTATGATTATATAATGTGAAGAAAAAATATTTCACACATTATCTTGGCTTACACAATATAAAATTGATACATACATACACATTATATAGTCAGGTTTATAAAATAAAATAAAATAGTTAGGTCGGTTTATAAAATGAAATATGGCCATTTCCTAAATAAATTACTTGAGAATTGATCTCTGAAATGTTCAGAAGAGAAAAAAATACTACCATATGCCACCTTCTGGTATTTCTTGATACATTATAAAGTGAACCAATTTTATCCAATATGTCCACACCTACTTTGGTTTGATTATAATGTGTTATAATGGACGGCTTTTTCTTTTCTCCTGTTCTCTCATTTATTTCACCATGAAAATGCATACTTGATGTAGCCAATACATTTCTAATTTTGGACTTATTATTTGGGACATAGGGTGCCCTCCTTCCTATAAGCGAAGATGCTTGAATTTATTTTCCTATTTTTTATAGTTTTAAGCTCCCTGTAAATCTGCCACTTTACTACTTACAAAGGTAGTCGCGCGGGATCTCACAGATGCCTCAAGGTTATGCGCAGTACTGGAGAATCAGGAAAGGGTTGAAACAATACTGGTGGAAGGCTCTAGGGATGATGGAAAGGTAGCTTGGGTGGGGGGGCTTGCAGGTTCTATCCTCTACTCAGGAGTTCAAAAAGTCTCTCCAAGTCATCTCTCAGATGACGTGCCACTACTGCGGTGCGACAAAATAAAATTCACGAAAATCGTACTATCCAGGAATGTTGGTGAAACGTCGTCAATCTGAAAAGTGGATTCCTCTAATGTGGGCAGTTTTTTATACTGAGGTTTGGAAGGCAATCGATGGAGTTAGCCTATTAAAATCGTTGGTAGCATTCATGTGGATTTTCACCCCATCGTGATAAAGTAAATATGTCGTGGATATTCTGGCTTGTGGTAGTGAATTATAATCCTGTAGAAGAAAAATGGCCATCCTTCTACAGTAAAAACTTTTCATTGAATCGCCAGAGCGACAGACTCCTAAACCCCGTCAGGTCAACATCCAGGAAGTTGGCCACTGACGTTGATGCACTGCATCGAAAGCACTCTGTCGCTTAAGTAAAACGTTATTACTGTGGAAGGGTGGTCATTTTTCTTCTACCCGAGTAAGTTTTTGTTTCTATAGTTATTAGTCTGTTTTTAATTCTTATAGTGTTATGTGTTTTTAACCATTTATCATTAAGACGTACGGTCATGGGTTTCGTTCTTAACTCATAAATAAAATGTTCTATAAACTGGTATGTACATGTTTTCTCTATATTGAATATTAACCGAAATATTTCCATATTTTAGTTTTCGGCCATTAGTCAACCCTCCCCCCCCCACTTCTACTCTTGTCATATTAACAATAAGCTGTTATATTATGAAGCACTTCATTCCAAGGTTAAATACCCAATAATCTTTTCATTGAACTTTTAATTTGTGAGGCACATGCAAATACGTTGTGCGATGACGCCATCAGTAAAGACTTTAGTATATATATTTATTTGATCTATTAAATAGTTTCATGCAACTCAGTGGTTCATAGTCGTTAATGGCTAAAATGTGGCAAGGAAGAGTGGGGTTTAGACTGGGGAGGATTTGAAAATTCAAAATATCTTCGTTATTTTGCGTCCTATCGAAAAGTATTATCGAAGCAATGTTGTTAAACCATTAGTGTTATAGAATTGTTATTTTATACGTTTTTTCGAAGCACAAATATTGAGCGAGTTATTCGGCCTTTGTAATTGTTTTCACCTTTTCCTTTTGAAGTGGGGGTTTACTTCTACTCATCGGGTTTTTGCTTAGAAATAGAAAACATATGGTGAAATGAGGTCAATTGTGGGCCAGCCAGAATTTAGGAAATCTTCTTAGTTTACGCAACCCCTGCGTGACCAACTTTTAGCAGATTTCTCTTGAGGGAAATTAGCTATAAGGTCGTACTCATGACGCGATTTTCGACAAATTTCTTCAAATGAACTTCGATTCTACGTAGGAGATGACGAAATGAGGTCCGTTCAGCAGTATATTTATAATATACTAGCTCAGATACCCGGCTTCGCCCGGGAATTCATTTGAGGTTGAATGGTGATGGTTTTTTTTTTTTTGGCAAGGCTTTACTTTGCACAATATTTTGACATTTCCCCGTCCCAGTGTTTAGAGTTTATTATACCTGTCGTTGCTATGGATTTGTTAATAATAAAATTATTTTTTTATGTAAGACTTCACTGTTCTCCATATTGTCATATTTCCCGTCTCCTGTGCATTATGCATAGATTTGAATTATTAAGGAGAAAATATTGACATACATTTGAATTAATTTTTTCAGGTGAGGTACCTGGTAGTTCATATTGAAAAGAAGTGTTGTGCAAATTTCTCTAAATAACAAAATAAACAACTTTTGTTATGTGCATATTTGCCGAAACCCCAATAGGAAATCATTATTATTAATTTCAGGCCTCCCTTATAACCCCCACTCCTGCCCGTCCCTAGAAATGTTAGTATAGCTTATTATAATGAAGGCGTTAGTACTAATTCACATACCGAGTTTGGTTTAATTCGGTTGAGTCTTTAGTGCCAAATAAAATTGTGGACTCCCGCTATAGCTTATAGCGTATAACTCATTTATGCTTCCGTATATGACGATATTGTATATAACAAAATATTCTCTTAATAAAAAAATAAACAACTTTTGCTATGTTCATATTTGCCGGAAAAAGGATAGAAAACGAAATACCGCTATTTTTAACTTTAAGGCCTCCCTTACAACCCCCACTCCTGCCCGTCCCTAGAAATGTTCGTATGGCTTGTTATAATGAATGCGTTAGTGCTAATACACATACCGAGTTTTATTTATTTCGGTTGGGTCTTTTGTGCCAAATAAAATTGTTCACTTCCACTATAGGTTTTAGCATATACCTCGTTTATAACTCGATATACGAAAAAAGTGTATATGACCAAAGTTACTCTAAATAACAAAATAAACAACTTTGTTATCTTCATATTTGCCTAAAAACCAATAGTAAACGAAATATCGCTATTTTTAATTTCAGGCCTCCCTTATAACCCCCACTCCTGTTCGTTTTAGAGAATATTAATATAGCCTAAAGTCTAAGTTGGGCTAGTAGTAATATACATACCAAGTTTCATAAAATTCGGTTCAGCCGTTTATGCGTGAAAAGGTAACAAACAAACAAACAAATAAACAAACAGACACGAAAGAAACAAAATGCAGATATGGTGTCTATGACATGTGAAACGAAAAGTTATCGTGAAATTTCGCGAAAAAAATCAATGTACAGACAGAGGTTACAATTTTATATATCTATATCTATCTATATATATATAAAATTGTAACCTCTGTCTGTACATTGATTTTTTTCGCGAATTTTCACGATAACTTTTCGTTTCACATGTCATAGACACCATATCTGGCATTTTGTTTCTTTCGTGTATGTTTGTTTGTGTGTTTTTTTGTTTGTTTGTTTGTTTGTTTGTTTGTTTGTTTGTTTGTGTGGTACCTTTTCACGCATAAACGGCTGAACCGAATTTTATGAAACTTGGTATGTATATTACTACTAACCCAACTTAGACTTTAGGCTATCTTAATTTTCTCTGAGGTGCACAGGAGTGGGGGTTTATAAGGAAGCCTGAAATTAAAAATAGCGATATTTCGTTTTCTATTGGTTTTTCGGCAAATATGCACATAACAAAAAGTTGTTTATTTTGTTATTTAGAGTAACTTTTGTTATATACACTTTTGTAGTATACCGAAGTTTAAATGCGTTATACGCTAAAAATTATAGCGGGAGTCAACAATATTATTTGCCAAAAATGACTCAACCGAACTAATTAAAACTCGGTATGTGTTATTAGTAGTGAATCTTTCATTATAATAAGCCATACCAACATTTCTATGGACGGGCAGGAGTGGGGTTATAAGGGGAAGCCTGAAATTAAAAATAGCGATATTTCGTTTCCTATTGGTTTTTCCGCAAATATGCACATAACAAAAGTTGTTTATTTTGTTATTCGGAGTAACTTTTGTTATATACACTTTTGTCGTATACCTAAGTAATAAATGAGTTATACGTTAAAAACTTTAGCGGGAGCCAACAATTTTATTGGGCACTAACGGCTAAACCGAACTTAACAAAGCTCGGTATGTCAATTAGCATTAATTCTTCCATGATTATAAGTTATATTAAAATTTTTAGGTTTGAACGGGGAGGGGGGTTAAAAGGGACGCCTGAAATAAAAATTCACCTTATTTACATGTATAAGAGACGGGAAATATAAAAATATCGAAGACAGTGAAGTCTTATCGAACAAATATTCTATTATTAGCAAATCCATGGCAACGACGGGTATCAATCCTAAACATTGGGACGGGTAAATGTCAAAAGCCTGCTAAAAAGTACCATCACCATTCAGCCTCAAATGAATTCCCGGGCGAAGCCGGGTATCTGAGCTAGTATATATATAAAATCGTAACCTCTGTCTGTACATTGATTTTTTTCGCGAAATTTCACCATAATAGACACCATAACTGCATTTTGTTTCTTTGGTGTCTGTTTGTTTGTTTGTTTGTTTCTTTGTTTGTTTGTTTATTTGTTTGTTTTTTTGTTACCTTTTCACGCATAAACGGCTGAACCGAATTTTATTAAACTTGGTATGTATATTACTATTAACCCAACTTAGACTTTAGGCTATGTTAATTTTCTCTGAGACGAACAGGAGTGGGGGTTATAAGGGAAGCCTGAAATTAAAAATAGCGATATTTCGTTTTCTATTGGTTTTTCGGTAAATGTGCCCATAACAAAAGTTGTTTATTTTGTTATTTAGAGTAACTTTTGTTATATGCACTTTTGTCGTATACCGAAGTTTAAATGCGTTATACTCTAAACATTATAGCGGGAGTCAACAATATTATTTGCCAAAAAAGACTCAACCGAACTAAATAAAACTCGGTATGTGTATTAGCAGTGAGGACTTCATTATAATAAGCCATACCAACATTTCTATGGACGGGCAGGAGTGGGGGTTATAAGAGAAGCCTGAAATTAAAAATAGCGATATTTCGTTTCCTATTGGTTTTTCCGCAAATATAAACATAACAAAAGTTGTTTATTTTGTTATTTGGAGTAACTTTTGTTATATATACTTCTGTCGTATACCTAAGTATAAATGAGTTATACGTTAAAACTTTAGCGGGCACTAACGGCTGAAACCGAACTTAACAAAACTCGGTATGTCAATTAGCATTAATTCTTCCATGATTATAAGTTATATTAAAATTTTTAGGTTTCGAACGGGAGGGGGGTAAAAGGGAGGCCTGAAATAAAAATTCACCATATTTACATGTATAAGAGAGGGAAATATAAAAATATCGAAGACAGTGAAGCCTTATCGAACAAATATTCTATTATTAGCAAATCCATGGCACCGACGGGTATCAATCCTAAACACAGGGACGGGTAAATGTCAAAATATTGTGCAATGTTAAGCCTGCTAAAGAATACCATCACCATTCAGCCTCAAATGAATTCCCGGGCGAAGCCGGGTATCTGAGCTAGTATATATAGATAGATAGATCTATTGTACCACCTGTATCTATGGCACAGGGGGGTGCTATTCGGCAGGTGCGCAGATCGTAACTTTTTTTGCAACTTTGGCGCATGACGTCACTATGTACCACATTCAGCTTTGTTTACATCGTAAGCATTGTTATCTTTTAGTGAATTGTTTTATTTTCCATTGTTATAAGTGATTGTTTTGCAAAATGACGAGTGATTGTGCTGTAGCAACATGTTCCAACAATCCTAGGAAATCAGGCAAATCTGTATCCTATCACCGGTTCCCGAAAAGCCCAGAAATTAAGAAACAGTGGGTAGTCGTGTGTAGACGAGGAGATTTGAACTTTAATCCTGATATTTCTCGGGTTTGTTCAGAACATTTCAGCGATCGTGAAAGGAATTTACAAGCATAATTGTTGGGCTATGTTCCTAACAGATTGAAATTAAAAGAAGAAGCTGTGCCCCATCTAAATGTACCAGTGTCATCCGTAAGTAAAAAAAAACATCTACTAGCTCAACTTCTGACTATACACAATGTAGGAGAAAAAAACGTGAAATACGTAAACGTGCCCTGTGTCACATTAATAAGATTTCTCCCTAAAAGATGAAAAGTGATTTTTCAGGTAATACAGAAGAAGTTGATTATAATGAATGTATTCTCTTAAAGAATAAAGTCTCTGAATTAAAGTTCTTGCCAATGCAAGTAAAAAATTAAAAAAAAGTAAAAACATTAATTTGAAAAAAGAAGTTACTAGATTGCTATCAGATAATCACCAGCTAAAAATGAATGCAGAAAGAAGAACAATTGCAATGAAAGAAGAAATGGAAAGGATTTGTCATCCAATATTATCCAAAGCTCAAATTCAGTGTTTACTAAACAATAATTTCCCAAAGTCTATTAGTAATGATAATACATCTTTCCTTCACAGTTATTTATTCTATGGGACTCAAGGCATAGGCTCCAACTTCATTGCCATTCTCTTCACAAGGATGTAACTGGAACCAAGGATTCCCTGTGAGTCTAAATATAAGCAACTTTTTAGATCAATAAGGATTACATGCCAATGATAGTAATTTGTCTCATTTAAAGACATATACCATTTTAATAATTTTGTATTCCTCAAATAAATCAGAAAACGGCTTATATTGTTCGTATTTCAGCTGGTCTGCTCCGAGTCTTGGGTCCTAGTGACGTAGCAGGTTTGCTGCATTCTGATTGGCTATTCGCCAAATGACGCTACCTTATCTTATATGTAGGTAGATAGACAGATAGATCAAGTTCGTTAATGGCTGAAATCCGGCCAGAGGGGAGGCATTTCGAAAATTGTTAATATCTTCGTTATTATGCGTCGAATCGAACCATTATACAGAACCAACCTTATTGCAAAAGTTATGTTCTATAAATGTTGTTATGTACATATTTTCATTACTTTATTATTAACCGAGATATTTGCATTTTATCGTTTTCTGCCTTCAGTTACCCCCCCCCCTTCTACTCATTTCATATTAACAAGAAGCTGTTACTATACTATGAAGCATATTATTTAAAGCATAAATGCCAAATATTGTTCTCATTAAACTTATACTTTTTGAGATAAATGCAAGTACGTGGCACTCGTGATAAATCTGCTAGTTTACGCAGCTCCTGGGTTACAGACTTTTTCAGTTTCCAGCCTTCAGCAAACCCTCACTTTTACTCATGTCACATAACTAAGACTCTGTTATGCAATAAATCACTTTATTTGAATCTTAAAAACCCAATATTGTTTTCAAGAGGCCTTTATTATATGGGATACATGCAAATGTGTTGCCTCCCCCGTCTTTAGTTCTTGATTCACATATATTCAGACAAATTTCAGTAATTGTTTTTCTATCTATCATTCCAGCTCTGAGGGGTTGGCAGACCTAAAGTAAAAAGAAAGATCGAGTTCGTGAATGGGTGAAATCGGACCAGCGGGAGGGGGTTTAGAGAAGGGGATCTTGGAAAATTCAAAATATCTCCGGTACTACAAGTGGGATTAAAAAATTATATAGATCCAATCTTATTGCAGATTACATGTACTATAAATATTGGTATGTACTTTTATTGTTTACCTTGAATATTAACCGAGATATGTGCATTTTTCTGTTTTGAGCTTTCAGCAAACCCCCATTTCTACTCATGTCTATAATAAACCACTTTATTCGAAGCTTAAATACCATATATGTTCTGTTGACACCCCCCCCCCGCCTTAAGTTCTTGGACTACTAAAATTTTAGTGATTGAGATAAAAATTATTCTGATTCATAATCAATTACACTACTAGATATAGTAAATAGTTGTCAATAAAATTAATATGTTATATTCAGATATATTACAGTAATTATTTTTATTTCCGGTGAAGAATATTTCTTCCGAAATGATGGATGGTAGAGGAACCTATTGGTACTAATTTTTACCTATCTGTTTAGCTTTGAGAGGTTGGCAAACCCGTTTGTTTACAATTCAGGCGCTTTCCGTTGTGAGGTTATTAAAATTGACTGAAAGATTTCACATTACCGTTTGCATTTATTCAATTATTAGTGTTGTCAGTATGTAGATGTATCTATTGTAAAACTCCTCGAGGGAAATCTGCTTAGTTTACGCAGCCCCTGCGATGGATTTGCACCCTTAAGAGCACGAGCACTGGAGCAAGTTAAGAACGAACTGCTCTAGACGAGGAAATGTGCTCTACTAAACCTAGTATCAGAAATACAACATGTCGTCCTTGACACCTGCCCCACTACAGTATCGCACCGCCAGCTGGGCTCTCAGTACATTGTTGTCGCTCGAGGCACTACGTCCAGGGTGACAGTTGGTTGGTTTTTAATGCATACGCCGCGAGGATATGCCAGTTACGAGTTGTCCCGGTCTATAATTGACGTGTATGATGCATAGCATGGCGATCGTAATGAAAAACTTCCAAGTTACTTATGAGTTTTGGTTGTGAATTATAAGCAGTGAAGGATAAATTAATATATTTCGAAACTTATAATACAGGTAATGTACAGTATTTTAAGTAACCCTTTATTTAACATTGTTTCTGAAGCTCACAGACGGGTCGTTAGAGAAAACCGCTAAAAATTTGATATATAAAAAACTATTATAATTTTCACTTTTCTTTTTCACATTGATATGCGATTGTAAGGTTGTTTTTACATTATTATTTCACTTTAATTAATGTTTCAATCACCAAAGGCTATTCCAACTTGAAACCTTAACATACTTAATACTATAAATGTATTGAACTATATCTTATTAACCTATCTATCTCTAGGTCGATAATAATTCATTCATACCAGTTGTTTTTTGAACATGTAATTTTCAAGGTTCCTCAATTAATTGCTTTTTTTTTAGATTTAAAAACACATAGCAGTTAGTATATATGCCATTTATTTTTAATAGTTATACATTTTTTATTGTTTCGTTTAAAAGGCCTTTTTATGGCATCTTTTATTAATTTTATGTTTAGAAACCCGTCACGCGCGTTAGATTCCCCACGTGCGTCACATATTTACATTTATTTCAAAACGTAAACGTTCTATGAGAACAATATTTAGTATTTCTGCTTCAAATACAGTGATTCATAATATAACAGCTTATTGTTAATATGACAAGAGTAGGAGCTTGTCAAAAAAAAAAAAAAAATGAAAAGTCCGTCACGCAGGGGCTCTGTTAACTATTACACAGGGTTGTGTAATGGTATAACACATTTGTGATCACATCTCCCCACATATTCTCTATTTATATGTATAAAACCAACGAGTATAAGAGTGGGGGGTTACTGATAACGGGAAACAAGAAAGCACGAATACCTTGCTCAGTACTTTAGTTACGAAAACGTTCTTAGAACAACAATTGCAGAACATCAATAGTTCGACAAGATTGGTTCTGTAACATTTTACGATCCGACTAGTAATCACGAAAATATACATATTGGATTTTCGTATTCTCCTTCTAAACCCCCACCAGCCCGAATTCCGCTAATAACAAATATTGTCTTTGGTCATGACTGAAACAGTTAAATATCGGATATGGTACATATCAAAGAAACATTTTCGAATAAAGAACAAAAAATCTTAATTGAAGGTTTATATTCAATAACGTATTTGCATGTATCTAACAAAGTAACGGCTAGTGAAAATAAATAACAAATGATGTGGCCGGGGGGGGGGGGGTATTTACAACCTGACTAATTCGAATCATACTTAAAACTATCAAATAAATCTAAAAACATAATATACTGTGCCAATATTAAAATCACTTTAATGAGAATTAATAAAATTGTTGGAACCAGCTATATTTTTTAGCGTATCTCATTTATACTTCGATAAAAAGCAAAAGTGTACATACAAACGTCACTCTAAATAACAAAATACAATTATTTTTTAAGTGCATATTTGCCAAAAAACCAATAGGAAACGAATTATTGCGATTTTCCATTTCAGACTTCCCTTTTAGACAGCCCCCACTCCTGCTCGTCCCTAGCAATTTTGGTACATCTTATAATCATGGAGGAGTTAAAGCTAATTTACATAGCGAGTTTTGTTTAGTTGAGATTACTCTTTTGTGACTCCAGCTTTAGCTTTTAGCGTATATCCGGTTTTTACTTCGTTATATTGTATAACAAAAGTTACTCTAAATAATAATAACAACTTTTTTTAAGTAGATGTTGCCGAAAAACCTATAGGAAACAAAGTATTGCCATTTTTCATTTCAGGTTTTCCTTATAACCCCTTCTGTTAATAACTTCTGTTATTCTCTGAGAATATTAGTATAGTCTAAAGTCTAAGTTGTGTTAGTAGTAATACACGTACCAAGGTTTCATAAAATTGGGTTCTGTAGTTTAGGCGTGGAAAGAGAACTAACAAACAAATAAATGCAAAAACAGACGCGTAAACCAAAAATTGTTGATATCGTTTCAATAGCACGTGTAACGAAAAAATATCGTGAAATTTTGAAAACAATTGGTGTATAGACAGAGGTTACAACAGGCTACGCCTGGCAATTGATCTCGTAAACAGGTAAACCTGTTTTTTACGAGACCGAAAAATGGAATAAGAAGGTCACAAGGACATACAGTTCTTTCCCAGTGCTTTCTGCACCAGCCCATCCAGAAATAAAGGCATCAAGACGAAAATTCAATTCACACCAGTAAAGGCACGAGTGGAAAAAATTCGATTCAAGGCCAGAGTTGTTAGATAGTCTCCCCTCAGTTGCCTGTAGCATGCATAAGCTGATTAGTGATAGGCATTAGCCAGTATTAGTATGCTTAATCTACCCTTCAGTCTTGCCTCACTGACATTTGTTAGTGAGAATTAGGCAAGAAGAGGAATGTAATTTTACAAATTATTACTTCTAAGTACATAAAGTTAAAGTCTGTTACACCCTGTATATATTGTGGACTAAATTATTGTGTTGTGTTAATTCTTTCAGCAAATAAATATACTTCAAAATTTGTTGAGACTCTCTTGGAACACTTATAAACTCTATTTAGTAAGCAAAAGTGGTAAGCCAAAATTTTGGAATTCCTAAATTTAAGCAACGTTGAAAAATTCATACCCATGATTCAAATGCAAAACATTTCACAAATATATCGAGGGACTCTCATAGAACAATTATAAATTCTATTTAGAGATCTGGTATGAAAATTTTGAAATTCATAATTATGGAATAACATAAACACAAAAAACAAAAACAAAAAAAATTCGTTCGTTACATTTTTCCCGGTAAAATCAATATTTACGAAAATCTTGGTTCATTAATTTATGTTTTGACATCGAAGTAAACTCCATCATCTGGTGGTAGTAAGGTATATAATGACGCATGTCAACAATTTCTTCCCCTTATTACATAATTCCCCGTCTTTGGCGTCCAAATTTTTGAAATTCATAAATCTAAATAACATTTTAGCAGATTTCCCTTAATCTCTCTCTCTCTCTCTCTCTCTCTCTCTCTCTCTCTCTCTCTCTATATATATATATATATATATATATATATATATATATATATATATATATATATAATTGTGTTGATGTTGTGTTGATCTGGTTATATTTATATAAGGTGTTGTTATTCTTTTTGGAGTTTTGGTCAATGTTGGTGAAAAATTCTTAGTTTATGCCGATATTTCGTGAATCTTTATTTTCTCTTCTTCAGGGCTGTAAAATTACAGGTACTACTTTATAATATTGCACATTGTTATTAAACATTATTGTGAAAGGGTGCTTTTTTTTCTTTCTTTTTTTTCTATTATTACTTACCAAGACTAAAGATACCTACAAAGTATTACACATGGTTATTGCACTAGGACTAGGGTTATAGTAACCTTCCTTGTTTTGTTTACACAGCAGGGTCACAGCCTTTTGTATGTTTTGTATATCTATAGTATATTGTCCTTGTTTGTTGAACAATACCATATTATAATTGTCGAAGCCATCTTTATGTTATGTTATAGCTATTATGTCATATTATTCTGCTCTGTTACAATTATTAATGTTATGAGTTACCACTATTAATGTTATATATTGTTAAATCTATCTTCATGCTATATTAATGATATTATGTTGTTGTTATTTTTATGTTACAATTATTATTCTATTATGTTACAGTTATTAATACTGTTGCTACAATTGTAGTTATATTTTTATCAGAGCCACCTTCCTGTTGTATTAAATCTATTAAGTTATTATGTTTTACTATGTTACAGCTGTTATAGTATTATATATATATATACATTTATAATAATAATGACATGAATATTATATATATTTTGGTGTTATGGGGTGCTCGAGTGTAATGTATGTGAATATATGTATGGATATGAATATTGTATAGTGTTGAGGTGTGTTTATGGTATTATGTTGCAGTACCAAAACTTCACCAACATTGACCAAAAGTCCAAAAAGAATAACAACACCATATATAATATATATATATATATATATATATATATATATATATATATATAAAATTGTAACCTCTGTCTGTACATTGATTTTTTCGCGAAATTTCACGATAACTTTTCGTTTCACATGTCATAGACACCATAACTGCATTTTGTTTCTTTGGTGTCTGTTTGTTTGTTTGTTTGTTACCTTTTCACGCATAAACGACTGAACCGAATTTTATGAAACTTGGTATGTATATTACTACTAACCCAACTTAGACTTTAGGCTATATTAATTTTCTCTGAGACGAACAGGAGTGGGGGTTATAAGGGAGGTCTGATATTAAAATTCGCGATATTTCGTTTTCTATTGGTTTTTTGGCAAATATGCACATAATAAAAGTTGTTTATTTTGTTATTTAGAGTAACTTTTGTCATAAACACTTTCATCGTAATCCGAAGTTTAAATGAGTTATACGCTAATGACTATAGCGGGAGTCAACAATATTATTTGGCACAAAAGACTCAACCGAACTAATTAAATCTCGGTATGTGTATTAGCACTGACGCCTTAATTATCATAAGCTATACCAACAATTCTAGGGACGGGCAGGAGTGGGGGTTGTAAGGGACGCCTTAAATTAAAAATAGCGGTATTTCGTTTTCTACGGGTTTGTCTGCAAATACGCACATGACAAAAGTTGTTTATTTTGTTATTTACAGTAAGATTTATTATATTCACTTTTGTCGTATGACAAAGTATAAACGAGATTTACACTAAATACTAAAGCGGGAGCCAACAATTTTGTTGGGCACTAACGATTGAACCGAAATTAACAAGACTCGGTATGTGAATTAGCATTAATTCTTCCATGATTATAAGCTATATTAAAATTTTTACGCCCGGACGAGAGTGGGGGTTATGAGGGAGGCCTGAAATGAAAAATTATGATATTTCGTTTCCTATTAGATTCTCGGCAAACATGCACATAAAAGTTGTTTATTTTATTATTTAGTGTAACTTTTGTTGCATTCACTATGTTCGTAAAATGAAGTAAACACGGGATATACGCTAAAACTATAGCGGGAGTCATTAATTTTATTAGTGCTTATTTAAGTGTTTTTAATGAATTAATATTATGACAAAAGATTTTATGTTTTAGTCACATATGATAACTCTACCTAAATATGATTCGGATTAGTGAGGTTATATATCTCCGTCGTCCCTTCTCATTTATTTATTTCTCCTAGAAAATAACATTGCTATTTATTTCCAATAGAAATGTAAACTATAAGAGCATTTCCGTTATTTAATTTGTATAGTGTATTATTTAAACAAAGTCAGCTGGATTGGCACAAAGAGTGATAGCGGAAGTTATGGGATCATACTCTTTGGTTCTGCTATTATATTATCTTATTTCCAATATCTTGATGTTATTGAAACAAATATGTACCATCATAACAATTAGACGTTAATGGTAATGTTATTATGAAAAAAGGCAATATCCTTTTAAATTTGATATGATTTAAAGTACTACTTATTTTGCAGGGAGGGCTACGTTCTCTTCCCCTCAACTATATTTTTGAATATAAATGAAATTATTTTTAGGGTAAAACTATTATTTAATTCCATCAGGTAGATAAATTATTAAAATAATACTTCGAATCAATATTTTAAGGAAAACTATGGAGATGCTGGAGCGGAAGGAGGCCGGAGCCTAAACAGTTAATTGAGTTAACCTATTTCCTGTGAAATGATTTCCACTGCGCTCTACTATTACGAATATAATCTAATTACAAAACTATGCTTAAACTATACGAGCTCGGATTAGTTTTTGACAGGAAATAAGTTTCATTATAGAGGATATTTAATTTTAATAAATGCTATCCACGATTATGGTTTGAAGTATTCAAAAAGGTGAGTTAAAAAGTGGAGAGAGATAGATCAGGAACACATTTTTATTTATTCTTCAAAATTAAAATTTCTCATCTATACGTCGCCCGCCTGACCCTCACGTGAAACAATGATTAGGGGCTTATTTGAATTACAATTTTTTTTTCTGTAAGCCGCCTGCCTGACCCTCACGGGAAAACAATGCGCCCAGACGGGAAGTGTAGTAAACATTTAAGCCTTGCTCAAAAAAAAATCACTAGTATCATTCAGCCTCAAGTGATTTCCCGAGCGAAGCCGGGTACCTTAGCTAGTTATATATATATATATATATAATATATATATATATATATATATATATATATATATATATTTGTCTTTTACCGCTCTAGTGGTCGCAATTATTGTTTAATCGTTACCAAACTCGATATTTAGTCGTTTTATGTAAAAAGAAAGATCAAGTTCTTTAACGGCTTAAAGCGGACCAGGGGGAGGGGGGGGGGTTTAGAGGGGAGGAATTCCGAAAATTCGAAATATCTCTGTTACTATACATCAAATCGTACCATTGCATGAAACAATCTTATTGCAAATTAAATTTACTATAAATATTGTTCTATACATATTTTCTGTATAATGAGTATTAACCGAGATATTGGGATTTTATAGTTTTAGCTTTCAGTAAACCCCCACTTCTTCTAGTGTCATATTAATAATAAGCAGTTATGTCATGAACCACTTCATTACAAGATTACCAAATATTGTTTTCAAGAAAACTTCATTATACGAGATAAAAACATATACGTTCTGTCTGTTGCTCCCCCCCCCCCCTTCGTTTGCTCTTGGATTACTAAAATCTGAGTGATTGAGATAGAAATTATTCTGATTCATTTCAAATTACTCCACTAGCTATAGTAAATAGTATTCAATAAAATGAATAAGTCATATGCAGATATATTTCTTTAATTGTTCATGTTTCAGGTCTTGAACAATTCTATCTATTCAACGCCACGATGTTGGCTGCCCTGTTTGTTTACAATTCAGCCGCTTTTCGTTGTAAATATTATTAACTTGTAAATTGACTATATGATTTATTATTACCGTTTGTATTTATTCCCTTAACATTCACGGTGGTGTCATCAGTATGTTGATTTATCTGTTGTAAACCTTCCCGTGGGAAATCTGCATAGTTTACGCAGCCCCTGTGTGACGGACGTTTATACCTTCAATCGTTATTCTAAACACAATTCATTCTTTCCATTTTCTAGATAAAATCAATATTAACGAAGATATTGGAAAATATGGGTTCCTATGTCCAAGTAAATCCAGTATTCATGTTACATAAACAAAAAAAAAAATCAGAATTCTAACAAAGCACTCTTACGGAAAACTAAAAACTACTGTTTGGGCACAGGATTTCGGACATGAAATGATGAAATTCATAAATCTAGTTCTAGCTTCGAAAATAGTGCTGTAAACACATTTTTGTTTCTTCGATAAAACCAATACTAACGAATATTTGCTTTGACATCGCCAAACCACCACTCCTGAGTATGGTAGGTCGATCACCCCCCCCCCCCTCTCTCTAATTCTCCGCAAATGACTATAAACATAGCTTAAATTTCAAATGCAATTTGTGTAGGCATCTTATACGTGTAATAAAAGAATAAGTTGTGAATAAACACCATCATCATTGCAACAGGTGGGAAAATCCTTAGCATACGCAGCACCTGATTTATATTTTGAAAAATTGAACTGAATTTATGTAAGGGTAAATACATTCATGAATGAAACCCTACGGATAGGGCAATTGATATTAAATATGTATGAAGTGTATTTGTAACACTGAGAAGAGACCACCTAATTCTTATCACGTGTAGATAGATAGCATTGTAGGTCATGAAGTATCTGTTTATACACGTTCTTCTAATCTAATCTATATAAATAGCAATCTAGAGCTTGTCTGCTATTCTATATCAATTCGGCGGAGATATATATTTCAACCATTCTAAGAACAATGTCATCAAAATGTAAAAAAAAAAAAAAAAAAAAAAAAAAAACTTGTAAAAAATGAATTATGTTTAGAATAAATTTAAAATAAAATTAAATTTTTTTTGCATTTTTATGAGGTTGTATTCATGATCGGATCTCAAAGATTTTCTCCAAATGCCCATTATACACGCGCGCGCGCACACACACACACGTTGTGATTATGTAAGTACTTATTATATTTATCTGTTTTCTCTTCAGCGGTCCATTCTTATTATTGGCCTTCACCAAACGTGATATTTAAATCAAGCTAGTATGCTAGGATTGTTGGTTGTCGGCTAAAGAATGGTTTCTTTATTCTCCTTATAGAGAATTTTATTGGAAGTGCTTACAGTTTCGGGTCCTTCTTCAGAGCTGAATTATGAACAAAACAAAACAAGTGAATTAATTTGTGAACAATTGTGGAAAAAAAAAAAATCATAATATTCTCTTTCATATGTACAAAGGCCGGAAAATTCAAAGACATAATTTTATATGAGAAATGACAGGTGACTTTAAAAAAAGTTCTCTTTAAGAAGAGTCGGCTAAAGAATGGGTTCGAACCTAAAAATGTCCGTCACGCAGGGGAAGCGTAAACTAAGCAGATTTTCCACGTGAAGTTTTACAATAGAGAAATTTCACGAGAGCCGAGCAGTTAATGAAACGGCCAAACTAGCTTTTGGCGGGAAAGTCACTTCGTCCGTTAGCCGCTCAGATTTAATAAAAATGCAAATATCTCGGTTAATATTCAAGATAGATCATAAATGTATATAACAATATTTATAGTAAATTTAATTTGCAATAAGATTGGTTCCATACAATGTTTCGATCCGATGCATAATAACGGAGATATTTCGAATTTTCGAAAATCCTCACCTCTAAACCCCCCTCCCACTGGTCTGATTTCAGCCGTTAACGAACTTGATCTTTCTTTTTACATAAAACGACTAAATATCAAGTTTGGAAACGATCAAACAAAAATTGCGACCGCTAGAGTGGTAACAGACAAATATATATACAGGGTGTCCCCAAACCAAACGGCCAAACTTCAGGGATCGATAGAGGATCGAAAAACTAAGAAAAAAAGTCCTCTGGCATATGCCTCGTTTTCGCTTCGTTTTTGAGAAAATCACAAAAAATTGAAAATAGTTGTGCAAAAAGTGTATTTTTTTTAAATAATGTATTTAAATTACAAAAAACTATTGACTTTTTGAGTAAGCTTAATTTTTTAATTTACGAGGAATAAATTTAGAAAACATGAATATTCTCACGCTTTCCTTATCAATAAAACGTCTAGGTTGAGTGTTTAAACTTAAAAAGAAAGGATTAAAATGTTCACTATCATTTTAATCCTTTTTGGGGGGAATCCAGCCTCGCATTCTCACATTAGTGGTGTTGCTAGTACTGTTCAGTGAAGTCAACAAATATGGCTAGATTTACCAACGCTGAATACGCGGACATAGTCTACGTCTACGGATTCTGCGATGGCAATGCACGTCAGGCAGTTCGGGAATATCGCAGACGGTTTCCTGACCGAGAAACCCCACACAGAGGTGTTTTTACCAACACTTTCAGAAGGCTTCGAGAGACTGGGCCCTTCTCAAGTAATCGTCGTGGAAACCGTATGCAGGCTCCGATGGAAGCCGACCTGAGGCGGAGGGAGAGGATACTGAGGCACTTCAATACCAACCCTGGCACAAGCGTCCGGAGAGCTGCTTCAGTTCTAAGCATACCAAAGACAACCATTTGGCGCACATTAAGGGCTGACCGCAAGCATGCTTACCATGTACAAAAGGTACAAAATTTAATACCCGCTGATTATCCCCGCCGATTAAATTTTTGTAATTGGTACAAAGAACAATTGCAAAACGATGTAAACTTAAGTTCGAAAGTAATCTGGACGGACGAAGCGACTTTTACATGTGCGGGCATATTCAATCAAAGAAACTACCACCTTTGGGCACATGAAAATCCCCGCGCTGTTAGAGAATTTCACTACCAGCATGAGTTTTCTGTAAACGTGTGGGTCGGTCTTTGTTATAATCGCATAATAGGTCCCGTATTTTTACCTGCTCGACTTCACGCTGAAAGTTATCATCTATTCCTGGAGAATGACTTACGGGCACTTTTGGAAGATATCCCTTTGGAAACAAGGCTTGAGAGCTGGTTTCAACTCGATGGTTGTCCTGCACATTACGGAAGGGCCGTACGAGACTGGTTGGGCATCAACTACAAAGGTCGCTGGATAGGACGAGGTGGGCCGGTGCCTTGGCCTCCCCGGTCTCCGGACCTCACGCCACTAGATTTCTTCGTGTGGGGATACGTGAAAGAAAATGTCTACCGAGAGCCCGTCCGCACAAGGGATGACCTCATCGAGCGCATCAGAATGGTTTGCAACCAGCTCACCGCAGAACAATGTTTAGATGCAGTGCGATCTGTGAGTACGCGATGTGATGCGTGTATTGCAGCGAGAGGCCAGCACTTCGAACAACATTTACGTTGACGCTTTAGAAAATTAAACGATGTAATTTTAGAGAGAAGGTAAAACCTTCAAAATTTTCAGGTTTTTTTTCTCACTAAGGTAGACCCATATAAAAACTGAAACATTTATGTTTTCCAAGTAAGAATATTTAAAAATTTTATTAATTTTCTAAATTTTTAATCTTTTTTTATGTTTTAATCTTCAGTTATTGTTCATAATGTTATCTACTTTAAATAGGTAATTTTTTTTATACTATGAATATTTGAATAAAAAAGCATTTATTATTTTTTCTTAATAAAAAATAATTTTTTTTTTCAATTACCTTTCTGTTAGTATAAGATTAGAATACAATAATTGTAATAATAACATTTATTGCTAAAATTCATTCAAGGAATAAAATCCGCTCTTCCATTGGCCTTAACTAGTTTTTGCACAAATATTTTTAGTTTTTTGTGATTTTTTCGAAAACGAAGCGAAAACGAGGCATATGCCAGAGGACTTTTTGTTTTAGTTTTTCGATCCTCTATCGATCCCTAAAGTTTGGCCGTTTGGTTTGGGGACACACTGTATATATATATATATATATATATATATATATATATATATATATATATATATAGAGTTTTGAACGGACCTCATTTTCGTCATCTTCTAGGTAGGATCGATGGACATTTGAAGAAAAATTTCGAAAATTCCGTTATGAGTACAACCTCAATATCTGATTTTTGTGAGGGTCTAATTTTTGTGAGGAGGCGAGATGGCATGAGATAAGCCCAAATTCAAAACACAATAAGGGCAATTTCAGTTTTGGACTATGTGGGGGAAAATGCTTATTTATAATCCAAATAAATACTTTTTTCTAATGAATAAGTGGGGATATAGAGTATGATTACTCTTTGTAGAAGAATTACAGCTAGCGGGCACAATACAAAAATAAACTAATAGATTTAATTAATTTATCTTTAATTTCATATATTAAAAACAAGTTTGATTAATGCAGTTGTTGGTTAATGGAATTGTAATAGAATTACTAAAGGCTCCCAGTTAGTGTGCCGCTTTATGTCATTCTAGGATGACGTACACAACGTAACGTGTTAATTACTATCTATTAATTTGCCTGTACCAGTACATCAGTAAATTACTCACACCTATTTGTTAGCCTCTGCCAAAATGATGTGGTTACTGATGCTGGTATAATATTAAACTGAAGAGGAAATGTAGTTATTTTTTATATTACGAAAAAAATAATAATAAAATAAAAATAAATAAAAAAATAATATTAATAATCATATCTACTGTACGTGTGTATGTCACTGAATTCCTCCTAAACGGCTGGACCGATTTGAATGATTTTTTTTTTGTATGCGTTTAGGTGATACCCCGGATGATTTAGATTCACAAATCAGCCCGGCAGATGGAGCAGGAGTTGGGGTTTTAAGGGAGGCCTAAAATTAAAAATAGCGATATTTTTTGTCCTATGGGTTTTTCGGCAAATATGCACAGGATAAAAGTTGTTTATTTTGTTATTTAGAGTAACTTTTGTTATATTCACTTTTGTCGTATAACAAAGTATAAACGAGATATACACTAAAAAATTAAAGTGGGAGCCAACAATTTTGTTGGCCACTAACGATTGAACCGAACTTAACAAAACTCTATATGTAAATTAGCATTAATTCTTCCATGATTATAAGCTATATTCAATTTTTTAGGTTCAAACGGGAGTGGGGGTTATAAGGGAGGCCTGAATAAAAAATTCGCGATATTTCATTTTCTATTTGTTTTTAGGCAAACGTGCATATAACAAAAGTTTTTTTTTTTGAGTTATTAAATGTAGCTTTTGTGATAAAAATAATATTATTTAATTTAATATCCTAACCACTTGAAATATCATGCAGGGCAACGTCTGCTGGGTCCGCTAGTGTTGTATAATTTAATTTAATGAAATGATGTTTAATTTATTTAATTTCATTTTTAGCGTTTAGGCACAATGGTATTCTTCCAAGAGTTTGCGAAGATTGAAAATGCCTGTAAGCAAATTGATGGTAACGAAGAGAAACTACAGGAAGATATAGAAGAACTTAGGAAGTGGTTTAATTCACAAAAACATTTGCCAAAGGATGCAGGTATTTCTATTTTTATATTAATCAAAATCATCATTGGTATCATCTATCTATAGATGATCTTACCACTGCAATTCAAAATGGGAAATTTATTACACATTTTACCAAATGGGACAAAGAACAAACTTAAACAATAGAATACATTATTGTTTTGCATTATTTTTGAACATAAAATTAATTGTGCACTATTGGAAATTCTTTAATTTGTATTTTTAGAATAGAAGATTTTTACTTAAAGACTATTTACTCTTTATGTATGGCTAATTAAATTACGTACCCGGGTTTGCTCGAGCATCTTTGAAGACCGTAAAATGATGGTACATTTTAGCAATTACAACCCGTCTTAATGTTTTAATGTTATGTCTACGTAAATGTCTAGTAACCTAGCGAACGATGCCTTGAAGAATAAATAAATACTTATTAATTCAAAGTCTTTTAGGCGTAAAAAGAGGTAAAAAAATAATTAACAGACTCCAAAGTCAAAAATTATTGAAGTGATTTCAATTCGATGTGAATCGAAAATCTAAAATAAAAGATTTCAGAAGTCAGGCCAGAGGTACAGTTTTATTGATATATATATGGTTGTCAATCTGAACTATAACAAGTGCAATGATTTGTGGGTAAATAACATAAATTATGGTAGTTCAAAATCATTTTATTGCTACAAATAAATCTCATTAAATTAAATATTCTCATTTTTCATTATTTTACTCTTTTTATTTTAATTAATACTCCATTAATATGGAACAATTTGTGATTAAAACAGCCTGTTACACTAAAAGAGTTCTTTTTAATACAGTTCTATCAACCGTAAAATAAAAAGGTAAATTTTCCTACGCTGCTTTAGTATCATCAGTTATTTATATTCCTCGCAATGGGGATTATTCATGGGATGTAAAATTTCAGCATAATTATTTTCATAATCCCGAGTGGCATTTCATTATAAGATTATGATTTATGTTTATTTGTAGTTTTTTTTTTTTTTAATTTTTAGAAATCATTTAGAAATATCATGGAGGAAGAAATTTAACGTCATTTGTTGGACTTCATACGTAAACAAACATTATTTGCTTTTATTTTGTGCTTCAGTGCATTTTTTATTTGATCTGGATCAAAGAATTTATTTGCGAGTAATATTGTGGTCAATATTCACAATTATTAAGATAGAGCTACAGATACAAACTGGTTATTTGGTTAAAACTTGGTCCGTCAATGGGGCTAGAATAAATAAATTCATTATTTCAGACATTTTTATTTTCTTGTATGAAGTAAAAGAAGTACTGTAATTGGGATATTGCAATCTGCTCTTCAGGTTTTAACAGTATTACCCTTTTTTGACCTAACCTCAATACATTGCTACTTTTTGGTGTGAGATCTTACAAAAGACTACATCTCCCTTTTTGGCTTGAACGGACTAAGTACGAGGGGGGGGGCTTCAAAGGGGAGCGAGAATAAGAAAGAATACCGATTTCTCTGAGGGAAAAGGTTTTTATCAGACCTGTTTTGTTAATCATGAAAATATTTGTAAACTATGTTTCTTTGAAATGTTTTGAGATCGTATCTCACTTTCATCATTTTAAATGAAGTGCATCAAAATAGTTGGTGTATTCAATTAGAACTAGGAAGTCGTGTGGTATTCATATCAGAGTTTTAAAATCATAATTTGATTCAACTCTGAAGAGTTAAACAGTGCGGTATCTATAATGTGAGTTTGTTGAGCTTCATCATAGGTAATTCATTCTGGAAAGACAATCTCTTAAAAAATCTATAATTTAGTTCATAATTTAAAAATACAAGAAATACAAGTCATAAAAAAATAGGATGATCAAATATTTTATTTCTAGATTAGTTTCGCTAGATTAGGAGTCTAGCATTAAAATGTATTTTTTAAAGTTGCTAAGTGACTTAAAAATGATCAAATTCACAGGGATATTGAAAATGTTCTCTTGAAAACTGTTAAAGTGGCCATGACCAGGCTTCTTAAGTATTGTTGTACTTCAGGTTGTGCTTGTGTCCTTCCAGGCCTGTGCCTGCCTCTATTTCTACTTCCTCCTGGTGCAACAAACCAGCAGTCTCCAGGATGACAACCTTTCTTAAATCCCAAACAACAAAATCTGGTGTCAGGTTTGACATACAATTTGGCTGTGGCATCATCTAAATCTTATATTGTTTATAAGATAGTAGAGATGATGATTTCATGAGAAATTTAGTCTAAGTTGTCTTATTTTAAACAAAAAAATATTTTTAATTATGCGAGTAACAAAATATTATTTTATTTTAAGTGGATCAGAACTTGATGGAGAAATTTGTTCTCGGAGGAAAAGGAGATTTATCAAAATCAAAACTGAAGTTAGATACTTACTTTTCAATTCGAAATGCCTTTACAGACATGTATTCCAACAGGGATCCCCTAGATCCAGAAATACTCAAAAGTAATGATAATGTGTAAGTATTAAAGATCATCCTACTTACTAAGTAGTAATGGGAGTCCACAGGGGGTGGGGACAGAAACTGAAGAGGAAGTTAGAGCGGAAATAGTAAAAACTTTATTTAATGTCATTTTTATAATTTGATACTTAACTAATTACTTTGGTTCACTGTTCATCTAAGGTGCTCTTAAAACTCAATATGCCCTATAATCAGAACCTGTGGATGCTCATGATTGTAAATTTATCGAAAATGAATAAAGCTATCTATCTACGTTTAGACTCATAAATAAGCCATTACATATAAAATAATTTTGATAATACGCGAATAAAAAATATTATATATTTTAAATTTAAATTATTATATATTATAAATATAATATCAGGGAACATCTTTTAGTTTCGAATAATTGTCTTCAAACTCGTGTCTATGAACTGACACCATCTAAACTCCTTTTCTACTGTAATAAGAAATTTATATAAATTGAACTTGAAATTTAAACTGGCATGAGATTTTTAGTGACTCAGGTTATCAAATGAAAAAAATCGTAATACTAGGTAGAATGTAGAAATCAGTTGTAGAAAATTAACTTTTAAAAAAATTTATACAATACTGTTTCGAAAACTACGTGTTTAAAAAAATTACGCAAAGTCAATCACGTATTTAAGAAGCACGAAGTAATAGAAGACACCTTGGAAATCCTACAGGTCCGATGGCGCCAGGAATGTTCTCGGCAACAGCAGTCTGGGATAAAGGCCAGTCTCGACCCTTTTTAGTTCTCTTCCTAGTGAATAACAGTGCGTTCAGTGCAGCTTTAAAGAACGGTGCATTTTGTTACAGTGCGGTACAGTGTTTTATGAGAAGATCAGTGCAGGGCCGTGTTTATGTGAAGATCAGCGCAGTGCCTTATTTTTGTGAAGATCAGTGCAGTGCCGTGATTTGCGATCTTCAGTGATTCTCGTGGTCGCGAGTTATTGTACTGTGCAATAAGAAGTGAAGTTATCTGTGCATATTGAGAGTAGTCGTGAACAATAATTTCCCAAGTGTGAAGTGCATTGTCAAATAAATTGTTAAGTGATAAAAACGCTAATCTTTGTGTGTTTAATTTTTCAATCCAAAAGAACTCTAATAATCAATGATTATTATTTTTGTATTTAACGTAACAATATTATTCAAAACGACTCTTAATAACGGAGATATTTCGATTTGTTTATTTCCTCTCCCCTCCCAGTGGGCCTATTCCGATCCTTAAAGAACCTTTAATTTTCGGTGAAAATGTAAAATATGAAGTTGGTTTCTATATTTCAAGAACAGTAGGAGCAAACACCCTAGCACTTTCTTCTCGGCATCTTGAAACTTTTTCCGATAAATTATTTTTATAAATCGGTACAGGTATAAACATTTTAAAGGCATATATATATATATATATATATATATATATATATATATATATATGTAAAATGGAAATGTTTTGATTTTTTAGGTATATGGGAATCTTGCCAGGGCTAACACCGGACGGAGCGAGAGTGATGTTCGTCTTGCCCAAGAATAACGACGCTGCTAATTTTGAGTTCAGGCCTACTGCAATAAGGTCGTTCAATATGTTTGATATCTGGTTGCGAACCGATCCCCACAACAACAAGCTGTACGTTATCACTGACTCCTCTAACACCACCATGGGGCATATGGTGAAAATATCGCTTTCCACGTTGAAGCATTCAGTGTACTGTATCCAGGTGCGTATCTCGAAATGTTGCCATTCCTGAAAAGTAATAAGTCCATTGAAGGGTATCCAGTAATTTGTAATTTGAGCCTGGGCCCAGAAATCACAATCCCTTCCTTGTGAAATCAGAAGTACATATGGAAGTCTTGAAGGGTTCTGAATGCTGATCCACTTTCAAATCTTTTCTACAAGTTTATGTCAAGTTCGCCGAAAAAAAAAAAAATTAGTTGCTCGTTTTTATAAAGCCCATCGATTACAGTGTTTATATTGTAATTTGTTAACAGCCACTTGTTGCTACTGAGGCTTATCGGGAAGGGTTATCTACAGGTTACCGCCCTTTTCTAAGTAAATGAGTAAATTTAACATAAAATAAACTACTACTTATGCTGGTTTTGTAAGTGGGAGCGTTTTTAACGAATTAATGCTCTTATAAATTTAAATTCCCTTCAAACAGTAATGGGCATGGATTCCTGGACTATATGAATTACGCCTCCTTGAACTGTTCTTTATGTTTCTATTTTTTAATTTTTTTAACATGATAGCATAAATATTTTGGTATATACTTGCAATTATGGGGCACTTTCATGAATTTATTAGCCATTCAATTTATTTTGGAATATTTCAAAACGATGTCACTAGCCTTTGAAGAATGTTAATAAAAAGAAACTCCATCCATTTTGCCCTCCTCGTAAAACTTTAATTTTTTTTTTTATTAATTTCTATAATATTATCAATTAACGGTCACTTTATTCAAGTACAGCTATTCGAGTTTTTTGTAATATAAAATCTATTTGTTCTTAATGTCCACTTTATGTATTAAAATACATTAAATGAATTAAAATTAAATAAATTTCTAATTAATGTAGTGAGAATCGACCCCAAGACTCTATATAAAAATTAATGGTTTCTGCGTGACATCATATAATTAATATGTTATGGAAATAGAATTCATAGTTGTAGATGTTATTACCAAGAAAATTAATTATACAATTTAAATCAATTTTATTAAATCAGTTTGGTTACGCTTAAGAAATGTTTGTAGCTGATTAAATTGGAACCTCTTAAATTCACAAAACTGTTATTTCATCAACGGCAATTCATAGCAAATAAATATGAAAATTGAACAAATAAATATGAAAATTCTAACTAATAAATATGAAAATTGATATTAAATGGAAATACAAAGTAATTAGTTTGATACTTGATTCCTTTTTGCATCCAGTGTTGAATGAAATGCTTTAACTCTTACACAGAGATGTGTATTTGAGACCGGTGATATACGGTGATTTATAAGCACGGAAAATGAGGCTAAGCCTTGAAAGCTAGAAGTAATAAAGAGTTAATTCAAGCTGGGATATTGAAATAATAAATAGATAAATACTTCTTTATTTTATATACGTATTTTTATACTTTTCAGAATGTTTATCCAATTTCACTTCTTGGATTGTATTTTCTGAACATGTTTCCATTTGTTAGAGTTATTGTGGAGAAAGTGTTGAAACCACTTTTTAAGAAGAAGTTAGCAAATAGAGTAAGTAATTAATTGTTTATTCAGTAGCATTAACCAGTAGTCTAAGGCTCGAGGTTCTGAATTTGTTCGGGCAAATGATTTCTGCCCTTTTGAAGAATTCATCAACCTGCTGTTTGGTCACTTGAAAATATGAACAAAAACAATAATATATTGAAATATACATTTAAATATAATATTAACTTGTACTTAGTGGCTTAAATATTCTTTTAGCAGATTTACCTTAAGGAAAATCAGCTATTGAGGTCGTACTCATGACGCGATTATCGAAAATTTTCTTCAAATGTCCATCGATGCTACCCAGGAGATGACAAAAATGAGGTCCGTTCAAAATTATCTATCTATCTATCTATCTATCTATCTATCTATCTATCTATACATACATATATATATATATATATATATATATATATATATATATAATATTGTAACGTTTTATTACAAAACCAGTAATAAGCGTTGTTAATAAGAGTTCTTTTGGATTGCAAAATTAAATACACACAAGTTTCACAGTTTATCACTGCACAATTTATTTCACAATGCACAATACTCTTGTTTAACTATTACTACTCACAGTATTACTCTGATAGTGTCACTGTTCTTCAGATTTCACAGTCCAATAATTCACTCGCGGTCGCTGAACTTCACATAAAACGACGGTACTGCACTGTCCTTTTCTTCGCGGCACTGCACTGTCTTAAACACGCACTAAACTGTTACTTACAGTCACGGCACAACACTGTTCTTCTTATAAAAACATTTTACAGCGCTGCACTAAGTCGCACTGTAGCACTGATGTGACCATCAAGACGTCTGACCGTAAACTGAACTGTAGGTTTGTTTTTTCTTTTTCTTTTTTTTTTTTATCTGAGTCCAGATTGCCTCTAAAAAAGTCCGTCACGCAGGGGCTGCGTAAACTAAGCAGATTTCCCATGTGGTTTTGCAATAGAGAAATCTGCCTAATAACAACTGTAGTAGTAAGAAACCTCTAAACCTAAAACATTATTTAGGGCGTAATAACCCAGTAGTTCCTAGCCCCAAAAAACAGTTGACCTAACCTCTAAACCTATTCACGGGGGACGAATAGTTATGGAAATGGCCACCAGAGCTCTCGGCGGAAAGTGCGAACATAGCCTACTGGCGACGACACGCAGAATACAAATGCAAATATCTCGGTTAATATTCAAGATACAGAAAAAATGTATAGAACAATATTTATAGTAAATTTAATTTGCAATAAGATTTATTCTGTAGAATTTTTCGATCCGACGCATAATAACAGAGATATTTTGAATTTTCAAAAATCCCCCCCTCTAAACCCCCCCTCCCACTGGTCCGATTTCAGCCATTAACGAACTTGATCTTTCATTTTACATAAAACGATTAAATTCCGAGTTTGGTAACGATCAAACAAAAATTGTGACCGCTAGAGCGTTAACAGACAAATATATATATATATCTATATATATATAGATATATATATATATATATATAGATATATATATATAATTTTGAACGGACCTCATTTTTGTCATCTCCTGGGTAGGATCGATGGACATTTGAAGAAATTTTTCGAAACTCGCGTCATGAGTACGACCTCAATAGCTGATTTCCCTTAAGGGAAATCTGCTAAAATGAATGTTAAGCAAGGAAATGTAGGACCTGTAAGCCCTACGTGGGTTTGAGTTGGTAGTCTCCTTGTACTGAGCGATGCGCTCTACTTTAAGGAGTTTTTGTGAAGGTTTTGGAGTGTAAGAAGAAAGGTTGGGAACTGACCTGGTATCTGGCGGTGCCAGGTGGAATGTCTGTGGGGTACTGTTAGACTTCCTTTTAAATGCTTGTAGAAGTGTCTAGGCATAGAAAGCTCCATGTTCGAGAAAGGTCTAGAAGTTCCAAGGAGACGGCTATAATTAGATTTAGCTGTACAGGCTTAAATGGAGAGCAGGGTGAGACCTAGGCTTTTCCAAGAAGGGCTAGAAGGGGCTAGTAAGGACGCGACCAATTAGTGGCACTTCTCTGAACTCCTCCGCACTCCCCAATCACGAGGTTCCTGGTATATTTAATCTACGCAACAATATATACACATATACTTGTCTGTTAACACTCTAGTGGTCGTAATTTTTGTTTGATCGTCACTAAACTCAGTATTTAATCGTTTTATGTAAAAAGAAAGATCAAGTTTGTCAACGGCTGAATTCGGCCCAAGGGAGGGGGATTTTAGAGGGGGGAATTTCGAAAATTCGAAATATCTCCGTTACTATACGTTGGATTGAAATATTATATAGAACCAATCATATTGCAAATTAAATTTACTATAAATATTGTTATATACATTTATTCTCTATCTTGAATATTAACCGAGATATTTGCATTTTTATTAAGTGTAACGGACGAGCTATGGTCGCTTCTATTCATTCCCGCCGAAAACTAGTTCGGCCGTTTCCGTAACTGTTCGGCGCTCGCATGGAGATTTTTTTTTATGGTATAACTTTTCGTGGGAAATTTGCTTATTTTACTCAACCCCTGCGTGACGGACTTTTTTTTCTTGAAGCCTCATTTTATGCTATTACTAAACTCGTTATTACCGCTCTCTTCGAACTTGTTGGGAGTAAGGATCTTTTTTTTTGTGAGCAAATGACTTGTGACAACTCGCAGTGCCCTTGAACATTGCTGTTTGTTATCGCGAAAGCAAGGAAAATAGGAAATTGTAGTCATTTGAGTGTGAAGGGCATATCAGTGGGAATCATTTGACTGAGTGGAATCAGCACATTTGCTTTGAATTTGCCGTTAATTATTATTACTTCTATCACATTCGGCATCAGTTTTTTTCAAGGGAAATCTGGTGCCCGATGCAAAGCTATGACGTTTTGAGATATCCAACGGCCCCAGCATTGGTGAGACAGATTTAAACGCCAATATGTGCGGACGTATGAAATTGACAAAAATACTTGAGACACACAGACTACACAAACGTTTTTACCTATACTCAACAGTTCAACATATAATCAAAAAATATCAAATTTCATAATGAATATAACTTTAAAAGTTAGTCTTGCAGGGGCTGCGTTAACTAAGCAGATTTCCCACGTGCGTATTTTGCATTTAACTCAAAACGTAAAAGTCGAATGAAAACCATATTTGGTATTTAGGCTTCAAATAAAGTCCTTCATAATATGACAGCTTATTGTTAATATGCATGAGTAGGAGTGAGGGTTTACTGAAGGCCGAAAACTAAAAAAATGAAAATATTTCGGTTAATAATCAAGATATTGAAAAAACATATATAACAACACGTATAGAATAATACATTTGCGATAAGATTGGTCCTATACAATCTTTCGATCCGACGCATAATAACGGAGATATTAAGAATTTCCGAAATTCCCCCCTCTAAACTCCCCCTTCCACTGCTCGGATTTCAGCCATTAACGATCTCGAATTTTAGTTTTACATAAAACATTTAAATATAGAGTATAGTAACGATAAAAAAGATTGTGACCGCTAGAGCGTTCACAATCAAATATATGTACGTATATATAGTTTTGAACGGACCTCGTCATCTCCTGGGTAGGATCGATGGACATTTTTCAAAAGTCGAGTACGACCTCAATGGCTGATTTCCCTAAGGTAAGTCTGCTAAAAGAAGGTAATTGGCCAGAACAATCTCATATATTATTTAATAAATATAATAATGAACTCATAAAGTTTATCAAACGTATAAGTATGGTGTAGCAAAAATACATTTGAATATAAAGTTGGTTTTGAGAAAAGAGAAGATAATTCAATATAATCCTTACATTGACTCGCAAATTAAAGAAGAGGCATTAACATCGGTTACGTTGAACTTTATTTAAATTCTTTTTCATTTTCATTTATTAATTTTATTTGTAACTATTTTGCTTATTTTATTTATTTATTTATATTATTTTATTTACTTATTTTTTTATTATACTTGATTATGATAAAACTCATTAAATTGTATAAATTGTAAAAATGTATTTAAACATAATCATGTTGATGGCAATGAAACATGTGATGTGGCAATGAAACATGTACTCAAATAAATAAATTCTCATAGCGTTACTAAGAGGAGAAAAAACTCCGTCACTCTGGGGCTGCTTAAACTAAGCAGATTTCCCACGCGAAGGTTTACAATAGATAAATATACATACGGGTTACACTACCGTGAATGCTCAGTAAATGTACAATACAAGGCTGAATTGTAAACAAACAGGCAAGCCAACCTCGTAGTGCTGCATAGATAGACCGGAAAGACAAACAATTAATGGAATATATTTGAATATATCATATTAATTTTATTGAAAACAATTTACTAAAGCTAGTGTAATCCAAAAACAAAAGAAGGGGGGGGGGTTAACAGAACGTTTTTGCGTATATCTCACAAAGTAAAAGTTCAATGAAAACAATATTTGGTATTTAGGCTTCAATTAATAACTTTTATTATATAACAGAGAATTATTTATGTAACACAAGTAGAAGTGGGGGTTTACTGAAGGCTGAAAACTAAAAAAATGTAAATATTTCGGTTAATATTCATGATAGAGAATAAATGTATATAACATCATTTATAGTGTATTTAATTTTTAATAAGATTGATTCTATACACTTTTTCGATCCGACTTATAGTAACGGAGATATTTCGAATTTTCAAAATTCTCCCCCTCTAAACCCCCCTCCCCCTGGTCCGATTTCAGCCGTTAACGAATTTAATCTTTCTTTTTACATAAAACGACTAAATATCGAGTTTGGTAACGATTACACAAAAATTGCGACCGCTAGAGCGGTAACAGACAAATATATAGATAGATAGATTGATATATATATATATATATATATATATATATATATATATATATATATATATATATATATATATATACACACAGTTTTGAACGGACCTCATTTTCTTCATCTCCTAGGTAGGATCGATGGACATTTGAAGAAAAAAATCGAAAATTCCGTCATGAGTACAACCTCAATAGCTGATTTCCCTTAAGGGAAATCTGCTAAAAAAGTGCCTAGGTATTCCAGCAGGCTCAAATGAACTGAGAGATTTTACTGGGTAATTATCAGCTTCCTCCTTTTTTGTAACTTTATCAGAGTGTATTTCTTATCAATACCAGGAAAGATCATTTGAAGAACATTAGGAACGACCAACTACCACTGAACACTACCGAACTAACGAGTTCTCCACTAGTCTCCAGAAGGGCAAATTCTTCAGGGATGCGTTCCGTTCTGTCGGTGATATTCAAATGATGGATACATTTTGATGACCATTTGACATTGATGGCAACGAAATTTTCGCTGAGTACGATTATGTACTTGTAAGCCTTTCTTGAGCCCCATGGGACATTCACACTTTTGACAGGAATCGGAGGGTGGAAAATTCGAAAAATCTCTGTTATGAGCCGGATCTGAAAATTGTATGTAACCAATCTTTTTGCAAATTTAATTACCTATTAATGTTGTTCTATACATTTTTCCATGCCTTTTGATATCTGCTACAGTGTACGCTAAATGCTATTGGAGGTAATTTCATGCTCAGGTTAAAAGGTTGCTTTTGCTCGATAGTTTGTGTGCGAAATGAAATTTTTTTAGACATCAGTGCCTTTCACATTTTAGGTACACTTTCTGGGTTTAAAGTCTGTTACAACAGGCCCAGCAGTATTGTTAGTACCGTACATCAGTAGGTACCGCACATTTACTGACATGAATGACTGTCGATAATATAGCAAGAATGAGGATAAAACTAACTTAGGGCAGTTTTTAGTTATTAAAGACTTACTGTTTTTAACTATGCAGGAAAATGTCCCAATTATTTCCACGAAATTGAACTATGAACGTGATGCCGGTGGGCCTTTTTTTATTATTTCTATTTTAAAAATTCTAGTCACATTTTAAAAATGTGCTTACTTGGGGAACAATAGGAAATAGAATGTGATTTTGATGCCTTTATGTCATTCCAGCACATGGGACATCTGCTTCACTGACATCCATTATGCTTGTGACGGACTTATTCCAAAATTCAAATTGAACAAGAGAAGAAAATTCGCCTGATTGTGGTTAACTCAGTAGCTAATATAGTCTGTCCTTAATTAAATAAGCTACAACATAATATTTATCTTTTCGCGAAGTCTAGTAACAACTAGAAGTTAACATTTTACACGTTTACCTAAATCAATAATTTAATCAAGATTATTATTATTTTTTTATGAGAGGAAATGTATCAGACCGTTGATCACCTTTTAATACGATTTTATCGAAGATTTGCTCGTTGAGACGTATTTTTCGTATTAGTTGCTCCACAACTTGTGTCTTAGTTATTAGCGTGACTGGGCTTTGATACCTAAGAGCCTCAGATCCAAGTCAAGGACGCATAGAAAACGTTTTCTTCATATAAAAAATAACTACATTATTAGTTTTTAGCTGTCAGTATAGGTCGTCATTACATAAGGTGTAGTTTTTACTAATATCTTTCTAATCAAATGAGTTTTACAGACAAAACATTTTTAATGGTTGAGCAAATGATATCTTTGACGATGGATAAATAATTACATTGTTCCAAGTGTTGAATATATCAATATTCTCGTATTTACAGATATATAATATTTAATTATTTTTCATATTATAGATTATTATTATCATTATTTATTAACGTCCACTTATTATTATATATACATAATTACAAAAAAATCTCACACAAGTTTTCTAATAGAAACAACTCTGTAGTTGAAATAAACTAAATTTTTTTCCGAAATGATATGTATAAATCTTAGTAAACGTAGTCGGTAAATTCTAAGTCTGTTTTCCTCCTAAATACGATAACTGTATAGTTATTAAATTTTTGACATTTGAGTGCAGTTATTGATTTAACTATATTGACATCGCATCCCCTTTCATTTTTCAGTTTCATATGTGTGGGGAAGATTTGTCTCAACTTTATGAAAAAATCCCATTGGAAATGCTACCTCGAGAATATGGTGGAAATGGGCCATCTTTTGAAGAATTAAATCGTAAGAAAAAAATAAGAATCATTTATATATTATAATAAATATGGTATATATATATATATATATATATATAATTAGATGAATTATTTTGTTATATTCTCTTTACAGAAAGTTGGATTGACATTATCAATGAAAATCGAAATTGGCTAACGACTTCAGCATCAACTCCATCGGATGAAAGTCTTCGCGAAGGCAAACGTATGTCAAACATCAATTTTATCTTCTTAACTTGTCGTAAATTTATCTTTACATTTATAAATATATTTGTGTAAGATTTTTAGAAATGTTGTTTGGATATTCGCTAATGAAGTGTTCAATTGAAAGGAAAGAGCATATTTTTGTGGTAACTGATTAGTGGTAAAACAACAAACAAATTATATACTAGCAGCTGTGCTTTGATACCTGTTCTATTGCTGATGATTTTTTTCTCTAAAATCTATGAATAAAAGGGTTGTGGGGGGGAGGGATTAATGGTTTGAAAACAAGAAAGTCGATTAATACTTGAGTCATGAAAACATGTATTGTGGAGCATAAATAGCTTCACAAGATTGGTCCTATGGCATTTTGCAATGCTACTCATAATAACGGTGATAATTTGAGTTTTCAAAATGTCCCCTCTAAACCAATGTTCCCGTAGCAGAAATGCACAGTATCAAAAGGGATTTCAGATACCGTCTTTGAAGTTCATAAATGCGGAAGCATGCATTTTTTGGATTCATTCGAAAATACTTTTGCGTTATTTCGTTTTAAATTTTTTCTTTCAGAATCAATTCCAGTAGACTGCTTTCGAAGACAATTTTGTGGAATACAGCTTTTATGTTGCAGTATTTTTCAATAAAAAGTGCCGTCTCTGAAATAAAGATTTGCACATTTTACATCGAAAAATTAACCGATATAAACTCGTTGTAGAGTTTGATTTTCCACACGAATCCGTCATAAAAAGTATGGCATTCCATTGGAAACTCCAAAGCTATGGTCGCTGGAGAAGTACTGGATAAGGTTATAGTTGAATATGGACTGAAAAGATTCAGGGATCAGAATACAATAGCCGATTTTATGTGGGATGACACGGGAATTTTGGATATATATTTATGCAAATATGAAATTTCGGATGGCTAACATTGCTACATCTACTATATACAATCGTTGAACATTTGAAGGGATCTTTGCAAGTTCATGTGAGTTAAAATACTTCAAAGTGATTTCCTATAAGGCTAATAAAATAATAGAGTTTATAATTTCCTACAAGCGTGAACGATTTCATAGTGTATATTCCATTTGATGTACTGCTAGAAGGTTTTCTGTCCTCCTTCACCATATATTTAGGCAAAAGTGGCGAGTTCGATTCCCGCCTGGGCAGAGGAATTTATTTAGTGACAGAATTCATTAAATAAAATCCTTAGTCCCACCCTGGCTAGAAAAGGGTGGTAACCTGTAGATAACCCGTCCCAATTAGCCTTAGTTGCAAAAAGTGGACATTAATAAATAATTTCATTTTCTATTTAAATTCTTGGGGGAAAAACATTTTTACGTTTATCCCAAAGTACAATCCGGATCCGATTTTCACCATGGAAGGTGGGGGGGGGGGAGTAGGAGTGGGGGGGGGGGGTTATTTCAACTGAAAATACATATTGATCAATATCTTCATTAGTATTGGTTTTAACGAAGAAATTTAAAGAACAATATTGTGTTTACAATAACTATCTTGGTCCTAAATCGTTATTTATATTTATGATTTTCAAAATTTTGACATCCACATTTTGGGCGCAAAAGACTCATGAAAATATTTGAATAAAATTGGGAAATCGTTTGTTTATATAAGAAGCATTGTTAATATTAACAAGTTCATTTTTTACGAATACCCTCTGAGTGTGGGTTTACTTCCAGCCAAAAAATAAATTCGTTAATATTGATTTTGTGAAGATGTATAGAATGAATTCTGTAGAACACATTTTAAGGTCCATAAACGAATTTAATTATTATTTAGTTTATTTCCACCGGATAACATTTTTATTTCAACCGACAAAGAAGGGGAACAGTGTTTCTAATTGCTTCTGATTTCTGTCAACACCTCAAACATTCTTTATGGTAAATCAAGTAAAGGTTTGGAACCGCCAGTATAGATTATACTGTAGTCATATTTGTCGGTGCATACCGTCGTCACTGGCTGATGGTCGAGTACAGTTGGCACTGTGCTTTCGATGCAAAGGCACCATCTTCAAGCCACCTAGAGTTGTACAGCCTCAGCCAGTACAAAAATTCTTCATTTTTTTTTCTCCGGATGCTAATAAAATACAATCATTTTATTTTGACAGGAAACAAGATTTATTTGATTCAAAGATCGATAACAAATTCGTCAATATTCCTCCAATAGGCATTCCACGCTTCTTGCTTAAAATTATAAATACCACTAATTTGAAAGCCATAAATGGATTATTTAGTGCTTCGAATTTTCCAATGTTTATATTTCGATGCTATTATTATATATGTTCATTTCCGGATTACTACAATTCTGTTACCGGGTATTTGTGTTATTGATGAATATGACTGGATGATTTACTGCATTCAATCTTAGTATTTTAAAAATAAACCATTTCTATTTCAATATAACTGTGATTTTTTTTTGACGTTTACAATTATTTAACTAAAATTATTTTCAGGTCCGTCAGGCGAGAGATGTTCGGTAATGTGATGTTCCTTCAAGATAGTATATAAAACGACTTGGACGGAAATCTTGACTAGGCTGAGAAGTTACCGAAGGACAATTGACTTCATCCATCCGATCTCCAATGATTTCTGATTTTATGATTTTTCTACTTAGATAGATTAGTGGTCTCCGAAATGACAAATTACAGAACTTAATAAGTAAATTAATTTTGCTAAGCAAGTATGTTTTTGTACTTAATTTTAATAACTGTATGTTTTTGAATATCTGCAAATACATAAATATATATTTTTATATGCGTACAGCTCATTTTGTAATAAAACCAAGTATTTGATAATTATTTTTTGGTTGAACAAAAATAAATCCACAAAGAAGGTATTACTATCATTAAGCCGCTAAGAAGTTGCGCGATTGTGTGTGTGTGTGTGTGCGTGTGTGTGTGTTGACAGACCGCTGGAAGAGATTCTATTGAACAGACTGATATAAAACCCTGCATATAGTGTATAATTGTTTACAATGAAAAGGGAGCATACATTAATACTCAGTCGAGAAAAGTCCGTCGCGCAGCTGCTGTGTTAACAAAGAGATGGGTGATCTCATCTCATGATCTGTTATCTCTTTCTCCCGCAGTAACAAGTATGTATCTGTAAAGAGCTATTGAAATGTACGCTGGACATAAGATGTTCAGAGGCTACCTGTATGATTCAGAAACCGACAATAGTTATAGTGGATGGTCCGACAGCCTCCAAAATCAAGACAAAAGAATAAAATTTATATTAAACAAAAGAATTTAAACAACTATTTAACAATACCAAAATAAATTAAAAGTTTATTGAGTGCCTACTTCTGACAACAGAAAGTTCCTTCTATTTTCCCTTTAATAACCAAATTTATCTACTTATTTTCTCAATCTTTAAATCTGTGCTGCTTATTTATAAACTTACTAGATAACCCGGCAAACGTTGTTTTGCCTTATAAATTATTTCTAGTTTCTAGATGAATTCTAGTGTAGACAAAAAGTAACTTACTTATTATAAGTGTGTAATTATGAGGTATATGCGTGAAATAGGCATGAAGCGCTATGAACGATAAGGGAATATAAAAATAACAAACGCCAAAAAATATTATTTTTAAGTTATTATAGTTTATTTCTTAAAATTACATATCAAATATTAATTACGACAGTAACACTAACAAACAACATCAATCTTTTAATGCTATAGCGTGAACAATATTTTTTGTTAGCTCATCTTTAGCGAGCACAAACAAACTGGATGGTTTACCCACTCTAGAGCATGCTACGTACAATTGCCCGTGTGAAAAACATGGTGTACTCAAATCTAAGCCACAAATAGACATCGTTTGGCCTTGGGATTTGTTGATTGCCATTGCAAATGCCAATCTAATCGGAAACTGAATTCGTTTGAATTGAATTGGCACATCTGGTATAATTGATCAGTTATCGAGCGGGATGATAATGATTAAATTACTAAAATGGCTATAAAAAAATAGGGGCTGTTGATAAAAAAGTAAAAATTTAGAATTGTATGTATTTTTTAATGCCACATTGTAAAAAAATAAAAACAAAAAATTTCGTCCAAAAATTAAAAAAAAAATGTTAAGGGTGAACAACCCTTATCAATTAGGGGTATGAAAAATAGAGCCGATTCTCAGACCTACTGAATACGCATATAAAATTAGGTAAAAATCGGTAAAGCCATTTCGGAGGAGTACGCTAACTAACATTGTGACATGGGAATTTTATATGTTACATTTATAATACAGCCGAGTTAAACTTTTAAGGGCCTCATATAAACAAAAAATAAATTATTTATTATTTTTTCTCCTAATATTCAAGTTACGAAAAAAACTTATAGGATATTAATTAGGGCTCAGGTTAGCCATGTGAGTTTAGGCGTTATTATTGATATCACATGGTAAACTTAGTGGCGAGTTCGATTTCAAGTGGCAAATAAATATTATTATTATTATTTATTAACGTCCACTTTTTGCAACTTAGGCTAATCGGGACGGGTTATCTACAGGTTACCACCCTTTTCTAGCCAGGGTGGGATTTTAGGACGTTATTTAATGAATTTCGTCACTAAATAATTTCCTTTGCCCAGGCAAGAATCGAACTCGCCACTCTCGGTTTACCATGTGAGATAAAGGTCAACGCTTTAACTCGCATGGCTAACCTGAGCCCCGGCAAATAAATAGGACTTTATTTAGTTACGGACTCATTACATAAATTCCTTAGTCTCACCCTGGCTAAAAAAGGGTGGTTCCCTGTGGATAACCCGTCCCAATTAGCCAAAAGCATAATGTGGACATAAATAAAATAAAATAAAAAACAAAACATTTCAATTAGATTTTCTTTGGTTATGATAACCAACAAAAACAATATCAGTCGTCGACATTGGTAGTAGGGCATTTTTTAGCGACGAACTCTCTAAATGAAACACTCAGTCTTAGATAGAAAATGATAGTAACCTGTAAATACCTTGTTGCCATTAGTCATGGTAGCATAAAATAGACGTTAGAAATTACAACTCTTGAGTTGATACATTAACACTTTACCTGACTGGGAATATTGTATTGAAATTTAAATGAAATCTCTTGAGTCTGGCGAATGTTTCAGCGAACAGATAGTCCCAGTTTCCACGGAAATGAACTAGATCAAGACAGTATCAATATACCATCTACAATTTTAATAAATATAATGATATAATTACAACACAAATAAGCCAAACTGTCATACAAATGTTTCAAGCTAATATTTAATGTATTCAACGCGTTAAACATGGAAAAATAATAAATTTAGAAACATGTTAGGTTGCCTGAAGTGGGAGTTATCGAATATAGGGATGAAGAAACTTAAAGTCCGTCACGCAGGGGCTGCGTAAACTAAACAGATTTCCCATGTGAAGTTTTACAGTAGAGAAATCTGCCCAATAACAACTGTAGTAGTAAGGGATCTCTAAACTTATTCACGAGGGACGAACAGTTACGGAAACGGCCGCCAGAGCTCTCGGCGGAAAGTACCGAACATAGCCGACTCCTGCCGACCGCGCACAGAATACAAATGCAAATATCTCGGTTAATATTCAAGATACAGAATAAATGTATAGAACACTATTTATAGTAAATTTAATTTGCAATAAGATTGATTCTATACAATTTTTCGAACCGACGCATAATAACGGAGATATTTCGATTTTTCAAAAAAAAAAAACCCCTCTAAACCCCCCCTCCCACTTGTCCGATTTCAGCCATTAACGAACTTGATCTTCCTTTTTACATAAAACGATTAAATTCCGAGTTTAGTAACGATCAAACAAAAATTGCGACCGCTAGAGTCATATATATATATATATATATAATTTTGAACGGACCTCATTTTTGTCATCTCCTGGGTAGGATCGATGGACATTTGAAGAAATTTTTCGAAACTCGCTTCATGAGTACGACCTCAATATTTTAATTTAAAAAATTCGTAGTTATTATAATTGTTAAATAAAAAAAAAATACATATTTGATTTATTAATCCAATTTTTCATTCCAAAAGTTATTTATTATTTTGCGTGAAATATTTTTCTCCTACCAAGAGGTACAAATTACAAATGAAACTACAATTGAATACAAAAACAAAAAACTGAACAAGATAAAAGAAGTGAATTTATTGCGAATGGCCAACTACTTTCCAAACTGTAATTAATATGGTGATTTAAAATGTCCTTGGGTCGAAACTAGCACAAATATCATAAGTCAACTCTATTTAAAGTTCACTGCATTCCCCATATTTTTAAAACTTATATGCGGACCAGTCTCATAAATTGATTGTCGAATGTGCAGTACATTATTAGAATAATTTATAGGGAATATCGGCCACCAGCATCGTCACAGGCTAATGTAATATGTTGTAAATGTATTGGCCGTTCGGGTGATCAATAAACCACATTCACCTAAGCCAATCCATTGATTTACATAACAATGGCTGACTAAATATGTAACATTGCTTTAAACAGTAGAGCTGTGCAGAGAGGGCGAGGGGTAGGATATTATAGGTGGAAGTGTGATTTATCAATGTATAAATATAATATATTCCAGCTAGTATTAGTGTGGCAGTGGGAGGGAGGGGAAGCCCAGGACTGTGCTTTACAGGAAGACAGGCCGGGAGGGATGCACCTGTCGCTGCCTTCTTGATGAATGGCCTGTTCTCCCCACCTCTCCACGCCGGCTCCTAGGCTCTATATTTCTTTTGAAAGCTTTGAATTAAAGTGTGGCAAATATATAACTTTTAACATCGGCTTTGCGAACAAAAATGTACTCATTTTTAGCGTGCTACCAGTGATACTACTACCCTCACAAATAGGCTCACAATCAGTAACCTTCTCAATTTTTAGCTAGTACCGGGTGCTTACCATATATGTGATGTGAAGTTTTCCAACCACCGACCACCTGATATAAACCACGGCCACCATGATCTTAATCTCGGCCAATCCGCCATTATTCACAGCCATCCCGATACTAATCTCGACCAATTAGCGACCAGTATTTAGCAACCGCGTGGCCGAGTCAGGGGCAAATCTCCAAGTCCCACAGATTCCTCTTCATCCACGTTCCCATCTGTATTGCCAGTTATACCACACATCACGCCTGCATATTGCGCGAGATTCTGCGAACATCCAGCAGTATTGAAGATAGGAGAACTACTTCTTTACGTACCCACGATAAACTGGCAGAAACTTCTCTACTGGCATGCCGGTGTCGCCAAGGAGATCACAAACCTCCAGCACTTAGGAGAAAAAATCGATAGACGCCACCGCCTTTTGTGACGTAATATTTCCCCGGCGAATAGATCATTATTATATTTTGTCTTTAGAAGAGACAATTATTTAATTACGGTTTCATTTCCTCCATTACATATTGTTGCGGAAATTAAATACATGAAAAATTAAACAGAGATAGTGACTTATAGTTGAGTTCATGAGACATGAGACAGTCCGCGCATGGGGGTGGGGATGGGTGGTAGGCTTGGTGGGGATGAGAGGACGTGTACTACCCAAGCTGAACATATTTGCCAGCATGCCGTACACTTGCTCCAGCCCTTTAAGTATCGATACTGAGTACCTGCAGTCTAACCTTTCTCTAGTATATGTTATACTTTTCCTAGTTTACATAAAAATATAGTGCAGAAAATGAGAAGCAGCATTGATTAAACATTATTCCATCTCCTCAATGCCACTTAAGGGCTCATCATTATCATCGCCGCTTGAATGTATGTCACTATCACTGTCAATTTAAATTTAAATGGCAACTTATTGACAGGTACACTTGGGATGGTGAAAAAATATCAATATTTCCGAAAACCTTTTTTAAAAACAAAAATAATTGTTGCAACGTATTAGCTTGAGGTTAGAGCAAGACCTTGCAGGGATTTATATCGACATTTCTTGTGGTTAACAGACTGATAACGGGAGCATGCGCAATAGCCTTCTTTGCTACTGCGCATCCTAGCCACTGTCTCATGTCTTATGAACTCAGCTATAAAGGACAGTGCAGTGCCGTGTTGTTGTGTGCTTCAGTGATCGTGAGTGAATTATTGGACTGTGTATTCTGAAGAACAGTGAAGCTATCAGTACATACTTACTGTGAGTAGTAATTAAGAATAATTAACCAAGTGTGTAGTGTATTGTTAAATAAATTGTTCAGTGATAAAAACTGTGAAGCTTGTGTGTGTTTAATTTTGCAATCCAAAAGAACTCTAATAAACAACATTTATTACTGGTTCTGTAATAAAACGAAACAATATTATCAGTATTTTTAGAAATAGAGACATTCTTGTTTAAGCAATCTTTTATTTTTACTTGGGAACCTTACTTAACCCAACAAGTGGAAACTCTAACAAGCCCATGCCCCTTAAAGGAATTCAGCTATTGAGCTTGTACTCGACGTGAAATTTGAAAAATGTCTTCAAATGTCCATCAATCCTATCCAAAACAAAACGTCACTCACGTAGGTTGCAGTTAAACCACGCATTGTTCCCACTCTCTGGAACGTGGTGATCCGATCTCACCACATACTCTACTTCTTCCGCAGAAAGAAGCCTACGAAAACAGGAATTAAAATGTTAGCTGGACTTTGATGTTTAGTGATTGAGGAACTTTAACTTAAAATCGAACGAGTAGAAGTGGAGTTTACAAGAGACTGAAACCAATGAAAATACAAATAATTCGGTTAAATTTAAGTGAGAGAAAACATGCATATAACAATATTTCTATTAAGTTAAAATACCCCAAACAATTAATCCGTGTGAGATGTTCGGCCTAGCTCTATCGTCCGCACGGGTACGCATCGCATACACCCCCCCCCCCTCCCCACGAATCTATCAAAGGGTTTTCATATATGGTGAGTCGTTTTGGGCGATTGCAGCTGGGAGCAATGTTCTAGGTACGCATTGATAGCATGAGGAAGTTGGCTCAGGGTGTGGTCGGTCATAACAGTGGTTGATAGTTGTGTAATTTAAAGTCTATAACTTGGAAATGAATGTGAGATAACCTTCGTTTGATGATATAGCTGCATATTTATAAATGCTAACAGCATATTAGTGATTTAGAAGGAAGGCTGTGGTAGGTTTGGGTTATATATTTATCTGTATAGTATGGCATAGTTTATTATCTCATAAAATGAGTGCATGGCCAGAGATATAGTAGATTGAAGGTCTTTGCTATAATTTCCTATTACATTTTCGGCATAAGGTGAAACGGGATTTTGTTTCTAAAACTTATAGGTTTAGCACAGAAGAATTAGGTACCTGTATATCCCAGGGTTCTGGGACATGTATCTTCAGGTGGCTGCTTTAAAAGTTTTTCATTAACTGTTGATTTATTTCTAGAGATATTTGTTGTACTATTCATTATTTTGGGGGAAATAGAAGAGTATTTATTTTGTAGGTTTATAGCTGTTAGATTATATGAGATTAATATTTTTATAATTGTTAAGACTGTATATTGACAAATACACTAGGTAGGACATTGGGTAACAAGCATATAATCAAGGATTCTTCAAACTAATATATGCCTACTCTTTTATTTGGAGTGAACTGTATAGTGGCTGAGAATGTTGGGCAATTCACGAAAGAGAATATAATTAGATTATCTACAGTATAAATGCAGATTTGGCTCAAAACCAGGTTGAACAAATAAATTAAACGTGAAAGAACTAAACAAGGTAAATTAATGTTTTTCAAAAGAAAAGGAGGGTGCAACTTGTTAGGCGTATTTCAATGCACATGGATTCATAGAAAATGTACTTAAAGATTAGATTATTTAGCATATGGGAAGAGGGTGATCCAGAAAGTCAATTATCTGACAAAAACCAACTAAAGAAACCTGTACAGGTGGGTTTCGTAATATGACATTGTGAAAGAACCTGATGTTTGCAAATGAAGTGTATATGAGTATTCTGTGGGTTCTATCAGTTTCTTAGACTTTAGTTATCGGAAGACATAGCTTTAACAATTTTTATAAATAGGGATGAAGAAAAGTCTTGCAACAATGCAATGTACATTGTGGAAAGACTTTTTATTATACATATATTCGACATCTGCCATTTCCGGCATCTTAAACACAATTTTTATATAATTACTAGCGGACCCGACAGACGTTGCCATGCATGCTATTTCAGGCGATTAGGATATTAAATTTAATAATATTATGTTTAAAACAAAAGCTACTTTTAATAACACAAAAAACAACTTTTGTTATGTGCACGTTTGCCTAAAAACAAATAGAAAATGAAATATCGCGATTTTTTTATTTAGTCTTCCCTTATAACTCCCACGCCCGTTCCACCTATGGAATATAGGTGTACCTCTCCAGCGACTGTTCTTTTAAATTATATATATTAAAAAAAAAAACATATGTTCGTATGACAGTGTTTATTTAGTATATCTGAAGTAATCAGTATCCAACATAACCTCTATTGCTTTGTCATTTCAAAGCATAATTTCTCTTTAAAGCAGTCATTGGTATTATCAAAGGCAATTACGTAAACAGGTGCTTTACAATTCGAACGTCATTGTTTCTGTAAAAATTCACTTTGTGAAATTATCAGTGGAGTTGAAAATTGGTGCCATTTTCTTCCATTTGTTCATTTCAATTTCATAGTATTTTAATTAGGTCCACTTGAATTACATGGATGTGGCTTAATGGTATATTTAGAATATGTCTGACATACAAACGCAGAGTGAACCTTTGTGCACGGACTCCCAGGCGGTAACAAGAAATACAGTATTATTTCAAAACAAGAAAGAGCAACTGAAGAAATGGTTTGCTTTACAAAAACATTTACCGCAAAATGCAGGTCAGTAACTTCTTTAAAATTATTCACTATAGAATTATGATAAACAGTGCTAACAAAGAAGGTCATGTTTTTCTTGAATTACATTTTGCTTGAACCACTTCCTTCCTTTGAACTAATCATAGCTACTACAGGCGTATCCAATGTTTTGAAATAATATTAGAAGGATTATTTATCAAATACTGTTAAAAAATAAGTTTTCTTTACCCAGGTGATTTTGTGCGAATGACTGCTATTTATAAATGTCCTTGAGGATCTCAGGTTAGCCATGTGAGTTAATGCGTTGGACTTAATCTCACATGGTAAACCTAGAGTGGCGAGTTCGATTCTCATTTGGAGAAAAGGAATATATTTAGTTGGGAACTCATTAAATAAAATCCTTAGTTCTACCCTGACTAGAAATGTAGTAGCCCGTAGATAACCCATCTCAGTTAGCCATAGTAGCAAAAGATGGACATTAATAAATAATAAAAATAATAATAATGTATTCCCATGATGATGATACTGAGGTTAATCAGGAAGATTATCTGCAGGTTATTAACCTGAAATTTTGTGATTTAGTTTATTTGTATATTGTTATTTATTAAATTTCCCTTATATAATTGATATGAAGCATCGGGATTGGTTATGTTGGAGGACTAAGAATTTTATTCCCTGAATGCTTCACTAAATAAATTTCTCATTGTCCACTGCGGAATTGACCCATTGGCTCTAGATATTAAGGTCAATGTTTTAACTCACAAGGCTAATCTAAGCCTCATATTTAGATTTTAAATACGTTTTGGGTGGGGGCTTAGCCCCACCATTTATAGCTTAACTCTAGCATACAAAATAACTTTTATTTTGAAACTAGTAGCGAAATAAATTTTCCACCTAAGGAGGTGATTTCTAAATTCAAAACGTACGCCAAGCCGACGAAAGCTTTGTGAACACAGTATTTCAAAAACATTTTTAAAGAAATAAACTCAGTTACGTATGAAGGTTGTGAAAAGTCCGTCACGCAGGGGCTGCGTAAACTAAGCAGATTTCCCACGTGAAGTTTGACAGTAGAGAAATCTGCCCAATAACAGCTGTAGTAGGAAGGGATCTCTAAACCTATTCAGGAGGGACGAATAGTTCCAGAAACGGCCACCAGAGCTCTCGGCGGAAAGTCCGGAACATGGAGTCCTGCCGATCACACACACAATACAAATGCAAATATCTCGGTTAATATTCAAGATACAGAATAAATGTATAGAACAATATTTATAGTAAATTTAATTTACAATAAGATTGATTCTATACAATTTTTCGATCCGACGCATAATAACGGAGATATTTTGAATTTTCAAAAATCCCCCCCCCCTCTAAACCCCCCCTCCCACTTGTCCGATTTCAGCCATTAACGAACTTGATCTTCCTTTTTACATAAAACGATTAAATTCCGAGTTTGGTAACGATCAAACAAAAATTACGACCGCTAGAGCGTTAACAGACAAATATATATATATATATATATATATATATATATATATATATATATATATATATATATATATATATATATATAATTTTGAACGGACCTCATTTTCGTCATCTCCTGGGTATGATCGATGGACATTTGAAGAAATTTTTCGAAACTCGCGTCATGAGTACGACCTCAATAGCTGATTTCCCTTAAGGGAAATCTGCTAAAAAATATGTTGAAATAGTGTGGAATGATTGAAACATTTTTTACATTTAAAAAGGTAACAATAAAACAGGGGATGAGATTAAAAAACTATAATAAAATTAATAAGTATGTTACATAGCAATATTGTTGTTGATATGTACTTGCCACACGAGTTTACGATGCCGAGAGTTTCTTCCTTCTTCGTGATTGATTGTGTCACAAAGCTCAGACTATACACGTGGAGTATTTTAAGTATTATCTCTAATAATTAACTATATTAAGTGTGGTATCTATTAAATTCCCGTCGTTTCACAGTTGACGATTTTATACTTGGAAAATTCATTTCTGGAACTAAGGATGATTTGGAAAGAGCCAAACAGAAGTTAGATGCCTACTTTACTGTTAGAAACTTCTGCCCGCAGTTCTTCGCTTATAGAAGTCCTCTAGACTCACTCATTGCAGCAACTTATGACTATCTGTAAGATTTTTTTAATATATAAGATTGACATTTATAACAAAATATTGTTACATAATTCATCTGCTACGGTATTATTGGTAGAGGGTGATTCATTCTTTTGTCTTATATTTTTACCTTATTTTTATTTAATAAATTTATTATAGGCATACACATTAATACTTAGATTTGCTGACCAGATTTTATGTATCTATAAAAAGGTCTTTGAGATTTACGAATTTGTATGTCATTACAAAATTTTGAGATATATTATCACATTACAGGTCCAAAATTTCGTTAAAAAGCAGAGAAATAGAAACACACGCACACCCATGTGCATACACACGAGCTACTCAGACACACACACACACACACACACACACACACACAATCATATTCACAATGCAAGAATCTTCCCTTAGATGAATATATTATAGTGCCATTCTTTGATTTTTTTTTCTCTGTAACTTTTAAAATCCATTCGAGACAGTCCCTTCTTCTGAAAACTGTCAATCGTGTGCATTTTAATTGATGTAATTCTCTTCAAGCCACTTCGTTGGGAATTACTCAAAACCTCTGCCCTCCGAATGGTCGGAGATAAATAAGAGCGCTGTTTGGAGAACCAGGTTATGAAACAATAATTGTAATATGCATGATGCATATGACAGGAAAGTCGCTGAAAATTCGCATGCTTCAAAAACTGAATCAGGCGGATGGGAAGAAGGATTTTTTAATTGATGTAATGAAATCGATGTTGTTCAACGCTGAGTATGGCATCTGAAAAAAATCTTCAATTGCCTAATGCAAATTAATTTTGAGACTTAAAAATGATAAATTCTGTACTCATGTGTATTCTTCCAATGAAGGTCCATTGTGATCCATGAAGTCCATGAAGGTCCGTCAAAATGAAGATGACAAAATGAAGCTACGTCCAAATCTATGTTAGGAGTACCAGGAGGAGTCAATAATTCACTCACAATCACTGAAGTTCGCAAAAACACGGCACTTCACTGTCCTTTACTTCGCGAAGTTAACGGCACTGCACTGTCTTAAACACGGCACTTCACTGTCCTTTACTTCTCGAAGTTAACGGCACTGCACTGTCTTAAGTACGGCACTATAATGTTACAGAGTCACGGCACAACACTGTTCTTCTTATAACAACACACTACCGCACTGCAACTATGTCGCACTGTAGCACTGAACGTACTGATGAACACTTGACAGCTGAGAGCAAAACTAACTCGGCCGAGGTGTATGCTATTTATAGAGAAGTGGCAGCATCAAAGCCGAATTGCCTGGACTCTTCGAGGTCTGGACTGGTAGGGACTAGGACGGGCGCGACCATATGGCGGCACCCCTTTGATCTCCGCACTCCCCAAATACGTGACTATTTAGAAGTGGTAAAGTGTATGATCGTAAACCCGTTTCAACTACACTTTTCCATATATAGGCTCACTTTTATGTTGGTTATGTTCCCTATTAATGTTATTAAATGCATAATTATTTCAGTTGTATTTCGATTGCAGATATATGTTTATGCTGCCAGGATATACTGAAGATGGATCCCGAGTGCTAATGGTTCGATTGAAACATGGTGATCCGGAGAATTATAATATGATTGGCATCGCTAGAAGGTTTTTCAACATTATCGACATTTGGCTGAAGACCGACCCCAAAGCCACTAGGATATATTTCATAGCAGACTGCTCCTTGGCTACCAAACGACATGTTTTGAGTAATTCACCGAAGAAGATAAAAGAAGGCGTATACTGCATACAGGTATCTCATTCCTATAACCATAAGTATACAATATTATAAATGAATTAGTATATTTATTTTTCGGCCTTATACATTTTATAAATGGTTGAAAAATAAAATATTGAAGAACACAAAATACAATAAATAATAACAAACGGTCTTTGAATAAATAATGACAAACGGTTCGAAGCAGAATTCACACAAACACAACATAACGCTAATCAGTGGCGGCTCGTGTATAGGCACAGTGGAACTGCAGCACCCTCAATTTCCACTTGATATTATCTATAACATTTAATATAATGAACCTTTTTTCTTTAATTCTTTCTTTGTACATGTGTAATATATAGTCCTTAAGCTTAATGCAGTAACCATCCCCCAGTTTATGAAAAAATATACAAAAATCTTGGTATGGAACTGTGTGCTTCTCAGTTCCAGCGGCGAGGTGTTTGACTGTTGTGCGCATGCGTACACAGGAAGCTCCAGGGGAGGCTGCAAGGGCCAGAGAGCACTGTCCGTTCCCGCAGTGCCGACTGGTGGTGTGCTGATTTCCTCAGTTCTCATCCAGAGATGAAGGAGAAAATTATTGATCTTTTCGCGCAAATTAAAACAAGAAGAATGGATTTACTTGGAGAGAAAAAAAGACGTCCGATTCTTTACAAAAAAAAAATTGTGAAGAATTGGACGTCTTTTTCTCTCTCCAAGTACACAATATTCTTCACTTTCAACAACACTGCTGTGGAAAAGAATGGATTTCATTTTCAAATGAATAGATTAAGCTTGAACTTTAACAATTTAGGATAAAGTAAGTAAAAAAAGTTTGATTTTGCTCTTTTAGTTTAAGTTTCTGAATAAATTTTCTTTTTATACATGTTTGTTTCCTTTTACACAATTTTAAAACAAAGGCTAAAAATTTTCTGGAGCAGCCCCCACTAATTTTAGCTACGAGCCGCCACTGACTCTAATAAACACTACTGGGAGGGTACGCTATTAATTTTCACACTGAACTAAAAGGTAACTGTCAGGTTGCTCGCAGTGTAGCCACTTTAAAAGTAGAGTAATTATTTTAGTTTAAATAGTTTATGGCAACACTGTCACTGAGACAATTTGGCAGCTAGTAGGGGTTAGGTTAAGAGCTGTTATTGAGCCGAGCCAGCTGCTACATACACATACCCACATTCAAATATATACTTAAATCACAGGAAAGAAATAATGTGATGTCGTGCATTGGCAACTTCTTTCATTGGTTTATTATAAACTGTTCCCTATATGCATCTATTGTTTCCCAACGGCTTTATCATAGTTTCGCAAATGTCGCGAATTTATCATAGTTTAGGAGGGTCAAATCGGGTAATTTAGAATACAGTTTTGTGTCTTCTCACAATTTATTTTTAAAAACGCTTAGCGCATTCATCAAGTTAAACTCCCATCATCAGAGTAACAAACAATAAAGCACAATAAGAGTTTGGTCTAAAAGTTTTTTTAAATTTTTTTTTATGATAACTGGTCATGGATATAAAACACAATCAGTAAAACTATCAAAGTTGCAACAATAAAATGTTTCAACAAGAACATATTTATGATTAAATATAATAAATTAAAATTTGTTTACATATTATCTAACATTAAAATTACAAAAGCTTAGAATATCGTCAGAGCGTTGGACGATCCCAGTAGTATCTCATCAATTTTAATCATAAATATGTTGTTGTTGAAATATTTTAATGTTGTAACAGTGATATTTTTATTGCTTGTGTTTTATAAGCTTGACCAGTTATGTACATTTTAAAAAAAAGAAGGCCAAACTCTTTATTTATTGTGCTTTATTGTTTGTAGGTCTGATGATGGGAATGTAACTCATTAGCGCTTAGCGTGTTTAAAAATAAATTGTGAGGAGTCACAAAACTGTGTTCTGAATAAGCTGATTTATTGCCCTCCCACCAGCACAAAATAAAAATATGCTAAATCGGACCTAAAGATACAAAAGTGCTGGGTTTAATATAGTTTCTTGTTGAACTCCCGTACTCAAAGCGTGTCCGGAGCTAAATTTGTTGTTTATTTGCACTGGATACGTACAATTATTCAATGATTAGGGAATTGTTTAACAACAGAGAGCTCACTCTTTATTTAAAAATTATGTTAGGTTACTAAAGTCGTCTGTAGATGAAAGACATCCCACAGTGGAAGCTCATTAGTATGTTTGTCGGGGCATATAGGGGAAAGTGGGGTAAACCCAGGTAGCTAAGGTTTGAAGGCTTCCAGAAACCACAATTTTTACCACAAATAAGTAAAGTTTTGTTGAAATGAAGTCTACTTATCTGTTAACCTAACTACAGTTTTAAAATCTAAATTTTTAAATAAGTTTTACCCTACATTTTTTGTAAAAAGTCATTTTGCCCGATTTTAACCCACTAGTAGGGTAAAACCGGGTACATATGTTTTTCTTATGGGAAAATAAAAATGTAAAGATTCTTAATCAAATTTTTTTTGTTAATAAAAATGTTTAATGCATTAAAACAAACCCCCTTTTGGGAACAATACAAAAAAATATAAACAAATAACAACATTAATCTTTTTAGTTATTTCAAAACAATCATATATTTCAAAAAGTAAAATTCATAGTTGCAAGATTTATCATATTGTTTGTCATTATCCATGCTTTTACAGTGAAATAATTAAACAAAATTAGGTAAAATTATACTTTTCATGTTTCAAGAATCGTGGCATAGCTGCTACCCGGTTTTACCCCTCGCGAAAAGTTTAAATAAAACAATGTGTTATTCGGGCATACCAAACGCTAAAGACAATGGTTTAGTGCTAAAATAAAGGTAATTAAAACTTGTACTAAGGGAACTACATGCCTGTATTCTAATTGGAATAGGAGCGCAGTACAATCAAAAACCTTTTCCACCAAAATCATAAGCAGGTTCCACGAAAATTGAATTATTGTCACTGACACAAAACAAGCACGACTAACGATTTGGCGTAATGGCCGCTGCTTCTTCTTCCAAGGTGGATTGTAGTTGCTCCGTTATCAGCCCGACTGCAGTACACACAACGGCTAAGAGGAGGTCCGGTTTGCTCCCGACTACCCAGTTTTACCCTACTCTCCCCTATGTAGATTTCTACCTATAGGTCATGGTTCTTCATATTTAGGGAAATTCAATTCTAGGATGTAATTTAGCTCCGGATAATATATAGGCTAAGATTATAAGATAGACCTATAACTTTTCTTTTTGATATTCTCACGTACATGTTAGAAGTAGAGTCCTATATTTAATGATAAGTTTGAAGTCATTTTCAGAGAGTTTATCCAGTTGGAATCCAAGAAATATATTTTTTTAACGTTACAAAATTTGTGAGAACGATGATAGAAAACATCCTAAAGCCACTTGTTAGGAAGAAACTCGCCAGAAAGGTATTAATGTACTTCCTTATTAACTTCATAAACTTCAAGAAACCTACTTTATTTTAGCTTTGGATCATGAAGGTCCCTGAATATTTTTATTACTTGGAAAACATAGCAGACTTGGGAAACCAGTTTGGAGTGCCAGTAGAAAAAGCTCTAAGGTTCAACAAATCTAACGACTACTGATCCTGAGGGGGGGAAAATAACATGAGTACGAGCTTTATTAAATGGATTCTAATAACAGTTTATTTTTCCTTTTTGATATGAGGCATTGCCAGGATTCCTTCGGTCTGTGGTAGTCTTCCATTGCAATCGATGGTTATTCCCTCACACCAATCTTATTGCTTATTTTGTGTTTGATTTTTTTTCTGTAGCCTTTCAAAGAGATGATTTTAGGGAAATCTCAGTCTTAGTCAAGTCCACATTAGTTTTTTTTTCTTTCTTTTCATTTTTCTTTGTGATCTTCCCATTTTCTTCCATACTATTCACCTTTTCCCCAGTCAAAATTGCTTACTTACCTTTTGGGGCTCAGGTTCGCCATGTAAAGTAAGGCGTTGGATTTGATTCATTTTCATTAATTTTTATTGATTGTTTTCTTAAGTGACGAATAGGAACTTATCAAGTCCTTAACTCACCAAATAAAATAATTACTCTCCCCCTGGCTAGGAAAGGGCGGTAACCTATAGACAACCCGTCCTGATTTGCCTTAGTAGAAAAAATTGGATTTTTCCTTGTTTCTTCTCTTTTTCGTTATTTATATCAGTTGCAATTGGAATTTTTGAATGTAAACCAAGAAATCCAAGTTGAGTTCTGCAGTTCCATCTAGTGAACTGGTTGTCTATTGTCCAGGGTAGAAATTGTGATGGAGATGCCTGAATTTCATGAAACTTAGTTTGTATTTTACTAGCAAACTAACTTAGTCTTTAGACTGTACTAATATTTTCAGAAACGAACAGCAGTGAGGGTTATAAGGGAGGGCTGAAATGGAAAACAACGATATTTCGATTCGAGTTGGTTTTTTTGGAAAATGTAACGTAACAAATGTTTCTTTATTTAAAGTTTGTTGTATAAGCGTTTGTCGTTATTGTAAATACATTATACACTGTATAAATTTACTTTAAATACTTACACGGCATTTAATGTTTACACTTCAGTCATGTGTTATCTTCATAAAAGTAAATTAGTTTGAATTTCATAAATCATTTATTAAAAAAGAAACAATTTTAACGAGGGATGAAAGTACTGCGGAGGTGGTCCCAATTATGTCTCTTATTTACTGACATTGCTCCGTTAATATTTTTCACAGATGTTCATGAACACTCATGAATTCAAAAATTCTTCTTCGGACTTTCAATAGACCATTTAAAAGAGCTACAATGGACGTACTTGGGTCCGCTTTTGGAAACAGACATTTTGTATTCTTACTTAGTTTATAATAAAAAACGCTATTCATGTGATTCAACAACTACAAATATTTCTCTATGTTCCCAGAAAGCTGTAAAGATAATGAAAGTAAATACACAGACAGGAAATGTAAATAGATAGGGTTTATATAGCCTTGCAAATGATTAACATTCACACTCATTATTCAGTCTTAATCCCTTCAGGAAACCTAACTCAATTATGATGACTGTTGTTCATTCTTATGATTTATAATGCCTATGGTGTTTTGAAGGGAAAAGGGAGTTGATCGGGGTCTCCTTTTATTCTACAAGACGAAAAAAATCTAAAGTTAGCTTTAGTTACTAGATACTTATGTATAACCGTAAACACTGAGACGGGAAATGTAAAAATATGTGAGTAGTATGTCTTTGCCAAAATTAATATCATCATTATTTAGTCTTAAGTCGTTAATGGTTTCCCGAGCAACACCGGGTGTTCCAGTATGTACAAATCTACCTAAATATCTTGAGGCCGGCCTAAATATCTGTATGTTTGTGGTCTGGAGTTTGCAAAACAAAATTATTATTATCGTCTACTTTAAGCTCCTATGTCCAATCAATGTGGGACCTTTTTTAGCCTGGGGGAGCCATTTATTTCCTGAGTATCACTAAATAAATTCTTTTAGCCTATTTCGGAATAGAGCCACCACTCCTGATGGGCATAATTACAATGCTTGACTAAGAGCCTCGTCCTTATTATGATCACTAACAAGTAGATACATACATTTTTCATTAGCTAAAATATAACAGGAATGGTAGGGGTTTGGGAAAAAGGTAAACTGTAAAATTGTAAATAGTTTTGTCGCATGAAAAAAGTGACACATAACCATTCATCTAAAAGAGTTTTTTTTTTAACTACAATTATTAATATTATTACAGTTGTTAAGCATTTTGCGTTTTCAGAACGGTTCTATTCCTGCTCTTGATATTTACTCAAATCTATTATATATGTCAACTTTTCTTGCATAGATTACTTACCATGGTTAGATTCCTATGTTACCATTGTTTACGTAGAATTTTCAGTAGTTGAGAAAGAATATTAGTATAACTCAAGGTTTCTGCCCTGATGTTGCGTAGGGGAACAATCAAATATATCAATTATGATTTGGTTGCAAAAATCAAATAATAATTAAATTTAAATCACATAAAAAAACAAAGTACACCAATATTGTTGTTTATTTCCTAGATTTTTGCGTACGGCGAGGACCACTCGGAAATTTACAAAAAAATTCCACTCTCGATCATGCCAAGTGATTATGGTGGTGGTGCATCTTCTATGGAGAACTTGAGCCGTAAGTGTTAATGATTGAAACATGTATGCCTTCGTAGAAGTATTTATTATGTATGAATGTTTTTAAAAATGATTTGTATTTATAGTTTTATATAATGAATTATTAAAGATGTAAAAGAGCCAGATTCAACTAATTAGCAGATAAATATTTCAGGTTGTTTTAGAAAGGCTTGAAGTAATCATTCTTTTTTGCAGGAATCCACCTTTTGCTATACTAGGGCTAATTGGGACGGGTTATCTACAGGTTACCGCCCTTTTCTAGCAAGGGTGGGACTAAGGATTTTATGTAATGAGTTCGTCGGTAAATAAATACCAATTGCCCAGGTGGGAATCGAACTCGCCACTCTAGGTTTAGTGAGATTAAGGCCCCGCCTTTAACTCACTTAGTTAACCTGAGCCCCCATTATTTTAATAGGGATGAAATAAGAAAGCATGTACTGTAAAGAAGAAAATTATCCCTTATATCATTTATTATGAAAACATATAGAAGTACGGTTTTGTTAGCTCTTGAAGCCAATATATTATTTAAGGCTGGAAATTCATTAACGTAACACTGCTACTTGCCACTTTAAAAACATTGTTTTTGTTATAGGATAATTTTATAGTTAGCTATAGTAGTTAGAAAAACAATACATTATTTCAATCGCTTGGGTAATATAATACATTGAATAAGAAGCAAGCAGTTATACTTTCTTCCCGAAAATGGTTTATATAACGTAAAAAAAGACTTCGTTGGAACAATTAAACAGTTTTCAGCTCAATTTTATTTATTGAATTTTATACTTTTAAATAGATGAAAACTTTTACAGCTAACTTCATTTTTTCTAAATTCATCATTAATTATATTACTTACTGTTTACTATATATTATTCACTTATTTGTAATTAAATGTTTGTATTAAATAGTTACATGAGTATACTAACAATTCTCGCTTTCCTATGGTAATGTTCTTTGATACATTTTTTCTTCCTTTTATTAACAGAAGAATGGATTAATAGAGTTAATGAACACCAAGATTGGCTAATGACTGCTGGAATGGCTAAATCTGATGAGTCTCTTCGTGAAGATAAAGGTATGGAAAATTTAAGAGTATTTTGATTATCTATATAGTCGATTACAACCTCAATACCTGTTTTCCGTTGAGAGAAATCTGCTAAAATGTTCTCTACATAGAGGCTGCGGAGTGTAAGCAGATTTCTCACGTGCTGGAATGTCATGCTGATAATTTCATCTCCTACTATTCACTTTTAGCCGATTTCCCTTCAGGGAAATCAGTTATTGAGGTCGCACTTATGACGCGATTTTTGAAATTACTCTTCAAATATCCATCCTATATATATATATATATATATATATATATATATATATATATATATATATATATATACACCTTAAAATGAGGTTCGTTCAAAACTGTATATATGTATGTATGTATATATATATATATATATATATATATATATATATTTGTCTGTTACCGCTCTAGTGATCGCAATTATGTTTAATCTTTACCAAACTCGATATTTAGTCGTTTTATGTAAAAAGAAAGACCAAGTTCGTTACGGCTAAAATCGCACCGGGGGGGGGGGTTAGAGGGGAGGATTTTCGAAAATTCGAAATATCTCTGTTACTATACGTCGGATCGAAAAATTGTATGAAACCAATCTTATTGCAAATTAAATGGTGTATAAATGTTGTTATGTGCATGTTTTCATTATCTTTAATATTAACCGAGATATTTGGGTTTTTTAGTTTTCGGCCTTCAGTAAACCCCCACTCTTGCTTATGTCATATCAACAATATGCTGTTATATTATGAATCACTTTATTTGAAGCCTAAATAACAAATATTGTTCTAATTGAACTTTTACGTCATGAGATGAATGTAAATACTGGACGCAAGTGGGAAATCGTCTTAGTTAACGCAGCCCCTGCGTGACGGACTTTTTCCCCTAGATGGAAGGCATTGTCAACAGGAGTTGAAACCTAAATTAATATATTATGATATATGAATTTGGATCGGATGAGGAGAAAAGTGGGTACTTATCAGTTAACGGGAGACCACTCATTTAAAAACGGTTATTAAACCATAATAATAAGAAAATTACTTTATTATTTAAAATATCACTTCTAGAATGTATAAATGACAAAATGTTAAGAACAGATTTCACCCAGTGGGAGGGGATGGTTAAATAGGGGAATTAAATTCTAAACATCTCCGTTATTATACGCCAAAAAAGTATATTGGACCAATCTTATTGCAAATATAATATTCTTTGAAGGTTGTTATACATGTGTTTTCATTAAGTTCAATATGTTCTTTTCTTGATATTAACCGAGACAATTGCATTTTAGCAGATTTCCATTAGGAGAAATTAGCTATTGAGGTTGTACCCATGATGGGATTTGCATTAATTTACGAACGTTGGTGTATAAAAGATAAAAACACCCAATTTTGTGTAGAGCAATATAAGTTACATTGAATAAAAAATGAATGTGTTGATTCTCCCATTGCTGGGTCACTATATTACAAACATCATTTGTATAGCGATAAAGGTGAGTGAAGGTACAGGGAAAGTGTGAAGACAATTCTTTCGGTGGAGAAATTGCAGTAAGACACGAGTCATGTAGGACGAAACTGGAATAACGAGATACGACGAAACAAATCGCATTATGGTCCTTAGTTGAGGACGACCCTTATTCTTTCACTATTCTCTAAGTCTGTCAGCTCTCACTCTCCTTATTTCATTTAAAGGCTTTAGGGTATTACCTATTGAGATTGGTCAGAAATTTTCTATTGAATCTATTCCTTGGTCGATTTTTTTTTTACTTCGTTCACGAAGTGAAGGCAGTATTTTAGTTACTTAAATTTACTGTTTTCAGAATTCTATGGAATTATTTGTTTGATTCTCCTTGAACACATGTAGATTAGTTCCAGCGTGCTACTAGATACCTGCATGTATCTTATGAAGGAAAATTCCGATGAAAACAATATTGGGTATATAAGTTTGACATAAGACAGTTCATGAAATATCTGCTCATTGTTATAGTCTGATTACTAAAAATGGGGGTTTACTGAAGGTTGAAACATAAAAAATGTAAGAGTAAAAAAATGTAGAACAACATTTATAGAACATAAAATTTACAACATGAATAGCAATATTTTATGTTTCGATCTTACTCATGGTAACGAAGAAATTTTGAATTTACGAGCTTGGTGGTAACAGACAAGTACTTATTTATTAAATTTTGAACGGTCCTTATTTTATTCATATGCTAGGTGGGGGGTCGATTGATATTTGAAGAAATATTTGTAAAACCATGCCATGAGTTCAACCTCAATTGCTGATTTCCCGCACGATATCATTTTAGTGTTTTCCATGAAGAGATCTATAAATTATGTCTTTTGGCATTTTTCAATCAGGTGCATTGGAACGTAGAAATCTGATATCCTTTTCCAGAGGAAATAACTTTAAATGAAGTGCAACCAAACATTTGGGTTTTTTTTCCCAGAAATAATTGGAGTACAAGGAAGGTGCTCACATCATATTTTTTGTAGCGTATTATTAATTTACAATTCGGTTTCATTGTTTGTTTTTTTTAACGATTTTTGTTCTTCAAAAGTACTTAATAGGATTTTTACTAATTGCACTAATTATTAGAGTGCATAATTGTACCTGTTTCTATTTATACCTGGAACGTAATTACACTGAAATTTTGTTTTATACAAATTTGAGCTATAGACAGACATGTTTTATTCCCGCAAGATTTCGGATCATTAGCGGCAGTTTAATTTCTATAATTTAAAACTAAAATATATTTCCTAAATTGGAGGCTCCCAAAAACCCCAATAATTAGGCACCTTATTGATGGGGGTTGTTTTATTGAGTAGGCTTGGATTCAGGGACTTTAACTTTGCAATTCTTGGTAGCTATTAATATCCGCCAACTTTTTTAACATCTGAATTGGTAAAACATTTTGGGGAGCTTAAAATCTTTTGATAGATGATAATTAGAAACTATCAGGATAGTGTACTTAAACTAAACGTTTCTCTAGAAAGATAAAATCTTCATTTGATCAGATAAACATGAGCTAGCTATGGTTGACTCACCTTGCTAATCATACTTTCTTTCCCCGTTGAGTTCTAGCAAAGGGAGAAATACAGAATTCATTGATGATATGACGATAATCAATGATGACGAGGGCAATACATAATCTGCTTAGTTTATACAGAAGTGTGACGTACTTATATGTAGTATAATTCATTTTAAAAGTGGCAAAATCATAGAGCGATTTATTTTCGTATACAAATATAACGCTTGACCTTTGATGGAAAATATTTATTTACAATAGTATTACTTAGCTTAAAATATGTTTAATTGGGCAACATTAACTTTTGATAATGTACAGCCTTGTCCCTTGAGATTTGTCCTTTACAATTTAGTTTTTTTTAAATTTCGTTTTCTAGGCTCAATCTTCTCAGGCTGCACTGTGATATGAAGACATACTGTTTGGGCTGCTGAAACATTTACCTGAGGAATAAAGAGAAAATGAAATCGGAATTTCATTATCAGTTACTTACTAACCAAGATTTGAATAATTACTAAAATAATATATTATGGTATCTATGAACCTTTTTTTCTTTTTTTTTTTGTGAAAAAGGAATCAAATAAATAGTAGGAAGCGTTGGGTCAAATATCACATTGTTTTTTTTTTTGTTTTTTTTGTGATATGGAATAAGTTGTTATCTAGTAATTCGTTTGTAGTTTTTAGTTTAGACAAATTTATAGTGTATTTAACTTTTTAGCAGATTTCCCTTCAGGGAAATCAGCTATTGAGGTTGTACTCATGTCGGAATTTTCGACATTTTTCTTCAAATGTCCATCGATCCTACTTAGTAGATGACGAAAATGAGGTCCGTTCAAAACTGTATATATATATATATATATATATATATATATATAATATATATATCTATATATATATATATAAAATTGTAACCTCTGTCTGTACATTGATTTTTTTCGCGAAATTTCACGATAACTTTTCGTTTCACATGTCATAGACACCATATCTGCATTTTGTTTCTTTCGTGTATGTTTGTTTGTTTGTTTGTTTGTTACCTTTTCACGCATAAACGGCTGAACCGAATTTTATGAATCTTGGTATGTATATTACTACTAACCTAACTTAGACTTTAGGCTATATTAAAATTCTCTGAGACGAAAAGGAGTGGGGGTTATAAGGGAGGCCTGAAATTAAAAATAGCGATATTTCGTTTTCTATTGGTTGCAAATATGCACATAACAAAAGTTGTTTATATTGTTATTTAGAGTAACTTTTGTTATATACACTTTTGTTTTATACCTAAGTATAAATGAGTTATACGATAAACACTATAGCGGAAGTCAATAATTTTATTTCGTACAAGGGACTCAACCGAACTAAATAAAATTCGACATGTGTATTAGCACTAACGCCTTCATTATAATAAGCCATACCAACATGTCTATGGACAGGCAGGAGTGGGGGTTATAAGGGAAGCCTGAAATTAAAAATAGCGATATTTCGTTTCCTATTGGTTTTTCGCAAATATAAACATAACAAAAGTTGTTTATTTTGTTATTTGGAGTAATTTTTGTTATATACACTTTTGTCGTATACCTAAGTATAAATGAGTTATACGTTAAAACTTTAGCGGGCACTAACGGCTGAACCGAACTTTACAAAACTCGGTATGTCAATTAGCATTAATTCTTCCATGATTATAAGCTATATTAAAATTTATAGATTAGAACAGGAGTGGGGTTATAAGGGAGGCCTGAAATAAAAATTCACTATATTTACATGTATAAGAGACGGGAAATATAAAAATATCGAAGACTGTGAAGCCTTATCGAACAAATAATTCTATTATTAGCAAATCCACGGGAAAGACGGGTATCAATCCTAAACACTGGGACGGGTAAATGTCAAAATATTGTGCAATGTAAAGCCTGCTAAAAAATACCATTACCTCAAATGAATTCCCGGGCGAAGCCGGGTATCTGAGCTAGTATATATATATATATATTTGTCTGTTACCGCTCTAGCGGTCGCAATTTTTGTTTGATCGTTACGAAACTCGAAATTTAGTCGTTTTATGTAAAAAGAAAGATCAAGTTCGTTAACGGCTGAAATCGGACCAGTGGGAGGGGGGGTTTAGAGGTGAGGATTTTCGAAAAATCGAAATATCTCCGTTACTATACGTCGGATTGAAAAGTTGTATAGAATCAATCTTATTGCAAATTACATTTACTATAAATATTGTTCTATACATATTTTCCGTATAATGAGTATTAACCGAGATATTTGTATTTTTTGTAATGAGTTCCGCTTTCAGTAAACCCCTACTCCTACTAGGGACAAATTTATAATAAGCTGATATCTAATGAACCACCTCATTATTAGGTTAAATACAAAATATTGTTTTCAACAAAGCTTTATTTTACGAGGTACAAACAAATACGTTCTGTTGACTCCCCCCCCCTTTTTTTTTCTTGGACTACAAAAATCTGAGTGATTGAGATAGAAATTATTTTGATTCATTTCAAATTACTCCACTAACTATAGTAAATAGTTTCCAATAAAATTAATATTTTATATTCAGATATATTTCTTTAATTGTTTGTTTTTCCGGTCTATCTATCGATACTGCACTACAAGGTTGGCTAACCTGTTTGTTTAAAATCCAGCCGTATTACGTTGTAGGGACTATTAACTTATATTGTAAATTCACTGAAAGATTTCTCATTGCCGTTTTTAATTATTCACTAATATTCACGGAAGTGTTACCTGTATGTATATTTATCTATTGTAAACCTTCGCTGGCTAACCTGCTTGTTCCTTAATCATGTGAAAATCTCATAACCGTCTGAATCGTATTTTGCCCCCCCCCCCTTTCTATTTTCTTCCCGGATTCCTAAATTTGGAATGGTTGTGATTAAAATTATTCTGGTCTATTATTAATTACAGTACTAGATATAATAAATAGTTATATGAATAAAATTTATAACTTATATTCAAATATATTTCCGTAATTGCTTTTATTTCCGGTAAAACCTGGCTAACCTGATTGTTTACAACTCAGACTGTTTGCTATCAGGAAGGTTCTTACCATTTGACATGCCCTTTATTTGTTTACTTAATATTCGCAGCAGTATTAAGTCTGACGAATGGTGGATATTCTGTGGTACTATTTAGTGTTGGTGTAATGAGTGTTCAGAGCTGCTACCATTAAAGGTAAGTCCATCTTTTGTGTTCTTGCTGTTTTTTGAGATTGAATTGTTTTTAATTTAATCTCGGAGCCTAACGGACGAGAGTTACTTTCCCGCCAAAAGCTAGTTCGGCCGTTTCTTTGACTGGCTCGGCTCTCGTGGAATTTCTCTATTGTAAAACTTCACGTGGGAAATCTGCTTAGTTTACGCAGCACCTGCGTGACGGACTTTTTCTTCTCTTTTTGCCTTAATTTTTGATTGATTATTACTTTTAATTTACTCTTGTTTTTATCCTAGATATGTATGTAATTTCTATTGTTAAATTGACTGTTTTCTACATGTTGTTAGCCATGCTATGAATGTTATTCTCAGTAGTTTTTTGTTTTGTAAGCAGGCTCTGATGATGGAGCTTGTCTCTGAAAGTACGATTTCTATAATGAAGTGCTTGTAGAGGACATGAACTTTTTAATGACCCCGATAAACTCTTAGTTGATTTGATTCGATTTAATTTATATTATTAAATCGAATTACCACGTATGGGATTTTTATTGAATGGATGTATGAATTTTGATACTTGAATTTGTTTATTAATTTTTAAAACATTCTATGGTTTTAAAACAATTTTGTTATCTCATCAATTTTGTAGTACGTTTATTATTTACTAGCTGAGATACCCGGCTTCGCCCGGGAATTGATTTGAGGCTGAATGGTGATGGTATTTTTTTGGCAAGGCTTTACTTTGCACAATATTCGACATTTACCCGTCCAAGTGTTTGGCGTTAATACCCGTTGTTGGCATTTGTTAATAATAAAATTAATTTTTTATGTAAGACTTCACTGTCCTCCAAATTGTCATATTTCCCGTCTCCTGTACATTATGCATCGATTTCAGTTATTAAGGACAAAATATTAACGTAGATTTGAATTAATTTTTCCAGGTGAGGTCCCTCATAGTTCAAATTGGAATGAATTGTTGACCATATCAATATTTCTACGCAAATTACTTGCTCCACACATTGTTCCTGGAGAAAAGTATAAAAAAAAAAAAAAAAAAAAAAAATTAATCTAAATAACAAAGTAAACAACTTCTGTTATGTGCATGTTTGTCGAAAAATAAATAGACAATGAAATATCGTGAATTTTATTTCAGGCCTCCCTTATAACCCCCACTCCTGTTCTAATCTATAAATTTTAATATAGCTTATAATTATGGAAGAATTAATGTTAATTGACAGTTTTGTTAAATTCGGTTCAATCGTTAGCGCCCAATAAAATAGTTGGCTCCCGCTAAAGTTTTTGTGTATATCTCGTTTATACTATGTTAAAAGACAAAAATGAATATAAGAAAAGTTACTCTAAATAACAAAATAAACAATTTTTGTTATGTCCATATTTGCCGAAAAATGAATAGAAAACTAAATACCGCTATTTTTAAATTCATGCCTCCCTTACAACCCCCACTCCTGCCCATCCCTAGAAATGTTGGTATGGCTTGTTATAATGAAAGCGTTATTGCTAATACAAATACCGAGTTTTATTCATTTCGGTTGAGTTCCTTGTGTGTCAAATAAAATTGTTGACTCCGGGTATCATTTTTAGCGTATAACACTTTTATACTTCGGTATACGACGAAAGTGTATATGACCAAAGTTACTTTAAATAACAAAATAAACAACTTTTGTTATGTGCATATTTGCCGAAAAACCAATAAGAAACGAAATATCGCTATTTTTAATTTCTGGCTTCCCTCATACCTCCACTCCTGCTCGTCCCTAGAAATGTTGATATGGCTTGTTATAATGAAAGCGTTAGTGCTAATACATATACTGAGTTTTATTTATTTCGTTTTGGTCTTTTGTCCCAAATAAAATTGTTCACTTCCGCTAAAGGTTTTAGCGTATATCTCGTTTATAATTCGGTATACGAAAAAAGTGTATATAAAAAGGGTTACTCTAAATAACAAAATAAACAACTCTTATTGTGTTCTTATTTGCCGAAAAACCAGTAGGAAACGAAATATCGCTAATTTTAATTTCTGGCTTCCCTCATAACCCCCACTCCTGTTCGTCTCAGAGGATATTAATATAGCCTAAAGTCTAAGTTGGGTTAGTAGTAATATGCATACCAAGTTTCATAAAATTTGGTTATGCGTGAAAAGCTAACAAACAAACAAATAAACAAACAAACATACACCAAGGAAACAAAATGCAGTTATGGTGTCTATGGCATGTGAAACGAAAAGGATTGTGAAATTTCCTGAAAAGAATCAATGTACAGACAGAGGTTACAATTTTATATATATATAGATTTTATTCCAAGAGCCAAAACATTAATTATGTTAGCGCTAATTACTATACTTATTTATTACTTCTGATCCTGTACATCATTTTAGAATCAATACGTAATTGAATAGGGTTTGTTTCTGTCAATTACTTAATCTTAAGTAGTTCCTTGGAATAGACGAAGTTCTTGAAAGTACTCCAATAAAGTTAGCAATGTCTTTAGGGTCAGTTAGCAAACCATTGGGACTTCGGCATAGACCTTTTGATTCATGTTCCTTCTGAATATCTCTCGAATCTTATTCCGAACTTTATTCCTATTAGATGTCAATTGAATATCATGCCATGATTTTCATATACATTCTATGCAACACGTTCACATTTCGTTTGCAAATAGCCGTATAATGATGAATGAACTGTGACTGTAGTGGCTTATTTAATACACGTGCCCTGTTGACTGGTTGAAATAAAAATGTTTTTCTTTGGAAATAGATTGGATACACAAAGCCATTCTGTGATCCTCATCAATAACACAAATTCTGTTTAGCATGAACAGTAAACGTTGTACCATTCATTTGTTTTACCCTTGATATACATAGTTAGACAAATTTATGATTGAAGTTGGTGTTATCCTGAAATTAATTGATATTTTAATGGTTTCCCATCGAAATGTAAGTACTGGATAACGGAAGCACTAAATAATATCTTTATTGCCTTCAAATTAGTCATATTTTTTAGGCTATAACGTCACGTTCTTGAGCATGAAACGTGAAATGCATATTGGACGAATATTGACGAAATTATTATTGGCCTTAGGATTTAACCAATTGTATTACCTTAGCATCCGGAGGAAACATATGTTAACATTTTGTTCGTGCATTATGTTGTAATACAATAGAAGAATGTATGAGGTGTAAAGTATTCATGTATTAGTAGAATCACTGTTATCATAGTGGGAGGGGGAGGGGTAGAGAGGGGAATTTCGAAAATTCTAAACATCTCCGTTATTAATTTTAATTATTTATTAATGTACACTTTTTGCAAGGCTAATCGGGTCGGGTTATCTACAGGTTGCCACATTTTTCTAGCCAGGGTGGAACTATGGATTTTATTTAATGAATTCCGTCACTAAATAAATTCCTTTGCCCAGGCGGAAATCGAACTCTAGGTTTACCATGTGAGATTAAAGCCAACGCTTTAACTCACACGCCTCTAACCTGAGCCCTCAAAAAATAACACGTTATATTACAAAACTTCATATTCTGGGCATAAATACCAAGTATTACATTTAATAAACCATTGTTATATAACATACATGGATAGATATGTGCAGATGCATCATAGAAATTCTAATTAAGTTGTTAATTACTGATATTATCGTTATTTACTTAATTTACAGAAACTAGGATTCCCTGTTCCACCAGAATCTGTAATTAATTCCTCCACGTGCAGGAATGATATTCTGAATACGTCATCTGGATATTCTAATATCTTCTTTAGTAATTACTGTATTTCGACAAGACATGACAAGCTCAATAGTATAACTCAACATGATAGCTTAAAATGACAAAGCCCGCACGCAGAGGCTGCGTAAAATAAGCAATTTCCATAACACTGTAATGTTCTCTCCTCACCATATATATATATATATATATATATATATATATTTGTCTGTTAACGCTCTAGCGGTCGTACTTTTTGTTTGATCGTTACCAAACTCGATATTTAGTCGTTTTATGTAAAAAAAAAAAAAAGTTCGTTAACGGCTGAAATCGGACCAGTGGAAGGGGGGTTTAGAGGGGAGGATTTTCGAAAATTCGAAATATCTCCGTTACTATATGTCGGATCGAACAATTGTACAGAATCAATCTTATTGCAAATTAAATGTACTAAAAATATTGTTATATACATTTATTCTCTATCTTGAATATTAACCGAGATATTTTCAATTTTTTATAACGGACGAGAGTGACTCCCGCCAAAAGCTAGTTCGGCCGTTTCCTTAACTGTTTGGCTCTCGTAAAATTTCTATATTGCAGAACTTCACGTGGGAAATCTGCTTAGTTTACGCAGACCCTGCGTGACAGACTTTTATTTCTTTTGCCCCACATCGATGGTGATTGGCAAGATCTCTGTTTAGGGTGTAGTTAGAATAATATATTGTTGCGAAAATTAAATACATGAAAAATTAAACAGCGATAGTCACGTATTTGGGAAGTATGGAGGAGATCAAAGGGGCGCCGCCATATGGTCCCGTTCGTCTTCGGCAATACCAGTCCAGATATCAAAGAGTCCAGACAATTCCGCTTTGATGTTGCCGCTTCTCTATAAAAAGCATACAGCTCGGCCGACAGTTTAGTTTGCTCTCAGCTGTCTTCAAGTGATCATCAGTGCGTTCAGTGCTACAGTGCGACTTAGTGCGGTAAAGTGTTTTATGTGAAGAACAGTGTTGTGCCGTAACTCTGTAAAAAACAGTATAGTGCCGCGTTTAAGACAGTGCAGTGCCTTGTTTTTGTAAATTTTAGTGACCGTGAGTGAGTTATTGGACTGTGTAATAAAAAGAACAGTGAAGCTATTCATGCATACTGAGAGTAGTAGTTAAGAATAATTATTCAAATGTGTAGTGCATTGTTAAATAATTTGTGCAGTGATTAAAAACTCTGAAGCTTGTGTGTGTTTAATTTTGCTATCCAAAAGAACTCTAATAAACAACGTTTATTACTGACTTTGTAGTAAACGTAGCATTTATTCTTTCATGTATACCTTGGTTGTACTTTATTTATATATTATGAAAAATATTTCTTAAATATCCTTGTTTCTCATATCCGTGCTTGGTCTAAATGAATATCATAAAAGTTATCCCTATAAATCTTTTTAAGTATGCTGTAGACCTATTCTATTTTATACTATGCGCATTCGTAAATGTTTATATGTTTTAGATATGTTAGTATTCGTGGAATATATTGGCTGCTGTCAGTTAATAGTTCTGTCATATCGTAGGGCATGTGAAGGTTTTTTCATTGGATGCAGTCTGTTAGTATGTGTTTTATTGTTAGGTGTTTGTTGCAGTATTTGCATATAGGGTTATCAGTCATGTATTTTTTATTTCTAAGTAAAAAATCGGTGAGCAGAAGAAAATATTTGCTGAAGACTGAGGACAATAAAGAAGGAGAAAGAATAAATAAATAAATAAAGAATAACTCGCTTAATATTTGTGTTACAAAAATGCATTGAACAATAATTATAGGGGATCAATATTTTAACGAGATGGGTTTCATAACATTTTTCGGCCCATAATAACATCATAATAACAGAGCTATTTTGAATATTCGTGTTCAGTCGTCAGTTTGAATTTTAAATTTCCCGCGCTCGCGGGGTTCATAGACCCGCCACACACACATGCATATCGCCAAGGCCGTGGCTACAGCGGAAAACCACATGCAGTTCAAGAAGGCATGGGCCAACAACAAGGATAGTCAGTTGCTCTCAGACGCTGGGGTCGTTCATACGGCCAGCGGGGCCTAGCCCCTCTTCATCCACTACAGATCACCGCTTCATAGCTAACCGCTTCACAGATAACCGCTTCATAGACAACCGCAGTTGGAAGTCACCCGTGATAGTCATTCAGTTGTTTCATCTCCCGCAAGCTGACATCCTGTATTTATCACCGCAACAAGCGAGAAGACTCCATCATTTCAAGGAAAATGCATGATTACCGCAAGTACCTACTTAATAATGCTAGCATTATTTGCGCCAATATCGAATGAGTACTCATATATCATAGGACCGACCGCTCATTTTGTAGATATAGTTATATGGCCGCCATATTAGTTCATAAAGTTACTTTCTTTGTTTACTGTTCAAATTTCATTTTATTATAATATATTTCTATTACAGATAAGTTAATGCATAACGTAAGATTCCTTTGTCTTGTTCAACCTCTAGATATAACGAGTAGCATATAGAGATATAATTCACTATTTCAATATACCTAATTCTTAAAAGAACTCACATAGTTGTTTTGTTTTCTTTATTTATCTTTTTCCCTCATCTCTCCAGGAGAAATACCAAATGGTTCAGTCTAAATTCTCTCCCAACTCTTGCCTTTAACACAAGCTTTCCGCCATTACATTTTGGTGCCGACCTTTTCTATTATTACCGCTAAAGCTTACCGCACGCCCCTACATTTTGGTGCCGAAACCCGGGACTAAATAGCTTCCCCGCCCCGACAATTCGAATTCCCACTCCTCTAAACCCCCATTATTCCTAGCTCGATGTCAGCCATGTTCAATCGTTGCAAGAAATGGGAAAATATCGACTATGGTATAGATAAAATAAACATTTTCGAGTCAAAAACTCTTAATTGATGGAGTCATAACTAAATATATTTGCATCTATCTTGAACAGAAAAGTTCAATGGAAGAGCTGTGTCATTTAAGTATTTTTAATAATTAATTAAATTTGTACATTGCGGTATTAAAACATGTCGAATAAAATAAACCTCTAAGGCATACATGGGCAACCAACGCCCCGCCAAAAAACCTAATTAAAAAAAATATTACACTACTTACTCCAAATGAGGAGAGATTTGTGCGTTTGGCAGTACTTATAAATGCCAACAGTTCTTTTCAATGATGAAAGTTAGTAAATCAAACATAGTACAAGGATGACTGGCGATAATTTGGACAATTTTTTTCGTCTTTGTATCAGTGGAATTAATCTAAACATCGATGGATTAGTTTCCCAAATTAAGCTGAAGTGTCTTATTGATTTCGGTGTGGCTATTCGTTGTTTGTAATAATTCCAAATTTTACAATTTAATTCTAACGTTGTACCTATTTTTTTCATTTCATTTTGTTATTTTAATGAATTGTATTATGATTACATTGTATAATTTCATATCTGATATCTATCGTTAAAAGTTATGAACACTACTTTAAAATGTACTATTTTTAAAAGCGGCCCGCGAACGTATTTACACTCTAAAGTTAGGCCTGCAATTTGTCAAATGTTGTCCATACCTGCTCTAATGCATACTATTTTTAAGATTTCTGATTTTTTTTTTAGCGTAACTTTTTAGAATGTCAGTATAATACTCTCGTCATCTGGATTACACGCTCGATATTTGGCAATTTCTTTTTATTTTGTGACAAGGATTAAATTCTTGTAGTAATGACTGGAATTATTAGTAGTATAAAAAATAAGTAGAAATTTAGCGATGGGAGAAGTGCTAATTCTCTACTTTTATTAAAAAAGTTTCAGACAAAATCTGCATTTGCCCTCAGGACGGTAATCACAGGCTCCAAAGCTTGGGAGTAGATAATGATACAAATCCAAAGGATGGATACAGTTACACATTAAACATGGACATATATAGCCGATGGTGACATGATATGTAATCACTAATATGGCCTCCTCGGTTTACATGGGCTCTAGAGCAGATCGTAACCAAAATGTTTGCAAATATTACTCGGAAGAACCTATGCCATCCGTCTGCAAGTTCAAACTACTTCTGAGATTAGGTTTGTCACAATGTGAATGTTATAGACATATCTCAAGTATGAACATTAATAGAGCAGGGTTAATAAATTCCAGAAATAATTGGGTGCACCTCCCAGCGTTCATTTTAAGTTATTTATTTATGAGATATAAATAAATTCTGACATTTCTGAAAATAACACTACACTACTAAAAGTATAAGCATCAAATCTCATATAAATATAAACTAATGTGATATCGGGGTTTGAAACCATAAAATTAAGGCGTTTAATTCTGAATTTAGTTTATATGTATTTCATGCTGTGTGTGTTTGGTGGCAGTGTTTCAATTCTATTTCAGATGCATGTAATGAAGAATTTAAAATTAAGAAAACTTTAATTGAAAAATTGAATTTTCTCATTTATCTGTTTTCATATATTAGTAGTTATATCTGAACAACTATTTGAATTATTTCAGTATCTAGAGTTGTGAGCTCTGACTAGAGATGACGTATAATTTGCCAAATAGTAATTCTCAGCTGACAACAACTACCAAAAGTAGTTCTTTTCCCAAATACTTTCTACCTTTGCAGTTATATAGTTTACGTTGAACTACTTTCTACCCATCTCTGGTTACCAAATATGTGAATTTATAAAGTTCATATTTTACTGGGGAAGCACAGACAGAAGTGAGGAGAAGGTAAATAAAGGCTAAACATTTTTGTCGTCGTATAAAGTAATACTGTCTAAGGTATGTTCAAATATTAATAAATTAGTGTCATATGAAGTTTATTAAGGAAATATGCGAAGGGTATTATGCCATTAGCCTGTTTAAGCTTGCAATCCAAAGATCAAAGTACGTTTCAAAGTGTTTAAGTTAATGATTACATGTCAATGACGTGGATTGCTTGCTGTTCAGCCTTTATAAAAGGCGACTTTTTTTATTATGCTTTTTAGATTTAATCTCCTCTGTCGTCTGGAATACCTCCAGGAAATTTATCCTGCCCTATACCCTCCCTTTTAAGCGGTAAAACAACCTCTTTGTATTATGTTTCAGCAGCTTTTTAACTTTCATTAATTATTTTTCAAAGACGGAACTACCGTCTTTAGTGCTGTTGCTGGGAAGGAAATAATTTCACCTCAATTGTTTTCTAAAGATCAAAGTCATAAAAAAAAGGTGGAAGCTCCTAAATCTTTGAAAATTATAAGCACATTGTTGAGTAGATTTTCGAAATATGAACTCACAATTATAAATATTCGATAAAATGTAATTGAATGGTTGTTGCTCAAATATATGTTTTGTGACAACTTAAGGAAACTGTCATATCTGTAAAATGTAGATCATTTTTGTGTCGGAGATTTGTGTAGCTTTTCGATTTTTCAGAATAACCAGTGATTTTTGAATGTTCTAAAAATCCCCTTAATAGTCCAATTTTTTAATTTATGTAGTAAATAAAATAAAAGGTGAAAAAATGTCTTTTGCTATTTCAGGAAACTATATATCTCCTCCACTTACAAATATCTAGTTTAGTAACACTCAAATAACAATTGTGACCGGTAGAGCGGTACAGACAAGTATATATCTTCATATATATAATTCTACTATACGTGTGTGTGTTACTGAACTCCTAAACGGCTCGACCGATTTGAATGAATTTTTTTGCATGCGTTTGGGTGACGCCCTGGATGGTTTAGATTCACAAATCAGCCCGGCAGATGGAGCAGGAGTGGGGTTTTAAGGGAGGCCTAAAATTAAAAATAGCGCTATTTCGTTTCCTATTGGTTTTTCGGCAAATATGCACAGGATAAAAGTTATTTATTTTGTTATTGAGAGTAACTTTTGTCGTATAACAAAGTATAAACGAAATATAAACTAAAAAATTAAACTGGGAGCTAACGATTTAACCGAACTTAACAAAACTCTATATGTAAATTAGCATTAATTCTTCCATGATTATAAGCTATATTAAATCTTTTCGGTAGAGTGGCGAGTTCGATTCTCGCCTGGGCGAAGGAAATTATTTAGTGACGGAATTCATTAAATATTCATACATATATACATTCATCCTAAATCCCACACTGGCTAGAAAAGGGTGGTAACCTGTAGATAACCCGTCCCAATTAGCCTGAGTTGCAAAAAGTGGACGTTAATAAATAATAATAATAAATCTTTTCGGTTCGACCGGGAGTGGTGGTTATAAGAGAGGCTTGAATAAAGAATTAGCGATATTTCATTTTCCATTTATTTGTTTTTAGGCAAACGTGCACATAACGAAAGTTGTTTTTTTTGTGTTTTTAAAAGTAGCTTTTGTTTTAAACATAATATTATTAAATTTAATATCCTAATCGCTTGAAACATCACGCAGGACAACGTCTGTCGGGTCAACTAGTATATATATATATGCATATATATATATATATATATATATATATATATATATATATATACATATATTTACATATTGAAAAAGTAATGAAATTTGAAAGAAATAAGAATAAAAATTGAATTTTAAAGAAGCTACGAAACAACTGTGTCACATATATTTGAGTAGCAACCAATTTATATTTGATTCACTTTAATTGTTTTTTATTTTAATTTATTAAAATATAATTTTCAAAATTAAATTGGGGGCTCAGGCTAGCCATGCAAATTAAAGGCTTGACCTTAATCTCATATGGTAAACCTAGAGTGGCGAGTTCGATTCCCCTCCAGAGCAAAGGAATTTATTTAGTGACGGAAATCACTAAATAAAATCCTTAGTCCCCCCCTGGCTAGAGAAGGGTTGCAACCTGTAGATAACCCATCCCAATAGCCTTAGTTGCAAAATGTGGACGTTAATATTAATAAATAAACTATTTGAGAGTTTTAATAAATGCATATTATGACAAATGATGTTATGTTTTAGTCACATATGATTACTCTAAATATGATTCGGATTAGTGAGGTGATAGCGGAAGTTGTAAAGAATCAAACTCTTTGGTTTTGGTAATATATTATTTTATTTCCGGTATCTTGATGTTATTGAAACAAATATGTTCTATCATAACAATTAAACGTTCATAGTAATATCATTATGACAAAAGACAATATGCGTTTAAACGCGATATGATTGTTTAAAGAAGGGTTGCAGGGAGGGAAAGAAGGATTGCAGGGAGGGCTACGATCTCTTCCCCTCACCTAGCTTTTTGAATATAAATGAAATTATTTTTAGGTTACCACTATTATTTAATTCCATCAGGTAGATAAATTATAATAAGATTTTGAATCAATAATTTAAGAAAAAAAAATGTCGATAACTCTCAAGCGGGAGCGGAAGTTGACGGGAGGCTAAAACAGTAAATTGAGTTTACATATTTCGTGTGAAATGCTCGCATTACTGGGAGTGATTTCCACTGAGATCTACTACTTCGAATATAATCTTATCTAAAAACGAGAATGTGTGCTCGGAGTGGGTTTGACAAAAAATATGTGCATTATACGAGTAGATACTATTTAATTGTAATAAATGCTATCCATGATTGTTATTAGAATTATTCACGGTGTCAAACATTTACTCTTTTTAACTAAAATTTCTAGTCCCTAAAGTTACCTGGACCTTATGGAAAAATTAATGTGCCCAGACGGGAAGTATAGTTGTACACATTCAAGCCTTGCTATAAAAAGTCCGTGACGCAGAGGATGCGTAAACTAAGCTGATTTCCCACGTGAAGGTTTACAATAGATGAATATACATACAGGTAACACTACCGTGAATGCTCAGTAAATGTACAATACAAGGCTGAATTGTAAACAAACAGGCAAACAAACAATTAATGAAATATATTTGAATATAACATATTAATTTTATTGAAATTAGCATTATTTATGTAATACTAGTAGAAGTGGGGATTTACTGAGGGCTGAAAACTGAAAAATGCAAATATCTCGGTTAATATTCAAGTTTATTGTGCATTGAGGAATAAATTGTATATAACATTATTTATAGTGTATTTAATTTTCAATCCAAGATTGATTCTTATTACACTTTTTCGGTCCGACGAATAGTAACGGAGATATTTCGAATTTTCAACATTTCCCCCCTCTAACCCCCCCCACCTCCCCATGGTCAGATTTCAGCCGTTAAGGAACTTGATCTTTCTTTTTCCATCAAACGACTAAATGTCGAGTCCCTAAGTAACGACCTTATGGACAAAAATGCGACCGCTAGAGCGGTAACAGACAAAATATATATATATACAGTTGCTTGAACGGACCTCATTTTCGTCCTATCCTAGGTAGGATCGATGGACATTTGAAGAAAAAACTCGAAAGTTCCGTCATGAGTACAACCTCAATAGCTGATTTCCCTTAAGGGAAATCTGCTAAATACCCTCAATATTCAGCCTCTAATGATTTCCCGAGCGATTTACCTTAGCTAGTATATTTATATATTAATTTAAAAAAAAAAATCAATATACAGTCAGAGGTTACAATTTTATATGTATTTATATATATATATATATATATATATATATATATATATATATATATATATATATATGTATATATATATATATATACAGATAAAAAATTTGGAAGTAATAGATGTTACTGGAGGAAAAAAAGGGTAATCTTGAAACTGTTGTAAATAAGCCTTGCGTTGTAGATACGTCTTACTCGATCAGGATCGGGTGTCACATGGAATAAAAAGTATTGGTAAGGCCTATGGCAGTAAACTCCACGGTATGGGACTGTTTGCCAATCTTTATTCTTATATAAATATAACCAAAAGAGGGAACGCAGAGACTTTATGGTTCATGTGCTATCATATTTATTCACCATTTTATTATTTTGTTTCTTTTTTATTTATTTCAATAACTGACTAAGCTGCCCTAAATTTATTACTGTTTAAGATGTTAAGAAAAGTTGGTGACTATTGATACCTACCAAGAATTGCAAGAGAAGAATTATATATATATATATACTAGCTCAGATACCCGGCTTCGCTCGGGAATTCATTTGAGGCCGAATGTTGATGGTATTTTTTTGGCAAGGCTTTATTTTGCACAATATTTTGACATTTACCCGTCCCAGTGTTTAGGGTTAATACCCGTCGTTTCTGTGGATTTGTTAATAATAAAATTAATTTTTTATGTAAGACATTACTGTTCTCCATATTGGCATATTTCCCGCTTCCTGTGCATTATGCATAGATTTGAATTATTAAGCACTAAATATTAACATACATTTGAATTAATTTTTTCAGATGAGGTACCTGGTAGTTCATATTGAAAAGAATTCTTGAGCAAATTTCTCTAAATAACAAAATAAACAACTTTTGTTATGTGCATATTTGCCGAATCTACAATAGGAAACGAAATATCAATATTTTTAATTTCAGGTCTCCATTAAAAAACCCCCACTCCTGCCTGTCCCTAGAAATAGTAATGCTTTTTTATAAGGAAGGCGTTAGTGCTAATTCACATACTGAGTGTTTTATTTAGTTCGGGTGAGTCTTTTGTGCCTAATAAAATTTTTCACTTCCGCTATAATTTTTAACGTATATCTCGTTTATAATTCGGTATACGAAAAAAGTGTATATACATTTACTCTAAATAGCAAAATAAACAACTTTTGTTATGTTCATATTTGCCGATAAACCAATAGGAAACGAAATATCGCTATTTTTAATTTCTGGCTTCCCTTAAAACCCCCACTCCTGCCCGTCCCTAGAAATGTTGGTATGGCTTCTTATAATGAAAGCGTTAGTGCTAATACACATACCGAGTTTTATTTATTTCGGTTGGGTCTTTTGTCCCAAATAATATTGTTGACTCCCGCTATAGTCATAAGCGTATAACTCATTTAAACTTCGGAATACGATGAAAGTGTTTATGACAAAAGTTACTCTAAATAACAAAATAAACAACTTTTGTTATGTGCATATTTGCGAAAAAACCAATAGAAAACGAAATATCGCGAATTTTAATAACTTCCCTCCCTTATAACCCCCACTCCTGTTCGTCTCAGAGAAAATTAATATAGCCTATCTCTCAAGTTGGACCAGACTGCTCACGGTGTGGTGCCAATTTAATTTTAAAATCGTTAAGTAGTTTAGGAGTTCGATCGCTGACAAACATTGTGACTTGAGATATATATATATTAATATATATATATATATATATATATATATATATATATATATATATATATATATATATATATACTAGTTGACCCGACAGACGTTGTCCTGCGTGATGTTTCAAGCGATTAGGATATTAAATTTAATAATATTATGTTTAAAACAAAATCTACTTTTAAAAACACAAAAAAACAACTTTCGTTATGTGCACGTTTGCCTAAAAACAAATAAATGGAAAATGAAATGTCGCTAATTCTTTATTCAAGCCTCTCTCATAAACCCCACTCCCGGTCGAACCGAAAAGATTTATTACTATTATTTATTAACGTCCACTTTTTGTAACTCAGGCTAATTGGGACGGGTTATCTACAGGTTACCACCCTTTTCTAGCCAGGGTGGGACTTAGGATGTTATTTAATGAATGCCGTCACTACTGAACCGAATTTTATGAAACTTGGTATGTACATTCCTACTAACCCAACATAGACTTTAGGTTATATTAATTTTCTCTGAGACGAACAGCAGTGGGGGTTATAAGGGAGGCCTGAAATTAAAAATAGCGATATTTCGTTTCGTATTGGTATTTCGGTAAATATGCACATAACAAAAGTTGTTTATTTTGTTATTTAGAGTAACGTGTGTTATATACACTTTCGTCGTATACCGAAGTGTAAATGCGTTATACGCTAAACATTATAGCGGGAGTCAACAATATTATTTGGCACAAAAGACTTAACCGAACTAAACCAAACTCGGTATGTGAGTTAGCACTAACGGCTTCCTTATAATAAGCCATACTAACATTTCTAGGGAGGGGCAGGAGTGGGGGTTATAAGGGAGGCATGAAATTAAAAATAGTAATATTTCGTTTCCTATTGGGGTTTCGGCAAATATGCACATAACAAAAGTTGTTTATTTTGTTATTTAGAGAAACTTTTGTTATATACACTATCGTCGTATACCGAAGTATAAAGGCGTTATACGCTAAAAATTATAGCGGGAGTCAACAATTTTATTTGGCACAAAAAACTCAACCGAACTAAACCAAACTCGGTATGTGAGTTAGCACTAACGCCTTCCTTACAATAAGCCATATTAACATTTCTTAAAAATGTTAAATTTTTTCTTAAAAAATAGTGATTTCCTATTGGGGTTTCGGCAAATATGCACATAACAAAAGTTGTTTATTTTGTTATTTAGAGAAATTTGCTCAACAATTCTTTTCAATATGAACTACCAGGTACCTCACCTGGAAAAATTAATTCAAATGTATGTTATAATTTTGTCCTTAATAATTAAAATCTATGCATAATGCACAGGAAACGGGATATATGACAATATGGGGGACACTGAAGTCTTATATAAAAAAATAATTTTATTATTAACAAATCCACAGAAACGACGGGTGTTAACCCTAAACACTGGGACGGGTAAATGTCAAAATATTGCGCAAAGTAAAGCCTTGCCAAAAAAATACCATCAACATTCAGCCTCAAATGAATTCCCGGGCGAAGGCGGGTATCTGAGCTAGTATATATATATATATATATATATATATATATATATATATATATATATATATATACATATAAAATTGTTTTACATTTAAGTGCAGCCTCTTATAGACATTTATCACATTAAATTTTGATTGTTTTGTTTTCGTTGCCCTATAAATCTACTAAACTACTAAGTGGTTTATGTATTTCTATAGTTTAATTATACGTTTATTATAAGAAATGAGAGCAACTGTTGGTTGGAGATAATGCAATTAGTTGCATTGCCATTACCATTAGCAATTGAAGGGGTGAGAGCTGCAATTGCATTGCGCCATCTGCCTATTCTATATCCTATTTCTCTCTTAGGAAAAGCGTGGTAAACAAGTCATGAAACATTACCTGAGCACGAAAAATTCAATAGAACAAGAGTCGTCTAACAATAAATGTTTAAAGTGATCGATTACATATAATTTTTTTTATCCGGTATAAAATAACGGGTATATTTAAATTTTTGTTTTACGTTTCGGGCATATTTTCGATATTATATTTTGTAATTCTATACTGCCTACTGACTAGTATTCATTAAGAATTGCATATACTTTTTTATATCATGGTGTATAAGAAAAACAAAAGATAAAGCAAAATTCACGAATACATTCCCCCGCAAAAAACATATAATCATAAAGAGTTTGAAACAAAATATTAACAGAGTCGACATCATAAGCTAACATTCATTAAATAACGTCCTAAAATCTCACCCTGGCTAGAAAAGGGTGGTAACCAGTAGATAACCCGTCCCGATTAGCCTAAGTTGCAAAAAGTGGACGTTAATAAATAAATAAAATAAATAAGCTAACACTTACGAAACCCTCTGATGAAGAATCACATAATGAACTACATTATTCACTTTAAAAAAATATTAAATCTGCTTTTAATTCACGTAGTCTGAAATAACTGTAACATTGCTATTAATGGGTTTTATTCTATATATTAGACTAAATTAACCACTAATGGTAGGGATTTCATTGAGTAGGCAGTTATTGCATTATATATTATTTTTATTATCGAGGGGTATTATATTATCAGAGATAATTTTAAACCAAACTAACTCAGTATGTAAATCTACTTATTTCAAACTTCATCACCACAAACTTTTTATGTTCTCCCACATGGAAAATTGGGAATGACCAGGAAACTATTTTTATGAATATTTGGTTATTTCAATTTTCCTTATCTCTTAGTTGTCTCGCTTCTGGCTTTCCTTCATTTTCTTTTCCAATTTACAGTGGCTATAAACCAGAGGCTATCTCTTGTACCCGTAACTTGCAAACAAGATGAAACAAACGTTTTATTTTCCGGTTTTGCAACCCTCCAAACAGATATCTCCGACCAAATAAAACAAATACGATACGGAAATTGATTAATTAAAATGATTAATTATGATTGAACCTACATTATATAGGGACTTGTCCGAGCCAGTCAAAATGATTTCAGGTTCTTAAAATGGATAATTGAAATTTGAAAAAAGTCCCCAGGGGAAGGTTTACAACAGATAAATCTACATATTGGTAACACCACCGTGAATGTTAAGGGAATAAATACAAACGGTAATAAGAAATCATTAAGTCAATTTACAAGTTAATAATACCTACAACGGAAAGCGTCTGAATTGTAAACAAACAGGGCAGCCGACTTCGCAGCGCTGAATAGATAGAATTATTCTATGCCGGAAAGATGTTCAATTAATGAAATATATCTGAATATGACATATTCACTTTATTGAAAACTATTTACTATAGCTAGTGGAGTAGTTTGAAATGAATCAGAATAATGTCTACCTCAATCACTCAGATATTAGTAATCCAAGAACAAAAACAGAGGGGGGGGGGTCAACAGAACGTATTTGTTTGTAGCTTTGTTGAAAACAATATTTGGTATTTAAGCTTGTAATGTAGTGGTTCATGATATAGCAGCTTATTATTAATATGACACTAGTAGGAGTGGTGGTTTACTGAAAGCTTAAAATTATAAAATCCAAATATCTCAATTAATACTCAATATACGGAAAATATGTATAGAACAATATTTGTAGTAAATTTAATTTGCAATCAAATTGTTTTTTATACAATTTTTCGATCCGACATATAGTAACAGAGATATTTCGATTTTTCGAAAATTCTACCCTCAAACCCCCCTCCCTCTGGTCCAATTTCTGTCGTTAACGAACTTGATCTTTCTTTTTACATAAAACGACTAAATATGGAGTTTGGTAGCGATTAAACAATAATTGCGACCACTAGAACAGTAACAGACATATATATATATATATATATATATATATATATATATATATACACACATTTATATACATATTGTGTTTTGGACGGACCTCCTTTTCGTCATCTCCTAGGTAGGGTAGTATCGATGGAAATTGAAGAAATATTTCGAAAATCATTAGAAAGAAACAATTTCGTCATGAGTACGACCTCTATAGTTAAAATAATTTGTCCTTTTTTTTCCTTCAACCACTACGTAAAAATGTTCTTAAAAACGCTTAGCGCTTTCGGGAATCAAATTCCCATCCTCAGAGCTACAAACAATAAAACACTATAATTAAGGAGTCTAAAAACTATTTTTTTAAAATTTACATACTTGGTCATATGACAAATCTGTCAATAACACTATAAAATTAAATAGTAAATAGACGTTATTAATTTATTATATTTTGATTATACCTATGTTTTTAAATATATTTTTTATTGTTATAAATTTTATAGCGTTATTGACTGATTTGTCATATGATCAATTATGTAATTAGTGTCATGAGTATGACCTCAATAGCTGATTTCTCTTAAGGAAAATTTGTTAATACGAAAATTATCTAGATTACAATATTTCCAAAACTTCGTAGAAGTAACTAAAAAATGAACTGGGATCCTTCTGCGAGATGTTTCATTCAGACTTTTAAGTATTGAAAATCGCTTTAGAGAAATGCAAAGTGTACCTACTACTGTAATGCTCTTAACTCATTCGTTTATAGGTCCCCTTCATTCTTTTTCATTTCTAGGAGGGAAAATGTGTTTACGATCAATAAATAAGAAGCAGGAAATGAGGAGGAAGCAGAGAGAAATCTGGGAAAAGGCCGTAAATATTGACTGAAGGTAGGAAGCAGAGTCGGTAAGACTGCTTATAGGGCTGACTCGTGAAAAGAAGCGATAAAAGATCAATCATCCGCCCTGAATGGTTTCCTTAATAATGTGAGCAGCCCGCAACCACATTTCCAGGCGCCATTTCACCGCCATTCCACGCCTTTTCAACTACTCATAATCAGATCTTTACTTCTCGCCAACAGCCATTCAGCTAGCCCCAGACATTTACCTGCGATTTAATGAAAACCCCATTAGATCCGGTGTTCCGGTGTCTATAAGATATAAACGGATTGATGCATTTATTTTTCTGGGAAATATCTATAGAAATTAATTTATTTTTATTGTCAATTCTTTATTAAATTCCTCCCATACAATAATATTAAAAAAGTCCGTCACTCAGGGGCTGCGTAAACTAAGCAGATTTTCCACGCCATGGTTTATAATAAATAAATATACATACTGGTAACACAGCCGCAAATTTTAAGTGAATTGAACAAACGGTAATGAGAATTCTTTCAGTTAGAAGTTAATAACTCTACAACGGAAAGCATCTGAATTGTAAACAAGCAAGCCAGCCAACTGAATTCTAGACCGGAAATAAAAAACATTAATTAATTTTATTGAAAACTATTTACTATAGCTATTGAATTTTGGAAATTTGTAATGAATCAGAATAATTTTAATCTCAATTGCTTAAATTTTAGTAATCTGAGAACAAAATTTTTTTTCGAAACTCGCGTCCTGAGTACGACCTCAATAGCTGATTTCCCTTAAGGGAAATCTGCTAAAAGGGGGATGGATCAACAAAACGTATTTGCATATATGTCACAAAGTAAAAGTTCAATGAAAACAATACTCCTTATTTAACCTTGTAATGAAGTGGTCATGATATAACAGCTTCTTATTAATGTAACATGAGTAGGAGAGGGGGTTTACTGAAAGCGGAAAACCATAAAACCCAAATATCTCGGTTAATATTCACGATACCGAAAATATATATAGACTAACATTTATAGAGCGTTTAATTTGTAATAAGATTGGTTCTATAACATTTTTCGATCATTCCTCTCTTTATCCCCCCCCCCTCCCACGTTCTACTTGTCCGATTTCAGCCATTAACAAACTTGATCTTTATTTACATAATACGTTTAAATATGTAGTTCGACATATATATAGTTTTGAATGGACCTCGTTTTCGTCACCTCCTGACTAGGATCGATGGGCATTTGAGGAAAATATTTGAAAATTACATCATGAGTATAACCTCAATATCCGGTTTCCCTTAAGGATATATATATAGCTGATTTCCCTTAGGGTAAATCTGCTAAAACGTATTATTTCAAGTAACTTTGGTGTTCCCCAAATATGGAAATATTTAGTAGCCGACATTTCTAATAGACTATTACTGACATGTTATCTGAATTCTAATTCTTGTTTTCATCAAGTTTCAGAAATGGTACGAAATTATTTAGTTCAACACTAGTGCATACATAGTTTATTTTGCCCTCCCATAAATTATGAGAGCGATATGCAAATATATTTAGGCTAGCATGATATTAGAAATTATCTATCCAATTTACAAATTCCACGATATTTAATCAGGAGCTTACTTTCATGTAGTTCTGTTTGTGAGAGAAACAAACCGTTTTAAAACTGTAAAACTAGTAGGAAGCAGCAATGATGAAGTTTTTAATTAAGTTCTTGTAAGGCGAGCCTTTGTAAGGTTTGAAAGGCCCTTATAGTCCTCTGATGGAAGGGCGTAATCGGCTCAGGACACAACTTACACATGTTACAGCTGCCTTTAAAGGCTAAAGGCTAAAGCAGTGAACTGGCTCTCAAACGTATCCCTTTCCTTCAAAATCAAATACTGGTTTTCAATGGTAAGATTTAATCATGCTGGTCACCATTGACTTGCAATAAAGAGAATATTATGTCTGAAACAGACTGGTCAGGATTTGGCTAAAGGGATATTAATTATCGAGCTTATAATCAAAGACCAATTTGAATATATGTAAATATGAGCAGCAGACCTAGTATATCAAGAAAGTAAGATATACTCAAATTTTTACTTCATTTTTTGCGCCTAGAGAAATTTCAATGGAATTTACCCCGTTTTACTCCCCTTATTTTTTACTTATACAATATTGACCGGTTTTCGTGGCATCTTTACATGTGAACGTATTTTGCATAACTCAAGAATGACGAGCCTTTGAATGTTGATGGATATTGAAATTTTATATTTAGAACTTTTATAAAATGTAGACAAATTTTTGAAAGGTGGCATCACATCGAAAGCCACTTGACGAACAGCCAGTAATGTCGGCCTCTTATAACGATTTTGGACAATTGTATTTTATATACTGGAAAAACCAATCTACTACTTATTATGCTTTAACACTGGGGCTCAGGTTGGTCGTGAGAGTTAAGGCGTTAGTCTCCATCTCATATGGTAAACCTAGAGTGACGGGTTTGATTCCCACCCTTGACAGTAGACATTTATTTGACGACGGACTCATTAAATAAATTCATTGGTCCCACCCTGGCCAGAAAAGGGTGGTTCCCTGTAGACAACCCGTCCCAATTAGCCAACGTAGCATAAAGTGGACGTAAATAAATAAATAAAAAAAAATGCAATAAGCTCTAATCTTGAAAAGCTCGGAACATAAAAATGTATATGCTCCTGAAGAAACAGAACGATATATACTCTACATGTAGTGGACATAATAAACTTAGGAAATGAGTTTTAAAATTCAATCGCAACATTGAATGTTATAGTGATGATAGGCGGTCTTGAGAATCGCTTGGCTAGGCATTTTTGCTGTCTTCAAGAGTAAAACATTGAAAAAAAAGTTAAATTATTGGGCATTTTCAAAAGTGTTTATTATACACAATGGTGTCAAGCAAAACAAGATGCAATTATAATTTATACAGACATTAAAATCAAATTGCAACAACTAACGAACTGTAATCCTGGAACCTATTGTAGAACAAGTTGGCCACACATTTATATCGCCATTATCACAAGGTAAAGTGACTAAACTTTTGTGTCGTTTCTTGTACATTCTGTGTAATGAAATTGCTAATGAAGCAGTAAAATGAGCTTCTAATCTCATAGAGTTAAAGAATGCAATTTGAAAATTCGTAAAAGACTTCTATTACTTAACCGTTTACTATAAACTGAGAGTAAACTTAGAGAAATCAAATCAAACACGCTCAACTGGATTTCAAGTAATAGACACCCTAGAAGAGAAGAAATTGTACTTACACACCTAAGCACAGAGCACACTAGACTAACACATTCATATCTAATGAGCAGGGAAGAAGAACCTATATGTCACTACTGCAACAGAACGCTGACTGTAAAACACATACTAACTGACTGCACACAAGTGAAAACGTACCCATGGCCCACAAATGTATGCGAACTACTGGCCGACAGTAGCCAATTTATGGATGATGTTTTTAAGTACTTAAGAAATAATGGATTATTTGATGAAATATAAAAGCTATTATCTACAATTATGAATGTTATATATAGCCAAGCACTGTGGAATATAAGTTTTGCCTTCTTCCAGTTTAACTATTTATAGTTTTTCTTTTAGTTTTTTTTGTTCGTTTTATTTTTATTTTGTTTTTTTCCTCATGTTGTAAATATACTAACAATTTATATTTAGTTTTTTTTTCAATTCTATATATTTTGTACATTTGTAAAAGTTATCTGTGTAAAAATTTTAATATTTATTTAATTTTGTGAAATTATATTATAACATGTCAGAAGATGAATCGCCATTGTAGCGGCATCTCAAATAAATAATAATATAAACTGAGACTATTAGCTAGCAAATTGCACAAGAATTTTACATGCTTAAATGCAATCATTTGGGATATTAGAACCAATTGGTATTTTTCATTAATATCAGCTACAATAGTTAACAATTTGGACTTAAAAGGAATTGAAGACGAAAAAAAGGATTTTCATCAGATGAAAGAAGGCATTGTATTTCGGCTGTGATTGTAGAACCTTGAGATATCCAGCCACCCCCTTCGGGGATTAAGGGTCAGTGTTTTATGTAGACAATGAAAAAAAGGAACAAGTATTATTTATTAACGTCCATTTTGTGATACTCGGGTAATTGGGGCAGGTTACCTATAATTACTCCCATCTTTTAGCCAGGGTGGGAATAAGGATTTTATTTGTTGAGTTCGTTACTAAATAAATTCCTATTACTTAGGCGGCAATCGCCACTCTAGGTTTACCATGTGATATTAAGACGACTTGTAAAATCCTCGTTAACCAGGGAGGACGAGGAGTGCGTCCTCACCAGTAGATTCACTGTGCAACGGGGTTCACATGCTGCCCTTTAGACGGGATATTAGAGAGTAAACGTCGTAAGTCATTCCAAAGGGCTGATGGACGTTTATCACTGAACTAATCCACAATAGTCGCGACAATAGCATTATGGTACCACCGCCTCTTGGATTAACAGTCCCCCTTGATAAATAATAATAAATGTACTATAAAATATAAGAAAAATCTTTTAGCAGATTAAGGGAAATCAATTTCACTGGTCGACAAGGTTTTTTTCACAAGAAATCTGAATAGTGAATCCAGTACAAGACTGTGCAGGTTCATTCATGTTTAGACATGCTCAGACCTGTCTGGCATTGTAATGTGTCAGTATTGAGCTGACTGTGACACTGTTCACTAGTGAAATATTTCCTTCCTTTCTGTTTAGAAGTGTATTGTTTATGTTGTGCATGCTGTATTTCAGTGCTTAATTTTTTCAAAGTGTGTAAATCATGCAGATAATTTCTGCTATGTTTGTGGTGAGCTGACCTTCAAGTCTCAGAGGCGAAATATGACCCCACTTGTAAAGAAGTGTTATCAACTTTACTTTAGCTGTCAAGTTGGTGATTTTGATAAGAGCTGGGCCCCAAATACATGCTGTGTTTCGTGTGTTAGACTGCTGACTGGGTGGAAAAATGGTACACATCATATGCCATTTGCAATTCCCATGATTTGGGGGGAACCGAAGGATCATTCAACTGACTGTTATTTTTGTTTGACAAATATTAAAGGAATCACATCTAAAACAAAATATACAGTTAAGTATCCGAATTTGCAATCTGCATTGAGACCTGCCTTACACAGTGAAGAGTTCCCCGTACCAGTATATGTAGATACAACCTTAAGTGATAACTCTGATTGTGACCTGTGTGAAACACAAAATGATTCAGATGAAAATAAAAATGATCTTACATATGAAGCCAGTAGCTGTTCATCAGAACCATACTTTCCCAATCAGCAAGACCTTAATGACCTGATTCGGGATTCAAATCTGTCTAAACTACAAGCTGAAGTTTTAACTTCCAGACTCAAAGGGTGGAATTTACTCCAAAAAGATGTAAGAATAAGTAGTTATCGTAGCCGCCATAGTGTTTTCAAAGAATACTTCTCTGAAGAATGTGGTGTTGTGTTTTGTAATAATATGTGTTCAGTTATGGAAACTCTTGGGCATCAACACCGACCAGGTAAGTGGCGATTGTTCATAGACTCCTCTAAAGTAAGTTTGAAGGCTGTGCTGCTACATATTGGCAATGAACTTTCATCAATACCGGTAGCGCATGCCGCTATGAAAGAGACATATCAAAATATGAAACTAATTTTAGAGAAAATACAATATGGAAAATATGAATGGAATATCTGTGGTGATTTAAAGATCATTGCTTTATTGCTTGGTTTGCAACGTGGGTTCACCAAATTTTGCTGTTTTTTGTGCGAGTGGGACAGCAGAGATAAGAAGTCTCACTACGTTAGAAAGTCATGGCCAAAACGTGAATCTCTTATCCCTGGCCAGAAAAATGTGGCATGTGTCCCTTTAGTGAATCCTGAAAAAATATTTTTACCTCCATTGCATATTAAGTTAGGAGTTATGAAAAATTTCGTCAAAGCTATGGATAAACTTTCTGATGGATTCTTGTACTTAAAATCGAAATTCCCCAAAGTCAGTGATGCTAAATTGAAAGACCACAAATCCGATCATTAATGGCTGATGAACATTTCGAGGGACTGTTAAATCCACTGGAGAGAGCAGCCTGGCAGTCTTTCAAAAGTTTATGTTGCAATTTTCTTGGAAACCATAAAGCAGAAAACTATCGTGACATAGTGGCTGATCTTCTGCATTCTTATAAAGCTATGGGATGCAACATGTCTTTAAAAATTCACTTCTTGGACTCTCACTTGGACTTCTTCCCCGAAAACCTTGGAGCTGTCAGCGATGAACACGGTGAGCGTTTTCATCAGCAAATTTCTACGATAGAGAATATGCTGGCTGACTACTGTTGGACTAAAAAGAGAGACGTTCCAGATGCAAAATATACCCGAAAATCACTATCTACCACTTTCTAGGTAAGTCAGAATCAGTCGTTATAATTTTGAGTTAGATAGCTAGTTACGGATTTTTTAGAATATTATAAAAATTCAAATGAATATCACACAAAACTCCTGCTCGATGCGGACAAACTGTAATTATATTTGAATTCAGCACGAAAAATACTTTTAGAATCTATTATTTTAATTCTTGTGAAAGAAAAAAAGTTAATTTTTGTAGACCAGTGTTATTGAGGTCGTACTCATGACGCGATTTTTGAACCATTTCTTCAAATGTCCATCGATCCTACCCAGGACATGACGACAATGAGGTCCGTTCAAATCTGTATATATATATATATATATATATATATATATATATAAAATTGTAACCTCTGTCTGTACATTGATTTTTTTTCGCGAAATTTCACGATAAATTTTCGTTTCACATGTCATAGACACCATAACCATTCTGTTTCTTTGGTGTCTGTTTGTTTGTTTATTTGTTACCTTTTCACGCATAAACGGCTGAACCGAATTTTATGAAACTTGGTGTGTGTATTACTACTAACCAAACTTAGACTTTAGGCTATTTTAATATTCTCTGAGACAAACAGGAGTGGAGGTTATAAGGGAGGCCTGAAATTAAATATAGTGATATTTCGTTTCCTATTGGGGTTTCGGCAAATATGCACATAACAAAAGTTGTTTATTTTGTTATTTAGAGAAACTTTTGTTATATACACTATCGTCGTATAACGAAGTATAAAGGCGTTATACGCTAAAAATTATAGCGGGAGGCAAACATTTTATTTGGCACAAAAGACTCAACTGAACTAAATAAAACACTTAGTATGTATATTAGAACTAATGACTTCCTTATAATAAGCAATAGTAACATTTCTAGGGACGGGCAGGAGTGGGGGTTATAAGGGAGGCCTGAAATTAAAAATAGTGATATTTCGTTTCCTAATGGGGGTTCGGCAAATATGCACATAACAGAAGTTGTTTATTTTGTTATTTAGAGAAATTTGCTCAACAATTATTTTCAATATGAACTACCAGGTACCTCACCTGGAAAAATTAATTCAAATTATAATATTTTGAAAACACCTATAATAATAACACAATTATAATAGTCAAACTGGTTGTAATAATGCGTAGAACATAAAAAAGTTTAACATCCAAAAATAAAATTTAGAACAGGTTACGCCGTGGAAATTTAAAAGTAGTCACTTCTTGCCCCACAATGAAAGCAGCACTCGCCTTTCTTTTTCACAGACACAATTGTAAAAAACGTTTCTAATTATTTATGAACTTTCCATCCTTGATCTCAAAATTTAACAAATGAAACTTTATATTGAAAATAAAAAAAACGCAATGAACTTGAAGGAGAGATTTACAATCCTCCAAAATTTTAGAAAAAGAAAATGAAGTCATTAAGGTATTAGACCAAAATGGCGCCAGTTTTTACTAGATTAAGGGTACAATTATTGAATTTTCCTAGAATATATGCTGTTTTTTATGCGAAAAAGGTGTAATATTTTAAGGAATATATTAAAAAATCGGGGTAAAAAAATGCTTTATTGGACATGTAAAAAAGATAATGTAACATTATGTTTAATTATTTAAGGCACATACAAATTTGACGTATAAGTATCTGAGTATCGGAGAACCTGACAGAAGTACAACCTTTAAGTCCAGTAACCATACTGCTAAATCAAATTTTAATGTAAATTTGACTGAAACCTTAATTGATAACGTTATCGCACAACGAATTTGCATGTATCTCGCTTTATAAAGTTCCCAAAGCATATTTGATATTTAAGCTTAGAATAAAGAGGTTCATGTTATAACAACTTATTGTTATTAGGACATGAGTAGGTATGGGGGTTTACTTAAGGCTGAAAACAAAAACTCCGACTATCTTGGTTAATATTAATCTTAAAGAAAATATGTATATAACAATATTTATAAATAATTAAATTTATTTAAATTTAGGATGGATGGACATTTGAGGAAATTTTCCTCAATTTTTCGAAAATTGAGAACAACCTCAATAGCTGATTTCCCTTAAGAGAAATCTGCTAAAAGGCTACTAGCTTTATATAAAATTTTTATATTCATATTTAAATTGCTTGACAAATACGTTTATTTATGTAGAATGCTTCGACGTGATTCACAAATAGGAAGTATTTTACGTTCTCGAGCAACATTTCATTCACCGTGATGTTGACGTTTGAATGGAAGCGTCATTAGTATGACCGCAGCTGCTGATTTTCCACCGTAAGGAAATAAAGAAGAAAAATAAAATGTAAGGTATATAAAGTCTGGGAGAGGTACGTGCCACAATCAACAAGAACAATACAACGCGAAGAGAGGAGACATATATACAAAAGTTTATTGAGCCAACTTGGGAATAGGGTCTCCCGGGGTAGCTCTAACTTGGCCAACTGCCCTACAACCAGTTCCACAACTATGATGTATTATGACTACAATACTCTAACTTGTAAGTGTCTTGATATTTATTTCTCATCGAACAGTACTACCTCAGAGTGGTTAAGTGCCAAACCAATAGTGTAAAAATGGTAAATTCGGATGAAATTGGATGTCTTGAATAACCCCATCACAGACTGCATGCTTAAGCTGTAGGTTTTCAACTGAGTATAGCATATTTCAATATTAAGAAGGATACAGCTAACAATGCAACTTCAATGAAACTGAGTATTTTAGTTACTTAGGGTTGCCGTAAAACGGTATGGCGTCCCCTCCCACCCTACGGGAATCATCCTGGTCTGGTTTAAGGGATAACCAAGAAACAAATCACCTTCTCTAAGTATGGTATTAAAAATGTATTAAATTAGAATTTGTAAATTGTTTTGGGATAAGAGTAAATTGTCCCATATAAATGATCTATGCCTCTTACTGGTATGCAGTAACATAACGTTACTCAGTAACAGTATGAAAAATAACATTTTCTACTATTGTCATTCAAAGTATTAAAGATACTGGTTGGAGCCATCTTACTATTTGATATGATATTGCCTATTTCCATCCTTTGTCTCTCTCTAGTGCTTTTGGTTCTTAACGAAGTGAGATATACAACATTAAATGAAAAACGTTTATTTTCAACAAAAATTATTTATGAAATTAAACAAATCTTTTTCGATTTCTTAATATATTTCTGAGATCACAAAAAACAACTAACGAAACGCCGGTTTTAAACAAAATGTGATAGCAACAAAAATTTTCAAAAACTATTTGAAAAGAAATAATCTTTCATCATCAGTTTTTTTTTCTAAATTGTAAAATTACAATCTGACTTAGGTATAATAGCCATTGATCTTGACATCCAAGTGAAATATAAAAGCCCCAGTAAATCACTTTGCCTCAGCTATTTCTTTTTTAAATGATTGTTGTTATTTTATTTTATTTTTGAGTGTTGTTATTTAATTTAATTTATGAGTGTTATCATTTTATTTTATTTATAATTATTGTTATTTAATTTAATTTATGAGTGTTGTTATTTTATTTTATTTATAATTATTGTTATTTTATTTTATTTATAGTCATTGTTATTTAATTTATGAACGTTTTAACTTAATTTATGAGTGTTTTCAATTAATTTAATATATATTTATTGTTATTTTATTTAATTTCTGAGTGTTGCCATTTTATTTAATCTATAAGTGTTGTTATTTTATTTAATTTCTGAGTGTTGTCATTTTATTTAATCTATAAGTGTTGTTATTTTATTTAATTTCTGAGTGTTGTTATTTTATTTTATTTATAATTGTTGCTATTTAATTTAATTTATTAGTGTTATTTTATTTAATTTATAATTATTGTTATTTTATTTGATTTATGAACGTTTTAACTTAATTTCTGAGTGTTTTCAATTAAGTTTATTTATATTTATTGCTATTTTATTTTATTTCTGAGTGTTGTTATATTATTTTATTTATAAGTGTTGTTATTTAATTTAATTTCTGAGAGTTGTTATTTAATTTAATTTATGAGTTTTGTCATTTTATTTAATTTATAATTATTGTTATTTTATATTCAATACTAACGATTGTTGTATTGTGAATTAATTTATGGTTCTATGGCTAATTGGGACGGAGTATCTACTGGCTACCACTCATTTTTAGCCAGGGTGGAGTAAGGATTCCATTGAGTCAGTTCGTTACTAAATAAAGTCCTAGTTTCCAAGTGTCCTGAATTGTAGATGTCTTATTGCTAAAATGAAGGTAGATTTTCTTGTTAAAGAAAAGTTTGCAGTAAAAAACGAAGACAATTTTTTATTGGATTTTATTTATTTTTTATTAACGTCCATTTTTCAATGGATAATTGTGACAGGTTATCTACAGGTTACCACCCTTTTCTAGCCTGGGTGGGACTAAGGATTTTATTTAATGTGTTCGTCACTAAATAAATTCCTATTGCCCAGGCGGGAATCGAACTCGCCACTCTAGGTTTACCATGTGAGATTAAGACCAACGCCTTAACTCACATTGCTATATTTTTGGCGTTGATTTCAACTAAAAAAATAAAAATTATCCTTAAAATATTGTCTATATGTATGCATTTGGAGTTACCAAAAGCTCAGCTCACCAATATTTTTTACAATATAGTTATGTAGCTGAGTACAGCAACGTATGTATACTACGACAGTAACGTCCAGCGTAAAGATCTAACGCTTTTTTGGAGTAGGATTTGTCATTATTGTTTTGTATAAACCAAATAAAACTAGCCAGTCAAATGCCGTTCTAGACGGGAGATTATCCTTCTGGTCCCTTTTTCTGGCAGCCTGCTCCTTTTGTTGTCTTTCGTCCTTCAGAGAGCTTCTTAACTTTGTACTATACTCATATTGTTATTTTTTTTATCTGAAGTGGCAAGTTTTGTGAGTGTGTTTCATTTCTTAAATTACTATAGTTTACAGAATATGAGATTAGACTGTTTCTGTTAAACGTAAGGTTATTATTCTGGTAGAAAGCAAGATATGTTTTCGATTACGTTAAAAACGTTTAATTTGGATTTGCTTATTTTGGCTTGATGAAGCTTAGGCCTCCACAAAGATTGCCCACAATTAGATCATCTTCTTTCCACCAGAACGTCTGCTTTCGACATTCCTATCCTCTTCTAATTCCATTATGAACTCAATGTTTGAGTGAATTGAGTTTACGAGACGTCGAACTTCATCCAAGGTGCCTTTCCCATGTGGCTATATGACGAATGTGTCAAAAATATATCTGAACCATATTTAAATATATTGAAAGGAAAAAAGTCTTGTAAATCCAAATAAACATTTCATCCTCCGATTCACATCAAAGTGGGTCAAACCAAGCGACACTTTTAAAGCGTTACCATAAGATAGAAATATTTCACACATCATTGTGAGGAGTTTCTTGGGTTACCTGATTGCGAAGCTTAAAGAAGTTGTGCTTATTGTACGTGGAGACCAAAATGGAAACCTAGGAATAAGCTGAACTGAATCTTTTAAACTTGTCTGAAAGGGCTTCTTTGGGAGAATAAGGACCACATGCCATCAAATCTGTTGACAAATTTAGGCTGTAACAGTGTCCTAAAAGTAACTTTTCTCCACTTGGTTCTTGCCTACTTAGCAGAAACATTTCAAGCAACAAGCGAGGAACAAAGGGAAAAACAATTTCAAAGAAGGTGGTATGATTAGGAACTATTATTGGATGATGAATAGGAATGATTCACAGAGACTCCAGAACAAAAAGAGGGCTAAAAGAAATTTTGATTTGGAAGCAAAAACTACCTTTATTGCACTAAAGTTTCAATTGCATTAATGGAGTATACTTTGGCTTTAAAATGAAGGCTTAATACTGTAATTAAAAGGGGAGTGAAATTACTTGAAAAGCGTTTCATTTGCTCCTTGCAATCAGCATTAAATACACCAGATGATGGGAGAGAGAGAGACAGCTGAGAAAGGGATTTGGGTGGAATCTTGCTCATTGAGTAGCTTTGAATTGGTCTCATCACATGTTGATGGAGGTGCAATAAAGACGCCGCTTGGACAAAGGTGGGCTCCATAATTAATCCAACTACCAGCGAGGAGAGTGCGCTCAACTCAAAGACAGTCGACACCCACACATCCACACCAGCCGCAGGAAATTGCCTCCGCGATTAGTTTGCCAAGGATATGAGATGCCATTCGTCGCCCGTTTCGGCCTCTCATTCATCAACAAATTCTGCTCAAGGTGAGTTTAATTTATTAACTTGCAAGGCTTTCCTTCTCTTATACATTTCAATGCAGGGTACAAGTATAAGAGGCTTCCAAAAATATGGAAGACATCGAAAATGATTTTGCTAAGAAAGCAAGGTAAACAAAAAAATGGCATTGCTCCTTTAAGGCCAATAAGCCTAATAAACACAGGAGGAAAAATATTAGATAAAATTATAAATAACCGCCTATCGCATTATTTATACTCCAACAGTTTGATGAGCGAGCATCAATTTGGATTTACTCCCCAAAAAGGTCCTATAGAAGCTACAAATAATACAGTAAATTTTATAAAAGCATCTCAAGAAAAATTACAGAATTCATTACTAGATTCGCTTGATATCCACGTGGCATTCGACCACGCATGGGCCCCATCAACATTAAATTCATTAAGAGAAAAACGATGCCCAAAAAATATTTTTTATTTAGTAGCCAATTATTTAAGAAATAGAGTAATAATTCTAGAAACCAACAATTACTCCATGAGTAAAATACAAACTGTAGGAACACCTCAAGGATCAGCCTGTTCCCCTCTTTTATGGAACTTAATCGTGGATCAATTATTACAAATACCACTACCTCCCAACTGTAAAATCATAGCATTTGCTGATGATATCATTTTATTAGTAACATCAATGGATTTCAAACAGCTGGAACTTGATACAAATAAAGTTTTAAAGGAAATTAATGGTTGGGCCATAAATAATAAACTAACATTTAATCTAGGGAAATGTAAATATATAATTTTCTCCAGAAAAATAAATAGAAATATTCCTGAATTAAACATTATTATTGACAATTATAAAATAAATTCTGTCCAAGCATTAAAATATTTAGAAATAATAATTGATAATAAATTTAGGTGGAATCACCATATAGAATATTTACAAAATAAATTATTAAAATTAATTAATTCGCTATCAATTGCAGCTAAATCAACATGGGGGCTCCAATCAGGAGCATTAAGTGTAATTTACAAAGGAGCTATTTTACCGGCATTAACCTATGCAATACCAATATGGAAAACGGGCTTAAATAAGAAATATAATGTTAAAAAGCTCGAGAGGGTTCAAAGGCTCATTGGAATTAAAATAATAAAAGGATATCGCACTATTTCATTTGAAGCTGCATGTGTCTTGTCCAATTTGGTCCCTATTACGATAATAGCGGAAGAATATACTGACAGATATAAAATACTAAAACTACACCAAACTTCTAATAAAATAACAACAGACGTAGTAGAAGTAGAATACCCGGTACCTTACATGAATTGGACACATCCTGGATTAACACCCGACATTGTAATTATTACTGAAAATACAAATCACTCATACCAGTATACAATTCACACAGACGGTAGAAAAGATGGACAGGACACAGGCGCTGCCTTTATCATTTTTGTAGGAAATAAAACTGATGATGTTATAAAATGTAAGAAATTTAAATTAGGCCACCATTGTACTAATAACCAGGTAGAAATTATTGCCGTCTTACAAGCTCTAAAATATGTAAATGAAATGGACTTGCCACCAAACACTTACATTCTACTACACACAGACAGTCAAATGCTTTTACACAAACTAGACAACATGACAAACCACGACGAACATATAGAACAAATACGCCATAATGTAACACAATTAAAAAACAGACTGACTTTCATTCACTTCAAATGGGTCAAGGCACACGCAGGAATTATGGGCAATGAAATAGTCGATATACACGCCAAAAGTGCCTCTAAAAGTAGTGAAGAGGTAATTTACAATAAAATTACTCCGACTGTGTTAAAATCTTTACTAAGAGAAAAAAGTATGAATTTGTGGCAACAGAGATGGAATCATACAGATAAAGGATCACATCTAAAATTATATATACCAGTTTTAAAAACCAATATCCCACTATCCCAACATACATTTTATCTCACACAAATACTAACAGGACACGGAAATACAAACTCTTACTTATACAGATTCAAACTTACTGACTCAAATACTTGTAAATGCGACAGTTACACTGAACAGACATTCACCCACCTTATTTATGAATGTAGACTGACTCAAAACATACGAAGACAGTTAAAGACTTTTATTCCCGGATGGCCTATCAGTCCTGATATTTTATTTTCAAAACACATACATTTATTAAAAGAAATATCCTACAATATCCTTAAGCTGAGAGAGGAAAAAATAATATAAAATTAATATTATGTAATTTTTATTGGTTATTTAATTGTACTATTTAATATTTTTTGTTTATTTTATCAAGTTTAATTTTTATAATCTTATTTACATTTAATATGTATATATATTATTATATAAAAAATGTTAAAATTTTGACAAAATGCACATATAATGCAAATATGCATGGGATGTGCAGAAAATAAAATTCCTCCACATAGGGTTACTATGTAGAGGAAATAAATGAAAAAAAAGAGGCTTCCAAATTTCACTAATATCGTCTTTAAAGTCAAACCCGAATTTCCAAGTTTCGCCTTTATATTTTAGTACTACTGGCCAGAATACGTAATTGTATTGATTGGGAACCAAACACGGGTTTTTTTTTTTACATTAGCCCCGCATTTCAAATTAGGTTATAATGACATGATTTTAGAAATACTTCTGAGATATTAGTTTAATAACTGTAGCAATTTATTACCTTCCACAGCTGTTTTAGAACGTTAGTTGCATCGTTATTGATAAACATGAATCTAACTCAGCTCTCGAGTGCTTTTTCAAGTGAATCAGAGGCTTTGAAATTTTACCAGGATATCTGGATTATTCACAGAAAGAGGACCTGCACTAATGGACATGACATGAAGTTGTATAGTACAGGTAATGCATGCCCCAGATGGAGGTGCAATAAGTTGAGTTGCAGAAATGAAGTCAGCGTCTTTAGGGACACATGGTTTGAGAATATCCCCTTTCCCTTGAGGAAATCATTACTATTAATCTATGCGTGGGCAAATGAATATTCCAGTATTAAGTTTTGCAAGAAAGAACTGGGGATACCTTGTAAGACTTGTTGGTGATTGGAAGAATATGCTTCGGGAGATTTGTGCTAGTCAAATTTGAAATTTCTGTGACCCCGCCCCCTTCTTTTGTTTTTGGATTACTAAAATTTGAGAGATTGAGATAAAACTGGTTCTGATTCATTACAAATTACAGCACTAGCTTTGGTAAATTGTTTTCTATAAAATTTATATTGTTATATTCAGATATATTTCATTCATTGTTTGTCTTCCCGGTCTATCTATGCAGCGCTACGAGGCTGGACTGTTTGTTTACAATTCAGCCGCTTTCCGTTCTAGAGATTATGAAGGTTTATTGTACATTTACTGACCATTCACAGTAGTGTGACCTGTATGCATATTTATCTATTGTATACCGTCACGTGGGAAATCTGCTTAGTTTACGCAGCCCCTGCGTGACTGACTTTTTACTATTTTCGAGTCATTTATGAGTTCATCCGAGAGTCTTAAATAAAAAAAAATTCGTGAAAAGACTCTGACAAAATATATGATCAATAGAAAATTAATCTCTATCCATTAGTTCAGGATCTGTGGAAGGGGGAAAATGAGGGGGGGGGGGAGAGGGCACGTGCCCCTGGAGATCTAAGAGCAATAGAAGCGTGCTTTATTGACTTTCCGTCAGTTAATGTTTAATAATTTGATTATTGTCCATCTCTCAGGAGTCAAAACGGGTATCCTTGGTAACAAATTAATAACTCTGGAAAGAGTATTGAACCAGATATACAGGTTTCACTAGTTCGACTACCAAGATGTTCATGTGTGGCAACAGAATAATAATATAAATTATTTATTAGCACTTCACGACAAAACAAATAAATAAAAAGAAATTAAAAAGTTTATAAATGAAACAGAACTTAATAATTTCAAGAAAGGAGAAAAAAAAGTCCGTCACGCTGGGGCTGAGTTGACTAAGCATATTTCCCACGTGCGTCATGCATTTGCATCTATTTCAAGACTTAAAAGTTCAATAAAAACAATATTTGGTATTTACGCTTCAAACAAAATGTTTCACAATATAACAGCTTATTGTTATTTTGACATGTGTAGGAGTTGGGGTTTTCTGAAGGCCACAAACTGAAAATTGTAAATATCTCGGCTAATAATAAAGATAGTGAAAAACTGTACATAACAACGTTTACAGAACTTTTTATTTGTAATAAAATTGGCTCAATTCGATTTTTCTATCTGTCGAATTATAACAGAGATATTTAGAATTTTTCGAAATTCCCCCTTGTAAATCCCCCTCCCAATGGTCTGATTTCTGGCATTAACGAACTTGATCTTTCATTTTACATAAAACGATTAAATATCAAGTTTATTAACGATAAAACAAAAATTACGATCGGCTGGACCGATTTGAATGCATTTTTTTGTATGCGTTGGGGTGACACTCTAGAAGGTTTAGATTCACGAATCAGCCCGGCAGATGGAGCTGGAGTGGGGGTCGTAAGGGAGGCCTAAAATTAGAAATAGCGATATTTCGTTTCCTATTGGTTTTTCGGCAAATATGCACAGGATAAAAGTTGTTTATTATATTATTTAGAGTAACTTTTGTTATATTCACTTTTAGCAGATTTCCCTCAAGGGAAATTAGCTATTGAGGTCGTACTCATGATGCGAGTTCCGAAAAATTTCTTCAAATGTCCATCGATCCTACCCAGGAGATGACGAAAATGAGGTCCGTTCAAAATTATATATATACTAGCTCAGATACCCGGCTTCGCCCGGGAATTGATTTGAGGCTGAATGGTGATGGTGCTTTTAGGGGGGTTTAGGGTTAATACCCGTTGTTGGCGTTTGTTAATAATAAAATTAATTTTTTATGTAAGTCTTCACTGTCCTCCAAATTGTCATATTTCCCGTCTCCTGTTCAGTATGTATAGATTTCAGCTATTAAGGAGAAAATATTAACATTGATTTGAATTAATTTTTCCAGCTGAGGTACCTGATAGTTCAAATAGGAATGAATTGTTGAGCATATCAATATTTCTACGCAAATTACTTCCTCCACACATTGTTCCTGGAGAAATGTATAAAAAAAAAAAGCTAATCTCAATAACAACGTAAACAACTTTCGTTATGTGCATGTTTGTCGAAGAACTAATAGACAATGAAATATCGCGAATTTTTATTTCAGGCCTCCCTTATAAGCCCCACTCCCGTTCTAACCTAAAAATTTTAATATAGCTTATTATTATTATTATTATTATTTATTAACGTCCACTTTTTGAAACTTAGGCTAATCGGGACGGGTTATCTACAGGTTACCACCCTTTTCTAGCCAGGGTGGGATTTTAGGACGTTATTTAATGAATTTCGTCACTAAATAATTTCCAATAACAATAAATAAATAAATAAATAACAAAATAAAGAACTTTTGTTATGTTCATATATGCCGATAAACGAATAGGAAACGAAATATCGCTATTTTTAATTTCTGGCTTCCCTTATAACCCCCACTCCTGCCCGTCCCTAGAAATGTTGGCATGGCTTGTTATAATGAAAGCGTTAGTGCTAATACATATACCGAGTTTTATTAGTTCGGTTGATTCTTTTGTGCCATATAAAATAGTTCACTTCCTCTATAGGTTTTAGCGTATATCTCGTTTATAACTCGGTATACGACGAAAGTGTATATAACAAAAGTTACTTTAAATAACAAAATGAACAACTTTTGTTATGTGCATATTTGCTGAAAAAGCAATAGGAAACGAAATATCGCTATTTTTAATTTCAGGCCTTCTATATAACCCCCACTCCTGCCCGTTCCTAGAAATGTTAGTATGGCTTATTATAAGGAAGGCGTTAGTACTAATTCACATACCGAGTTTGGTTTAGTTCAATTGAGTCTTTTGTGCTAAATAAAATTGTGGACTCCCGCTATAGTTTTTAGCGTATAACTCATTTATACTTCCGTATACGACGAAAGTGCATATAACAAAAGTTACTCTAAATTACAAAATAAACAACTTTTGTTTTGGGCATATTTGCTGAAAAAGCAATAGGAAACGAAATATAACTATTTTTAATTTCAGGCCTCCCTTATAACCCCCTCTCCTGTTTGTCTTAGAGAATATTAATATAACCTAAAGTCTAAGTTGGGCTAGTAGTAATATACATACCAAGTTTCATAAAATTCGGTTCAGCCGTTTATGCGTGAAAAGGTAACAAACAAACAAATAAACATACACGAAAGAAACAAAATGCAGTTATGGTGTCTATGACATGTGAAACGAAAAGTTATCGTGAAATTTCGCGCAAAAATCAATGTACAGACAGAGGTTACAATTTTATATCTATATATATATATATATATATATATATATAAAATTGTAACCTCTGTCTGTACATTGATTTTTTTCGCGAATTTTCACGATAACTTTTCGTTTAACATGTCATAGACACCATAACTGCATTTTGTTTCTTTGGTGTCTGTTTGTTTGTTTATTTGTTTGTTTGTTACCTTTTCACGCATAAACGGCTGAACCGAATTTTATGAAACTTGGAATGTATATTACTACTAGCCCAACTTAGACTTTAGGCTATATCAATATTCTCTAAGACGAACAGGAGTGGGGGTTATAAGGGAGGCCTGAAATTAAAAACAGCGATATTTCGTTTCCTATTGGTTTTTTGGCAAATATGCATATAACAAAAGTTGTTTATTTTATTATTTAGAGTAACTTTTGTTATATACACTTTTTTCGTATACCGAACTATAAAGGTGTTATACGCTAAAAATTATAGCGGGAGTCAACAATTTTATTTGGCACAAAAGACTCAACCGAACTAAACCAAACTCGCTATGTAAATTAATACTATCGATTTCCTTATAATAAGCCGTAGTAACATTTCTAGGGACGGGCAGGAGTGGGGGTTATAAGGGAGGCTTGAAATTAAAAATATCGATATTTCGTTTCCTATTGCTTTTTCAGCAAATATGCACATTACAAAAGTTGTTTATTATGTTATTTAGAGTAACTTTTGTTATATGCACTTTTGCCGTATACGGTAGCATAAATAAGTTATACGCTATAAACTATAGCGGGAGTCCACAATTTTATTTAGCACTAAAGACTCAACCGAATTAAACCAAACTCGGTATGTGAATTAGTACTATCGCCTTCATTATAATAAGCTATACTAACATTTCTAGGGACGGGCAGAAGTGGGGGTTATAAGGAAGGCCTGAAATTAATAATAGTGATATTTCGTTTCCCTTTGCATTTTCGGCAAATATGCACATAACAAAGGTTGTTTATTTTGTTATTTAGAGGAACCTTTTATTTATATACACTATCATCGTATACCGAAGTATAAAGGCGTTATACGCTAAAAATTATAGCAGGAGACAACAATTTTATTTGGCACAAAAGACTCAAACGAACTAAATAAAACACTCAGTATGTTTATTAGCTCTAACGCCTTCCTTATAATAAGCCATACTAACATTTCTAGGGACGGGCAGGAGTGGGGGTTATAAGGGAGGCCTGAAAGTAATAATAATGATTTCCTATTGGGGTTTCGGCAAATATGGACATTACAAAAGTTGTTTATTTTGTTATTTAGAGAAATTTGCTCAACTCTTCTTTTCAATATGAACTACCAGGTACCTCACCTGAAAAAATTAATTCAAATGTATGCCAATATTTTCTCCTTAATAATTCAAATCTTTGCATAATGCACAGGAGGCGGGAAATATGACAATATGCAGGACAGTGAAGTCTTACATAAAAAAATAATTTTATTATTAACAAATGCCAACAACGGGCTTTAACCCTAAACACTGGAACGGGTAAATGTCAAAATATTGTGCAAAGAAAGCCTTGCCAAAAATATACCATCACCATTCAGCCTCAAATGAATTCCCGAGCGAAGCCGGGTATCTGAGCTAGTATATATATATATATATATATATATATATATATATATATATATATATATTTGTCTGTTAACGCTCTAGCGGTCGCAATTCTTGTTTGATCTTTACCAAAATAGGAATTTAATCGTTTTATGTAAAATGGAAGATCAAGTTCGTTAATGGCTGAAATCAAACCAGTGGGAGGGGGGGTTTAGAGGGGGGATTTTTGAAAATTCAAAATATCTCCGTTATTATGCGTCGGATCGAAAAACTGTATAGAATAAATCTTATTGCAAATTAAATTTACTATAAATATTGCTATATACATTTATTCTGTATCTTGAATATTAACCGAGATATTTGCATTTGTATTCTGCGTGTGGCCACCAGTAGGCTATGTTCGAACTTTCCGCCGAGAGCTCTGGCGGCCGTTTCCATAACTATTCGTCCCTCGTGAATAGGTTTAGAGGTTAGGTCAACTGTTTTTTGGGGCTAGAAACTACTGGGTTATTACGCCCTAAATAATGTTTTAGGTTTCTTACTACTACAGTTGTTATTAGGCAGATTTCCCTATTGTAAAACTTTACGTGGGAAATCTGCTTAGTTTAGCCCCTACGTGACGGACTTTTGTCGTATAACAAAGTATAAACGAGATTTACACTAAAAAAATTAAAGTGGGAGCCAACAACTTTATTGGGCACTAACGATTGGACCGAACTTAACAAAACTCTATATGTAAATTAGCATTAATTATTCCATGATTAAAAGCTATATTAAAGGTTTAACGGGAGTGGGGGTTATACGTGAGGCCTGAATAAAAAATTCGTATTTCATTGTCTATTTTTTTTTAGGCAAACGTGCACATAAAAAAATATTATTTTTTGTGTTATTAAAATTAGATTTTGTTTTAAACATAATATTATCAAATTTAATATCCTAATCGCTTGAAATATCACATGATTACGACCTCCATAGCTGATTTCCCATTTAGGGAAATCTGCTAAAACAAGTGGAAATATAAATGATAAACCAAATCATAGACCAATCCTAGAAATGAGTAGGAAGAATAGTTTCGAGAATTTGATTTATGACTTAGTTGTATGAAATAATTTAAATTTAAGGTAAGTTTAGTTTAAATTGAAAATATTTTATTTGCATACATGTTCAGGTATCCGTATAATTTATATGTTCTGATGGTGTAGTTTGTTTAGATGATCTGAGGTAAGTGTAATTAAAGGATCTGTACTTCAAATATCTTCTGAGGAGATTATAGTACTTAGCCATTCTGTAGAAAGAGGTATAGGGAAATAAAATATTTATTTGGTTTATGCCTCACATCAAAGGCGATTGGCGTAATCTCTGTTTAGTTTAATCTATTTATCCCTTCATGTAAAACTTGACACTTTATTATATAGTATGGAAAATATTCCTTAAATATCTGAGGTTTTTCTCACGTCCGTACTATGTGTATTAGAATATAATAAAAGTTATCCCTTTTTAATCTTCGTATGTTCGTTGTAGCCCTATTGAAATCAAATCAAACTATTTGAAACAATAGCCTTTTTTTATTAACTGGGCTGTAAAGAATTAAATCATTGGTGCACAAAATGGTGACCAATTGGCGAAAATATTAATACCTCCTAAACATATTGTTACGTTTTATTACCAAAACCAGTAATAAACGTTTTTAATAAGAGTTCTTTTGGATTGCAAAATTAAATACTCGCAAGTTTCACAGTTTTTATCACTGCACAATTTATTTCACAATGCACAATACACTTGGTTAATTATTCTCAATTACTACTCACAGTATGCACTGATAGCGTCATTGTTCTTCAATGAGTCACAATCCAATAATTCACTCACGGTCACTGAAATTCACAAAAAGATGGCACTGCACTGTCCTGTAACACGGCACTAAACTGTTACTTACAGTCACGGTACGACACTGTTCTTCACATAAAAACACTTTACCGCACCACTAAGTCGCACTGTGTGCTACAGTGTGAGCATCAAAACAGCTGAGAATAGAACTAACTCGCTCGAGGCTGGCCGGTTCTTTATATAGGTCGTCGGCATTCATCAAAGGGGAATTGGCTGGACCCTTCGACGTCTGGACTGGAAGGGACTAGTACGAGCTAGACCAATTAGCGGCAAACCCTTTGATCTCCACACTTCCCAAACACGTGAACATCTATGTCCAATTCTTCCAAGCATTTAATTTTCGCAACAATATCTTTCTTAGAGGAATGTTGGAAAGGTAAAAGCTGTGTTGGTTGAAAAAACACTTAAGAACACCACCATATATTGTACTGGTTATTATTACCCTTATTCATTAATTACTACCCCTTGCTTAGGAAAAGGTAGATCAGAACATGGTTGGGAATAATACAGGAGAGCAGGTTCCTGTTATTTTATGAAAATGAATGCTCTAAACAACGGGACAAGTTCTGTGAATTGCATTTTTTAGGAACAGTATGAATTAATTTCCAGCGTATTAAGTGCTAAGCCTATTAGCCAATCATGGGGAAGAGTAGAGAGCTAGATACAGCAGGATACGGGGGTGTATTTCCCTTTGTACAACTTTCACAAACATTTTAAGTGGGGAAAGAGGATTTAAATCTATTAATACCTTACTTATTTAAGGTTTAGTTATAACAAGGGTTTAGTTATTTGAGTCTCTTTTTACATTTTTCTAAAAATGTAATTTAATTACTTTATGAAATGAAAAAAGTTTTAATGCACAACATATACTACACGAACATGACGATGTTAAATTACACAAAAGGCTTAAATTAATTCTTGAAAAAACGTACAAAGAGAAAACAAGAATAACATAGAAAATAAATTGAATTGATGTGATTTACAATGTACATACATTAGAGACAATTTAAGGAAAAGTAATCCTCAATAAGAAAATGTATTACAACGGAGGCAGGTATATTTATTTTGAAGTCTCCCATTAGTTCCAAGCTAAATAAAATCATATGTAACAGGATGTGAGATATCTCATTGACGTATAGAAACAAAATTAAATATAGTTTTAATCGGATTAATCAAAAGTACCAAAGGCAAAGAGAATACAATAACTAGAAAATTCCTTTTTAATGTTGAGGAATAAATCCTCAAAAAGAGAACACAAAACATCCTGAGAATATTGACAACGATGAAAAGAAAATCTCTCACGCTTTTACACAGACACCAATTTAATTACGAAAATCTAATTGTCTTTGACAGACATAGAAACGGAAAATTAAGTAAAACAGTCATATAATTGAAAATAGTAAATAAAAAAAAAGAAGATAAAGCATTTAAGATATATTTTTTTCAATATTATCCACTAATCGATGTTAAACTTGATCTTGCTCGGTCCGTAACTGATTTTAAACCTTCCAGTAGATGCTCTGGCCACTCAGTTTCTCAGCTTTGTTCTTCAGGTTGGCAAACCTGTTAAAGTGATCTGACGACTTGGTGGTCCCAAGTATTTCTTCAATTGACTACTATCAGCCTTTGAACCAAATATGACAAGTATTATCTCAAGCTGTCTGGAAAACATTCATACTTTGTGCTTCACGCGATTGCGTGGAAAGAAAATTGGCACTGAAGCTTAAACATTTTGGCAAAAGTCAGCTGTTTGAGATGAGACCGTCTTAGTTCTTATGAATTGTAGCTTGATTGCCGTGGCGGAAGTTGGTGCGATGTAAATAGAAATCGGTCTATACAGGGCAATATCACTAGTCTCAACTAATTGCAGCAGGGGGTGTTCGGATTACATAAAATTTCGGATTATTGAATTTTTTCGGAAAAATTTAAAAAAGAAAAGTCTCAATTTTACATTTAGTTAACATAATTTTTGTTATTTTTATTTGTAAAAAGATGTTCATATTTTAATTAAAATTTAGTTTTGTCAGTTGTATTTTTTGCTGATACTTTTGCAGAAACTTGCATACTGCTTCTTTTCGATTTGACGCCATGGCATATCGATCTCTGTTGCCCATTTCAGTGATTGAAATGAGACAATACTTCATTGTGCTTTACTGTTTTTTGTTCCTGAACTTGTCTTTCTTCTTTTTCTTCTTCTACATTGCTGGAGAGTTCAGCAACGCTGTCACGAGATAATTTTTCTCCAGTATTGCCAAGGTAACAAATACCGTGCCTTTCTTCGAATTTATCAAGCCAGGCCTCACTCTTTTTGAAGTCAGTTATATCGTGATACATTTTTGTTTGGAAATATTTGCCTTTTTCGAACTTTCATCCGGCTTACTGAAGAAGGAGAAGGTGCTGGGGAATTCATCGGAAATTATAACGAGTATAGACGAAATCTATTACTAAAAATCCACCTATACAGCTGCGCGTTTTTCCAAGAAGTTCCTCTTGCTCGCCTTTTTTACCATTTTAAGCATTGCCTTTGACTGTTTCTAAAAAAAACAAAAAAAACTGACGTATTTTTTCCCTTCTCGGGCAATTCAGATTAACGAGTTCGGATTATGGAGATTGCGCTGTATTTAGATATAAGCTTCTAAATGGCACTGGAAATGAAATGAAATAAACACATCGATCAAAAGTGTGCTCAAGAGAGTGATTTTGTGCCGTTTCAACAGCGTTTAATGTTTAAGTTTTTCCGATAATTCTCTGGCCCTGGAAGGTCAGTTGAAGTACTTGTACTCATTTTGATAGAAACAATGTTCTTCTACGGCTAGAACAGGCTCACTTTACTCCCCTTGGGCAACATGTTGGATGTATACACGTCTTGTATTGAGCGTCTTAGTTTATCGTTGGTGAGTTGTCTATAGCGAAGTTACTATGTTATTCCGTACTACACGGAGAAAGACGGCTTGTAGATATTGTGTTATCCTACATCTTGGTCCCGAACAATGTAAAACTAAGGCGTATTTTCTGTTTTCTCCATTATGGGGCCATATTTATTGGTCCTGACTTGTTCGTTAGTTCATGACTATTCAGTGGGGAGGCTAAAAAGAGATTAGTGTATGTGCATAAGAGAGACGAGGCTTGTCATTCTTTAGTATGTGTGTGTATTTTGTAATAATGAGGCCCGTAATCCTACAGGAGACAACTCCTTGGTATAAGTGGAGTGGGGTCATACGTCGAGTTGATCACTCACTACGTAAACGCCGGATAACGAATTCATCTAGTCCTCTTAATATAAATAAATACGCCAAAAAAGTTACAAATTACTAAAACAAATCAAGAGCCATTGAAACTTTTATGCTCTCATACAAATATTTGTGAGGAAAAGACAGTATTTTTGTTGGAGCAGATAATTTTTCTTTCACCCCCAGCGTACCATTCTTCTCTTTTATAGAATATTGAATATTTATTGTAATAAAAGCTTCTTGTGTATTTCGGTCTTGCTAAAGTAAAAAACAAATTATAACATTTTTTTTTAGGTTCAATTCAAATATAAATAAACTCTGTGTAAATAAACGTAATATCTATCCGGGAGGGGTGTGAATAAAGGGTGCATTGATAAAACTGAAGGCCATAAATGAGTGCTTTAGGACAGTTATAAAGGCATGCATTATTTATGACGTGAAAGGACTTTAATATCTGGAACTAGGTTTTATATCGCTCCATCACCGCTCTGATGGATGGACACCAAGTATTGCTATAAACAGGACTTTTAAGCTATGAATATTTCCTAACCCCTTACATAAAGTGATAAATGTTTTCAGAATTAAAAAAATAATAACAATAATCATAATCACATAAACAGGTTTTCTTCATCCTTAATTTCGTAAATTTAGTTTAAATGTTAATTTTTGTCTGACTTCCTATTTAAATTCAGTGAGGATTAATTTTTTTTAAAGTTTCAGACCATTCTAAGAACAATGACATTAAAATTGAAAATATTTTCTATCTGACCATCCGTTTTTTATTTTATCACTCACATAAATCGTTATTTACATGTATGAGTTTTTAAATTTTGACTTCCGCTTTTCGGTCGCCCAAGAATTTATCCCTGTTTCATGTAAAATGCCTGAATGGATATATTTAAAGAGAGAATGATTATTGCTAATATATGATGATGATAATTTACTAAAACCCTCTGGTGGTGTGAGGGTTTACCTGACCATCAAAACACATATTTGCCAATATCTCTGTTAATATTGGTTTTATCGAAAACGCGTATAGTAGAATTTGTATTTAGAATACAGTTATCGGTATTGAAACGTTGTTTAAATTCATTTTGCCTTTATAATATTTGATTGTGTAAAAAGTCAAGCCTTAGACACAATGGGCGTTATTTTATGTTAGGGTTGAAGCTGAAATAAATTGGATACCTATTTAGTTATGTTAACAGTAAGAACTACTATGATGGTATATACATGTTGAATGCAAACAGATATTATTTGACTTATAAAACCAATTATTATAGATTTTATGAATCTTATAAATAAAAGTCCGTCACGCAGGGGCTGCGTAAACTAAACAGCTTTCCCATGTGAAGTTTTACAATAGAGAAATCTACATACTGCTAACACAATACCACCGTGAGTAAATACAAACGGTAATGAGAAATCTTTCAGTTAATGAAAATAAACTCCCAACGGAAACGGCTTCTGAATCGTAAACCCATAGGTCTGCCAACCACTCAGAGATGAACAGATTGATAGACATATTCTTCACCAGAAAGAAAAACAATTACTGATAAACATCTGAATATAAAATAACTTTATTGTAAACTATTTACTATATCTAGTCAAATATCTCGGTTAATATTCAAGATAGAGAATAAATATTTATAGTAAATTCAATTTCCAATGAGATTGGTTATATATAATTTTTCGAAACGATGGATAATAACGGAGAAATTTTGAATTTTCGAAAATCCCCCCCTCTAAACCCCCTTCTCTCTAGTCCGATTTCAGCCATTAACGAACTTGATCTTTCGTTTTAAATAAAACGGTTAAATATCAAGTTTCGTAACGATCAAACAAAAATTGCGTCCGCTAGAGCTTTAATAGACCAATATATATATATACTAGCTGAGATACCCGGCTTCGCTCGGGAATTCATTTGGGGCTGAATGTTGGTGGTATATTTTTGGCAAGGCTTTACTTTGCACAATATTATGACATTTACCCGTCCCAGTGTTTAGGGTTAACACCCGTCGTTTATGTGGATTTGTTAATAATAAAATTATTTTTTTATGCAAGACTTCACTGTTCTGCATATTGTCATATTTCCCGTTTCCTGTGCATTATGCATAGATTTGAATTATTAATGAGAAAATATTGACATACATTTGAATAAATTTTTTCATTTGAGGTACCTGGTAGTTCATATTGAAAAGAAGTGTTGAGAAAATTTCTCTAAATAACAAAAGAAACAACTTTTGTTATTTGCATATTTGCCGAAACCCCAATAGGAAATCACTATTTTAATTTCAGGCTTCCCTTACAACTCCCACTCCTGCCCGTCCCTAGAAATAGTATGGCTTATTATAAGGAAGGCGTTAGTGCTAATTCAAATACCGAGTTTGGTTTAGTTCGGTTGAGTCTTTTGTGCCAAATAAAATTGTGGACTCCCGCTATAGGTTTTAGCGTATAACTCATTTATACTTCCGTATACGGCAAAAGTGCATGTAACAAAAGTTACTCTAAATAACAAAACGAATAACTTTTGTTATGTGCATATTTGTTGAAAAAGCAATAGGAAACGAAATATCACTATTTTTAATTTCAGGCCTTCCATATAACCCCTACTCCTGCCCGTCCCTATAAATGTTAGTATGGCTTATTATAAGGAAGGCGTTAGTACTAATTCAAATACCGAGTTTGGTTTAGTTCGGTTGAGTCTTTTGTGCCAAATAAAATTGTGGACTCCCTCTATAGGTTTTAGAGTATAACTCATTTATACTTCCGTATACGGCAAAAGTGAATATAACAAAAGTTACTCTAAATTACACAATAAACAACTTTTGTTATGGTTAATCACAAAACTTTTTTATGGCTCCTCACAATTTTATTTCTTATAAACGCTGAGCGCTTTCGGGGACTAAATCCCCATCCTCAGAGCTACAAAACAATGTAACACCATAATTAGGAGTCTAAAAATCAGTTGTTAAAAATATTTTACATAATTAGTCATATAACAAAAACGTCTATAACATTATAAAATTTTTTTACAATAATAACACCTAACTTAAAAACACATTTACAATTAAAATATAACAAATTAATAATTACAATTTAAACATTAAAATAATATTATAAGCAAAAATTACCGTCAGAGCGTAGGGCAATCCTATAGACCTGCTACCAGGCTAAACCCTGCCGATGCACTGAGGCCAAGGGGATCGTTCCAAGCCGCTAGGGAGGGGGCAGAGACAAGTCTGGACATGAGAGACGCGTTTGTGTCAGTCTGCACATTTACATTGTCTTTATTTATGGCTTTTTCAAGTTTTATTTCCATAGCCTCCACCATGTCCAACAGATAACCCCTAACATCACTATGAATTAATTTTATCCGGTGGTCTCCAGCATGGTGGTTGTGCTCCTTACAGTGTGCATAAAACTCTGAGCCTGCTCTCATGTGTTCCTTAGCCCTGATCCGTAACTTCCTCTCTGTCCTCCCAACGTAGCTGGCTTCACACATCCCACACTTCATCATGTACACCCCTGATCTGTCTCCTAGAGGTGTCGCATCCTTGATTTTAGAGACAAAATTCAGAAGTGACGCCCTCTTTCTGTAGGCTATTCTAATGCCCTGCCTGCTTAGTTTCCTTCCAAGGATTTCCGAAAGCCGGCCCAAATATGGCAATACTCCCCAGGATTTAACCTCTTCCCCCCCACCACTAAAAGTCTCCCTCATCAATTTTTTGGAAACCCTCCTGCCATATATTTTTCTTATAAATTCGCGACTATGGCCATTCCGTTCTCCTAAGTGGTAAATATGGCATAATTCTTTCTGGAAATTTTCATCGTCCATTGGAACAGATAGGAGCCTGTCAATGAGATAGATGAAAGGGGTTTCCTTTACCCTGGGGTGTTGGAAAGACATTTGGTTTATACTTATGTCCGTGCAAGTCGGCTTTCTATAAATAGAAAATTTAACCCCCTCTCCGCTCCTATAAATGTTTAGGTCCAGGAAGGTTATTTTTCCTGCCTCCTCTTGGTCCAAAGTAAATTTTATGTTGGGATGTTGCACATTTAAGTAGTTGTGCATCCTATGCAAATCCTCTGTTGAGGCCTCAAAAATGCACAAAGTGTCATCTACATAACGTGCCCAGAATTTAATTTTGTTTTTAAAGGGGTTTCTGTCCGACATTATGAAGCAATGTTCAAACCAGTTCATGAATACATCGGCCGCTAGGGGGCTGATCGGATTTCCCATAGCAAGACCTTTCTGTTTATAAAATTTGCCTTCGAACTAACAGTAGCCCTGCGAAAGTATGAGTTTTATTATGTTATGCTGGAGACCACCGGATAAAATTAATTCATAGTGATGTTAGGGGTTATCTGTTGGACATGGTGGAGGCTATGGAAATAAAACTTGAAAAAGCCATAAATAAAGACAATGTAAATGTGCAGACTGACACAAACGCGTCTCTCATGTCCAGACTTGTCTCTGCCCCCTCCCTAGCGGCTTGGAACGATCCCCTTGGCCTCAGTGCATCGGCAGGGTTTAGCCTGGTAGCAGGTCTATAGGATTGCCCTACGCTCTGACGGTAATTTTTGCTTATAATATTATTTTAATGTTTAAATTGTAATTATTAATTTGTTATATTTTAATTGTAAATGTGTTTTTAAGTTAGGTGTTATTATTGTAAAAAGATTTTATAATGTTATAGACGTTTTTGTTATATGACTAATTATGTAAAATATTTTTAACAACTGATTTTTAGACTCCTAATTATGGTGTTACATTGTTTAGTAGCTCTGAGGATGGGGATTTAGTCCCCGAAAGCGCTCAGCGTTTATAAGAAATAAAATTGTGAGGAGCCATAAAAAAGTTTTGTGATTAACCACTCATCACCCTCACCACCAGCTATAAATAATTATGAACTTTTGTTATGTTCATATATGCCGAAAAACCAATAAGAAACGAAATATCGCTATTTTTAATTTCTGGCTTCCCTTATAACCCCCACTCCTACCCGTCCCTAGAAATGTTGGCATGGCTTGTTATAATGAAAGAGTTAGTGCTAATACACATACCGAGTTTTATTTAGTTTGGTTGATTCTTTTGTGCCATATAAAATAGTTCACTTCCTCTATAGGTTTTAGCGTATATCTCGTTTATAACTCCGTATACGACGAAAGTGTATATAACAAAAGTTACTCTAAATAACAAAATAAACAACATTTGTTATGTGCATATTTGCCGAAAAACCAATAGGAATCGAAATATCGCTATTTTTAATTTCTGGCTTCCCTTATAACCCCCACTCCTGTTCGTCTCAGAGGATATTAATATAGTCTAAAGTCTAAGTTGGGTTAGTAGTAATATACATACCAAGTTTCATAAAATTCGGTTCAGCCGTTTATGCGTGAAAAGGTAACAAACAAACAAACAAACAAATAAACAAACAAACAGACACCAAAGAAACAAAATGCAGTTATGGTGTCTATGACATGTGAAACGAAAAGTTATCGTGAAATTTCGTGAAAACAATTAATGTACAGACAGAGGTTACAATTTTATATATATACTAGCTCAGATACCCGGCTTCGCTCGGGAATTAATTTGACCCTGAATGGTGATGGCATTTTTTTTGGCAAGGCTATACTTTGCATAATATTTTGACATTTACCCGTCCCAGTGTTTAGGGTTAATACCCTTCGTTTCTGTGGATTTGTTAATAATCAAACTATTTTTTTATGTAATTCTTCACTGTCCTCCATATTGTCATAATTCCCGTTTCCTGTGCATTATGCATAGATTTGAATTATTAAGAACAAAATATTAACATACATTTGATTTTTTTTTCCCGGTGAGGTACCTCATAGTTCATATTAAAAAGAATTGTTGAGAAAATTTCTCTAAATAATAAAATAAACAACTTTTGGCATGTTCTTATTTGCAGAAAACCCAATAGAAAACGAAATACCGCTTTTATTTCAGATCTCCCTTACAACCCCCACTCCTGCCCGTCCCTAGAAATGTTGGTAGGGCTTGTTATAATGAAGGCATTAGTCCTAATACACGTACCGAGTTTTATTTAGCTCGGTTGATTCTTTTGTGCCAAATAAAATTTTGACTCCCGCTATAATTATTAGCGTATAACGCCTTTATACTTCGGTATACGACGATAGTATATATAACAAAAGTTTCTCTAAATAACAAAATAAACAACTTTTGTTATGTGCATATTTGCTGAAAAAGCAATAGGAAACGAAATATCACTATATTTAATTTCAGGCCTCCCTTATAACCCCCACTCCTGCCCGTCCCTAGAAATCTTAGTATGGCTTATTATAAGGAAGGCGTTAGTGCTAATACACGTACCGAGTTTTATTTATTTCGGTTGGCTCTTTTGTCCCAAATAAAATTGTTAACTTCCGCTATAGGTTTTAGCGTATATCTCGTTTATAATTCAGTATACGAAAAAAGTGTATATAACAAAAGTTATTTTAAATAACAAAATAAACAACTTTTGTTATGTTCATATTTGCCGAAAAACCAACAGGAAACGAAATATCGCTATTTTTAATTTTAGGCTTTCCTTATAACCCCCACTCCTGTTCGTCTCAGAGGATATTAATATAGCCTAAAGTCTAAGTTGGGTTAGTAGTAATATACATACCAAGTTTCATAAAATTCGGTTCAGCCGTTTTTGCGTGAAAAGGTAACAAACAAACAAACAAACATACACGAAAGAAACAAAATGCAGTTATGGTGTCTATGACATGTGAAACGAAAAGTTATCGTGAAATTTCGCGAAAAAAATCAATGTACAGACAGAGGTTACAATTTTATATATATACTAGCTCAGATACCCGGCTTCGCCCGGGAATTCATTTGCGGCTGGATGGTGATGGTATTCTTTTGGCAAGGCTTTACTTTGTACAATATTTTGACATTTACCCGTTCCAGTGTTTAGGGTTAATACCCGTTGTTGGCATTTGTTAATAATAAAATTATTTTTTTATGTAGGACTTCACTGTCCTGCATATTGCCATATATCCTGTCTCCTGTGCAATATGCTTTGATTTGAATTATTAAGGAGAAAATATTGACATACATTTGAATTAATTTATTCAGGTGTGGTACCTGGTAGTTCATATTGAAAAGAAGTGTTGAGCAAATTTCTCTAAATAACAAAATAAACAACTTTTGTTATGTGCATATTTGCCGAAACCCCAATAGGAAATCATTATTATTAATTTCAGGCCTCCCATATAACCCCCACTCCTGCACGTCTCTAAAAATGTTAGTATGGCTTATTATAAGGAAGGCGTTAGTGCTAATACACATACTGAGTATTTTATTTAGTTCGGTTGAGTCTTTTGTGCCAATTAAAATTTTTGTCTCCCGCTATAATGTTTAGCGTATAACGCCTTTATACTTCGGTATACGATGATAGTGAATATAAAAAAAAGATTCTCTAAATAACAAAATAAACAACTTTTGTTATGTGCATATTTGCTGAAAAAGCAATAGGAAACGAAATATCGCTATTTTTAATTTCAGGCCTCCCTTATAACCCCCACTCCTGTTCGTCTTAGAGAATATTAATATAGCCTAAAGTCTAAGTTGGGCTAGTAGTAATATACATACCAAGTTTCATAAAATTCGGTTCAGCCGTTTATGCGTGAAAAGGTAACAAACAAACAAACAAATAAACAAACAAACAAACAGACACGAAAGAAACAGAATGCAGTTATAGTGTCTATGACATGTGAAATGAAAAGTTATCGTGAAATTTTGCGAAAAAAATCAATGTACAGACAGAGGTTACAATTTTATATATATATAGATAGATTGATATAGACCTCATTTTCGTCATCTCCTGGGTTGGATCGATGGACATTGGAAGACACACACACACACACATAAACATATACATATAATTTTGAACTGTCCTCATTTTTGTCATCTCCTTTGCAGTATAGATGGACAATTGAGGAAATTTTTCGCATCATTAGTACAAATATAATAGCCGATTTCCCTTAAGAGAAATCTGCTAATAAAATTGAGTGCAAGATATTAAATTCTTAATTATTCTCACGATATAAACTGACAAATGTATAGTTGCTGTATTGTGCCTATTTCCAGACACAAAATATAAATTCATAGCATAATCATGATAGTCTAATATACAATTTGGTTTCTTGAATCCTTGACGGACTTTATATTGGGTGATTTAAGGAAACTAATATCATTTGTTGTGGAGTTCTCGTATCTCTCATCTTAGAAATGGGATGATAAATTTGGAGTAAACTATCTCGATAAATTTTATTGATGTACAGCCACATCATAGTGTGGTGTTGAGTTTGAACATAAAAGAGGTACATACGTAGGTAAATGTCCAAAAATAATAGGGCCAGGCTTGGCCCTTCTTCTCATGTTGAACCAGAAGCTTTTTAATTTTCATCTCTCATAGTTGTGGAATCTGCCTTTGGTTTACTCTATGTGCGGTCGAGTTATTTATTTCATAGTAGTGCATAACAGAGATGAGTAAAAACTGAAATGATAGATCTTTGGTGCTGGCGGGATAAGATTTGTAATTTAGCTGTTAAAAAGTAAGAAAATATTTCAAGAAATACACGTTTACAGAATACAAAGGCTATACATGCACACAGAATTTACAAACAATAAAAAAATGGAGACTCAGTAACGCATTCAAATCAACAAGAACACTTCGCAAGAAAGACATAATTTCTGTTTTTAAATGGCTTTATACCTTAGTATGGAAAGGAAACGGGTCGATTGAAATTCTTTTATGAAATATAGCTGCTTTAACTTATTCTTAGGTACAAATCTATACCCATTCCTATTCGGATAAAAAATAAACTAAATACTCCCCACAGGTTAAAATATTGTATCTCCAACTTGTTCTTTTTGCAAATCCTTTGAAGAACAGAGAAAAATCATCTACAGTAGTTTTCACCTGTCAGTAGAATAACTGACTATTGCAGTTAATTTGGGCGTGATCGAAATAGTATTTATTAACAATCTTATCAGTCGTGATGTGGTAGTACAAAAAGCATTTCAAAACAAACAGAAATTCTTTGTCTTTGTAGAAATAAAAATATACTCATCTCGATAAATATTGTTTTAAATATATAATAAATTTGATTAATACACAAGGAATTTAAGACAGAATATAAGAGGGAAGTGCTTTAGTCTGATCATGTTTCAATTTCCATTAACCAGATTCTCGTAATTGTGAGAGAAACATATAATGGTGGCATTTATCAATTTAGTGCTCAAATAGTTCAATAGACATCTTACATATGTTTGTAAAAAACTCTTTATACAATGTATTCCATTTGCACAATTTTCTTAATTTATAATATCCTTCAGTCTGTGTACAGTATACACGACGAAATGTGTCTAGTCCGTTTAATCTGTATCTCAATAATAATCTTAAGAAATAAGGCCTTTTGTAATATTTCCAAATTCAGTTTGAAATAGTTACAACTGGATTAGAGAGATGGGAAGATAAAGATGAAACTATATATATTTATATGGATGACATACTGTCATTCAGCAAGAAATATTGAAAACAAGAAGTTGTTCTATCACCTTTGCAAATATGACAAGAAATAAGTAAATTGGCCATGAAGCTTGTAATGAACCAGTTCATTAAATGGTGTATGTAAACGAGGAAGTATTTGAGCAGAATTAGCAGAGCTGTGTATTTGTGCTAATGATGCCCAAGTTTATTAACTTAACACTAATTAAGTGCGTTGACCTTAGCCTGCGAGTGTGTGTGTGCAGCAATTACATCGTAACACGGTAATAACTCGATTAGAGTCACCCTTACTCTTGACAAAGACAATCAAAAACTATTTGCTCAGCCAACAACAAATATTAGATTCCAACGATTTGATTAATACACCTCCGGCCAACTTGGGGAGATATTGTGTTATCTTTGAGCCCACATTGCGTCTGTGTTTACAACCACTATGTCCCTTGACTATTGTATTATGTGGTTTTACACTCTAATACACATATAGTAAAGAAGAATTAATTTATATTACTAACTCCTTATTTTAAGATGACAATAACAATAAAAATCCTGCCCAAAAGAGTGAGAGAGAGAGAGATCCTTGATTGTCATAGGACTTGTGGCCCTCTCTAACTGTCAATTATATGTGTTTATAAAAATACTATTTTTAAATTAGCTCTAAATGCTAGACTTATGAACAAATGACACATACTATTTACTTACAACTAATCATATAAAGATTAAAGTTACTTTTTAACAATGGTTTACATTTATCCATCTAGGTCGTTTGAAAATGATAAACGCAGGCCATCCGGATTGGTAATTTCTTTACACAGAAAGTTCAACTCTCTTGCTGCAACATCACAGAATGATTGGTGGTACCTGTTTGTTCTATAGGCTGCCAATTGAGAATTATCTGCTAGTCTTGTACTGAAAACAGAAATGAATCCTTCAGATAGTCTTCTTGGTTCTACAAAATCCAGGATCTCCTTTACAAACCACATGTACGGAGCAATGTGGTCATCTCTAATAGTGTTGTATATGATATCTGACAGCTGAATTGCAATCTCACAGTATTTTAATATAATTTTTAACGTGCTGAACTATTCGCAAAATTAGGATAAAGACAAGCTTCAGCTCAAATTCAAAGGGAAAATAGTTTTCAGATTTTAATATATTAAGTAAAGGCAGTTTAGAGAAATGTTAAGAGTCATTAATAAATCTGGAGTCTCACAAGGATCTGCTTTAAGGACCCTACTATTCTTAATCAATATTAATGATATAATATCCTGCGTTCTATATGAAAACACCCATTTGTATGCCGACGATCTTGGTATAACAGGATCTTTAGATAATATTGGAGAATTTATACAAAGAAAAGAAGACTTCAGGGGATTATTGTGTGTAGCGTTAATAAAACGTTTAAGAAGTCGCTCCTTTTTAGCAAGTTATTATTAAAAAAACAAAAATCAAAAATGTTCATATTATATTTGCTACTGAAACTGCTTGATTATGTTATGCTAGATTTCAATTAAATGTTACATCGAGGAGACTCATTTTTCGTCTTTGTGAAATAATGTGAGCTTTAATTCGTTTTTTTAATAATATCGTTTTGCTGAAAGGAGCCACTTCTTAAATGTTTTATTAACGCTACACAGAGTAATCGCTTGAAGACTTCTTTACTCTTTGTATAAACTCTTCGATATTATCTGTAGATCCTGTTATACCACGATTGTCGGTATACAAATGAGTGTTTTCATGTAGAACACAGGATGTTATATCATTAAGTTTGATTAAGAATAGTAGGGTCCCTAATACAGACCCTTGGGAGACTCCAGACTTATTAATGGTTCCAACAGGAAGATAATTTAATTTTCAATTTTATCTTCTATTTACGATTTGAACTACATTCACGGCAGAATGCTGACTGGTGAGGGGAGAATAAACTGTATATATTTAAAATGCTTTTAAGTAGTAAGCTACAATTTCTTCGGCCAAGGCCTGGGCTCCTCTGGCACGAGGGGTTTCTCAATTTTTGCTCTTGCCTGATTATTGTTGCCAGCCAAACTTCGGGAACTAATACAAGAACTAGAGATGTATTAATTACGCCAGCAATGATATCCTGATTACCAAACGATTTTAACATGTCTCTACTGATCCCATTCTTACCCGCAGAATTTCTTCTAATATATCAATGGTTCAATCAATATAGCCTATGTTGCAAAAAGTGGACGTTGATAAATAATAATACTAATAATGGTTCATTTAAAATCTTCCTTTGTGATTTCATCATAAACAACGTCATTTGTAAATTCACGTATAAGACAAAATAAACTAATTAATGGTGTTATGGTATTTGGTGAAGTGATTTAAACTTTCCGGAACTATACAGTTACGATATTCTTTGTTCGCATACAGAACTCCCAGATTTCTAAGCTCTTTCCACATTTATGTTTCTGCTGAAATAAAAAAGTAAATAGACTATCATCTATGAAAACATGATTAAAACCCGATTTGTGAATTAGAAACTTATATCAACACTCGGTGTCCTTAACAGTAAACTATTTTCCTGCAATCACATAGAAAGCACCAATCTAACGTGCTGTGAGCTAGAATTTGTTCAGCAGATCTTTACTGTCCACTCTAGAGCGCTCGCAAAAAAAAATGTTTTCTTACATAAATCTAAAAGTGTGTTTTAGCTTATGATCAACGATCTCCTTATTTCAAATCGTGATGTATAAAGCTGGGATTAGAATTGTGAAGAGTCCGGGCGCTCTCTTTACGATCGAATATTTTCAAGCGATCAGCCAACTTTTTTTTTTAAATCCTAAAGGTTTTCCTAGTTTTTTTTTGTTGTTGCTATCTTCTCAAGTGAAAACTCTAAGGAAAGACGGAAACCAAAGCCAGGTTTATGGCCATCAATAAGGAAGAGTAGAATAGAGGTAAGGAGCCTTTCTCATTTTTCTTGTGAAATTAAAAAGCTTGAGGAAGGGCGTTGACTATATCAGAGAAAGGGCTACTCTCTTTTATGTTTATGTGAACGTAAAAGGGTCGGATGGAAAAAGAAGTGGATATAGGGTGGAACTGAGAAGGAATGCTTATCTCTTTGGTTTGTAACAAAGCCTTTTGAGTCCTCTCTCCCTTTGCAAATACTCACTAAGGTAAGCTCTGTATTTCTTACTACGTTTAATTCCTAAGATTTTAGATCAATATCCTCTTTCTGCTTTGCGTTTGACGTTTCACCCTTTGGCATTAGGAGTCTTTGTTTACTTTTTTTTTTTATCACAAATTATAACTTTGGAGCATGGTTTTATAATTTTATAAAACAACAAAAGACCTAAGATAAATATATTTCCCACGTGCTTCAATTATTCACAAGTGACGCAATCTCTTTTCTTATTTTTCTTTAATAAGAACCCTGTTGTATACTATGCTAGACATTTATGCTTTATATAAATAAAACACTAAGCTTTGTCTGATTTTCTATTAAAATTCAGTGAAAATCAATTTTTTCAGTTTTCAGACCGCTATAAAATCAATAGCATCAAAAATGAAAATCTTGCCAGTCTGTCTGACCGCCCGTTTGTTCCTCAATGAATCGAAATCGGCTCAGAAGATTTCCATGGACTTTTATTTGTAAGTCAACTATCCCAAGGTACAATTAGGCTATTTGAGAATTCGAATTTTCTACAGGGAGTTGTGGTTTCGATTTATTTTTTATGTCAAAACACATTTTCGTCAATATTCGTTTCCCTTTAGTAAACTTCAACTCCTCCAGGACTTGGGACAAAATCGAATTTGGCATATGAATTAATAATTGTGACCTTCAAAGATCGGTTATTTAACAATTATTAATCTGGTTTATAAAAATGGAGATATTTCTGATGGAGTCCTCCACCCTCGAGTCTAATTTCTGCCACACTAAACTTGATCTTTAGTTTCACATGAAATATTTAATGTCGGGTTTATGTATTTGTTTTTTGAATAAACAGCTGATTGATACCATTACTAGTGTCAACTACTGACATCCTTTTATCAGTTACGACTTATATTATCTATAGATGGGAGGGGGGGGGTAAATGAAGTATACCTCGTGAGGAACATGGCATTAATCATGTTACGAAATATATTTTAGAACTATTCATTTAGACGGAGTATGCGCTAGGCAGATTTATCAATGAACAGCAAAAGTGTTATCAGTCATTAAAGAGTACATTATTTTTTTTTCTCACCAAAACATGTTTACAGAGCATTCACTATTAGTGACTGACTATGTGATAAGAACGTCACTCTTACAGATATTGTAATACCCTTTTATCCCAGTTAAAATGGGAGACCTCATATTTACAATTTGCTTATGCCATGCGAACGTTCTGTTCATTCCACTTCGTATGATTGATTCAATTATTCAACTTTTAGAAAACAGAAGGGAAGCGAATGCAGTTTAAGCCCCATTGTATTTCGATATTCGTGAAATAGCTGTGACAGGAAACAATATCGCTGTACCTATTATGCAGAAATTCCTGTCGTATTGAATTAATACTCCAGCGGAAATTGAATGGATCAAATGGTGAATAGCTCAGTAGAATAAAGCTTTCTCTTTTCTACAATTAACTTGTACCACATTTGAAGTTTGGTTGCATACATTTAATTTAATGAAAATTATTTTTTCTCATTCAACGTTTAATGGGTAAAATGGTCATCGGCTTACTTTAACAAAACGCTCAAACAATAAACTAAATTACAAATGGGGCTCTGGTTAGCCATGTGAGTTAAGGCGTTGCCTTTAATCTTACTTGGTAAATCTAGCATGGAGAATTCCATTCCCGCCTGGGCAATAAGAATTTATTTAGTAACCGACTCATTAAATAAAATCCTTAGTCGCACCCTAGCTAAAAAAAACTCCGTCACGCAGAGGCTGCGTAAATTAAGCAAATTTCCCACGTGAAGTTTTACAATAGAGAAATCCGCCTAATAACAACAGTAGTAGTAAGGAATCTCTAAATCTATTCAAGAGGGACGAATAGTTACCGAAACGGCCCGCAGTAGCTCGGCGGAGAGTCCCGAACATAGCCGAATCCTGCTGACCACACACACAATACAAATGCAAATATCTCGGTTAATATTCAAGATACAGAATAAATGTATAAAACAATATTTATAGTAAATTTAATTTGCAATAAGATTGATTCTATACAACTTTTCGATCAGACGTATAGTAACGGAGATATTTCGAATTTTCGAAAATCCCCTTATACCCCCACCCCTCCCACTGGTCTGATTTCAGCCATTAACGAACTTGATCTCTCTTTTTACGTAAAACGCTTAAATATGAAGTTTGGTAACGATCAAACAAAAATTGCGAGCGTTTACAACAAGCGTTTAAGAGCGTTAACAGACAAATATATCTTATATCTTACATAAAAAAATAATTTTATTATTAACAAATGCCAACAACGGGTATTAACCCTAAACACTGGAACGGGTAAATGTCAAAATATTGTGCAAAGTAAAGCCTTGCAAAAATATACCATCACCATTCAGCCTCAAATGAATTCCCGAGCGAAACCGGGTATCTGAGCTAGTATATATATATATATATATATATATATATATATATATATATATATATATATAATTCTGAACGAACCCCATTTTCGTCATCTCCTGGATAGGATCGATGGACATTTGAGGAAATTTTTCAAAACTCGCCTCATGAGTACGACCTCAATAGCTGATTTCCCTCGAGGGAAATCTGCTAAAAGGTAGAGCCTGTAGAGAACCCTTAGGAATTAGCCGAATTAGCCAAAATTGGACGTTCATTAACAATTATAAATTACAAATAAGTTCCTTAAATTCTTATATAGGTCATTCCTATATACCTTTTTGTAATATTGATTATTGGCACTTACAAAGCATAAGAACATCCTTATACGAGGTGAAGGTTGTCCCCCGCCCAAAAAAAAAATATCTTAGATTGAAATAAATACAAGAAAATCAAATGTTTGTAAAAGTAATAAGTAATTGAGGTGGTAGTAATATGAAACTGAACTAAGTCTTTGTGTGTTTATTAGTTTCACCATACATAGTCTTTTTTGTAAGAGTGAATAATTAGCTTCATTCATTTATAAAAAAATAAATAAATAATATATTTAAAAATGTCTTCAAACTGAGTCACTTTCCAGATGTAGCACAGTCAAAGTTACTGAAGGTAAAACATTTATTTAATCGAACTAAAAGTGACTTTTAAAAAATGATTTATTTCTTCTTGTTATTTACATTTTTCTTATTTTTTTTATCTTGTTAATATTTTCTTTAACTTTCGGCTTACAATTAGTTGTACTTTGCTCTTTATCTTAAATTTGAACCTTGTCAAAATGAAATTTACTTTGGCTTTACGCATGGCTTTCAGAGCGGAAAGTGTTGTAAAGGTGTAGGAGTTATTCAGTTTTACTCTTTAAAACCTCCTACAGATCTATTCGTAGTTGAGTGAAAAAGCGTCTCAACTTTATTAATAAGAAATTTATTGCAAGTCTTAAGTACTTGGTATTCCTATCTTTGGAACTTAATTTAAATAAAATTAACTTTCTTCTCCATCAAAGTGATTACACCATTTCATCTATTGCACTTATAACTTTGTCTAAGATATTACTTTCTGAATTGAGTATTGATTGTCAAATACTTCAATCAGAATGAATACATTTTCTTACTGCGTACAGTTATTCCATTAATTATTAAACTGCTTTCGTAAGTATATAACATGTATTTTTGATTTGTTCAAAATGATTCGTTAATAATTTTAAGTTAAACTGTAAGTTACATACCTTTTAAAATATTGGAAGCTGGCTCTACACTAAAGAGATAATATAACCTCATCATACTTCACTTTCGAATAATTCCCGTGACATCTTATAAATAACCAGTAGGTCTGCATTACTGTTTTAATTTTATTAATGACATGTAGTTCTCGTTAATTTTTTTCTGAAGAGAATTAATTGATAGAAATATGTACTTTTGCAATATAAAATTTAATAAAATATATGCATTATTTTTACTCATTTAATCATATCCCCCCAGCAAATGGCCTCGGGCGAGACGCTATTTTATCTATGTTTAAGGTTACTTTGGAAACCAAAGATCAGATTATTATTCATTTGCACCCAATATATTTAAAAATCTCTAACATCAAACAGAGTTTTATGTTTTTCCTTATATTCGCGCCGTGTCCATCATAGAACCGTTTTATTTAGATACTCAAATAATAATACTTTTATTTTCAAGGTAATGTTTTGAGAATTCCTGAACTTATTTATTTTATCCATGGTGTTTAATGAACTCGCTAGCTTTTAGCAGATTTTTCTTAAGGGAAATCAGCTATTGAGTTCGTACTCATTACATGGATATATACTTGCATGTCCGTTACTTCTAGCGATTGCAATTTTTGTCGTATCGTTACCAAACTAGGTGTATTAGCGTTTCATGTAAAACCAAACTTTGTTAACGGCTGAAATCTGATTGGGCGAGGGAGGCATAAAGGAGGGAAATTCGAATATTTGTGATTTCCTTTATTATAAATCGTATTGGTAAATTTATAGAACCAATATTATTACACATTTAATTACCTGTAAATGAATTTACATGCATGTATTTTCTCATCTTGAATATCAATCGCGTTATTTGGAAATTTTAGTCCTCAGCCTTCAGCACAGTCCCAATTCTACTTATATATATATATATATATATATATATATATATATATATATATATAAATGCCCATTATGCATTATTATTAGCATGTGGAATCCTATGAATATGTATGAACTATCCTAGAGGACAGTTGGAAGAAACTGAAAACTGATTAACAAAAAATGAGGATACTTTGTAGAAGAAGTTAGGAACTTCTAAGTCTTTGTCCTTCTGAATGTACGTTCATTAAAAATTTATTTCAATCAGTGCATTGAAGAGGATTCAAAACATTCGGAAAAGAGAACCTGAAACTGAATTACTCTATAAAACAGAATCGACCAACAGATTTGTAGAACCTCTTGAAGAACGTAGGTCAACAATGGAAATAGCAATGATAGAGGGAATGGGTCTCGAGGAATGAATTACAGCTGTCTTTGGAAGATGAATTAAAATATCACCAAACTAGACAAAGTGTAACAGGAAACAGAGAAAAGTAAGTGGAAAATACTGATACGTTTTTCGATGGAAACCTCTCAGGCATCGGTGTTAGTGCAACAAGGGATGATGGCTGAAGCCTTCAAAGTAAAGACAGAGTATAGAAAATTCTTATCTCTCATGCTTTGCACCTTAGCCAAGACAAAGGTAATATGGGAAGTACGCATCCCTGGCGCAAAGGAGGGGTGTGTTAGGGTATCATGTATACATTCCTGCCATACGCACATCTCAAATATCCAAGCAAGGAGCAAAGACATTATAAGTTTCCCGTCGTTTCATTGATATCTGCTTCAATAGAGTTTTTATATCCTGCAAAAATGTTGTAAATCAAAGTAAGCTGCAATCTAGGCTAGGAAAACAGTGCGAGTATTTGTCCATCTGCCACATCCTTGACTCTGGACCAAAAGACTTTTTCATCCTAATATTCATTTAGCGATGTAAACTAAGCAGATTTCCCAAGTAAAACTTAATAGATAAATCTTCACACTGAATATTACGTGTACAAATGAAAATGGCAATGAGAAATCTTTCACAACAGAAAACGTCTGTATTGTTAACAAACAGATCAGCCATCCTCTCAAAGCTGAAAGATAGAAATATTCTTTTCTTTTTAGAAATACCGGATAGAAAAGGAATTACTGATATATTCAGAATATAATATATTAATTTTATTAAACCTATTTACTAAATTTATTGTTGCAATTTATAATGAACAGATATTTTTTATCTCACTCTAGTTTTAGTAAACCATAAACCAAAGACGAGTAGGGGGGGGGTGTCATCAGAACATCTTCGCATGTATCTCATATAGAAACGATTTTTTGAACACAATATTTGGTATTTCAGCTTGAAGTAAGGCGGTTCTTGATGTAATGACTTATTGATTTCGTGCGATGACATAGAAGCGGTGTTTATTGAAGGCTGGAAATTAAAAATATCTCGGTTAATGTTTGTGATAGGGAAAGAATATATATAACTACATTTATAGGTAATTTAATTTGCAATAGGATTGGTAATGTACAATTTATCGATCCGAGTTTCAGTAACTTCAGACTTTGGAAATTCCACCTCTAAACCCCCTCCCCTCCCACGTGTTTGATTTCTGCCATTAACGAAGTTGATCATTCCTTTGACATAAAACGTTTAAATATCGAGTTCGGTAACGGTAAAATAAAGTCTGCGGCCATATAGATTTATTTATTTTTAAATTGGGATATCTAAGAATCTTAATCACGAAATCGCTTTTATGTAACTATTAGGGATGCAAAGAAATTTTGTAAGATATTTATTCTTTATTATGAGAACAACTAATTATTATCATTAGCTTTTTTTGGCCGCCTACGAAGAAAGACATTTGAGTTCGTTATGACCTGCCTACAAACTTCCAATTACGATAATCCTCTCTGGTTAGTTATCTGCATGTATTATACCAACCTTCAAAGAACAAACTTATATCATAAATATCACACTAGTCCTGAAGTTTTAAAGAATGGTTTGTAATAGCTTCAAAATTACTACTCCACATTCACACAAGAAATCTGCCTAATAACAACTGTAGTAGTAAGAAACCTCTGAACCTATTCACGAGGGACGAATAGTTACAGAAACGGCCGCCAGAGCTCTCGGCGGAAAGTCCGAACATAGCCGACCACACGCAGAATACAAACGCAAATATCTTGGTTAATATTCAAGATAGAGAATAAATGTATAGATCAATATTTATAGTAAATTTAATTTGCAATAAGAATTTTTCTATACAATATTTCGATCCGACGCATAATAACTGAGATATTTCAAATTTTCGAAAATCCTCCCTTTTAAACTCCCCCTCCCATTGGTCCGATTTCAGCCATTAACGAACTTGATCTTTCTTTTTACATAAAACGATTAAATTCCGAGTTTGGTAACGATCAAACAAAAATTGCGACCGCTAGAGCGGTAACAGACAAATATATCTATCTATCTATATCTATCTATCTATCTATATATATATATATATATATATATATATATATATATATATATATAAAATTGTAACCTCTGTCTGTACATTGATTCTTTTCGCGAAATTTCACGATTACTTTTCGTTTCACATGTCATAGATAGACACCATAACTACATTTTGTTTCTTTCGTGTCTGTTTGTTTGTTTGTTTGTTACCTTTTCACGCATAAACGGCTGAACCGAATTTTATGAAACTTGGTATGTATACTACTACTAGCCCAACATAGACTTTAGGCTATATTAATATTCTCTAAGACGAACAGGAGTGGGGGTTATAAGGGAGGCCTGAAATTAAAAATAGCGATATTTCGTTTCCTATTGCTTTTTCAGCAAATAAACACCTAACAAAAGTTGTTTATTTTGTAATTTAGAGTAACTTTTGTCATATGGACTTTTGCCGTATACGGAAGTATAAATGAGTTATACGCTAAAAACTATAGCGGGAGTCCACAATTTTATTTGGCACTAAAGACTGAACCGAATTAAACCAAACTCGGTATGTGAATTAGTACTAACGCCTTCATTATAATAAGCTATACTAACATTTCTAGGGACGGGCAGGAGTGGGGGTTATAAAGGAAGGCCTGAAATTAATAATAGTGATATTTCGTTTCCTATTGCATTTTCGGCAAATATGCACATAACAAAAGTTGTTTATTTTGTTATTATGGAAACGTTTTTTTATATACACTATCATCGTATGCCGAAGTATAAAGGCGTTATACGCTAAAAATTATAGCGGGAGACAACAATTTTATTTGGCACAAAAGACTCAACCGAACTAAATAAAACTCTCAGTATGTGTATTAGCACTAACGCTTTCCTTATAATAAGCCATACTAACATTTCTAGGGACGGGCAGGAGTGGGGGTTATAAGGGAGGCCTGAAATTAATAATAATGATTTCCTATTGGGGTTTCGGCAAATATCCACATAACAAAAGTTGTTTATTTTGTTATTTAGAGAAATTTGCTCATAACTTCTTTTCAATATGAACTACCAGGTACCTCACCTGAAAAAATTAATTCAAATGTATGTCAATATTTTCTCCTTAATACTTCAAATCTATGCATAATGCACAGGAGACGGGAAATATGACAATATGCAGGACAGTGAAGTCTTACATAAAAAAATAATTTTATTATTAACAAATGCCAACAACGGGTTTTAACCCTAAACACTGGAACGGGTAAATGTCAAAATATTGTGCAAAGTAAAGCCTTGCCAAAAATATACCATCACCCTTCAGCCTCAAATGAATTCCCGAGCGAAGCCGGGTATCTGAGCTAGTATATATATAAAATTCTAACCTCTGTCTGTAATTGATTTTTTTCGCGAAATTTCACGATAACTTTTCGTTTCACATGCCATAGACACCATATCTGCATTTCGTTTTAGCAGATTTCCCTTAAGGGAAATCAGCTATTGAGGTTGTACTCATGACGGAATTTTCGACTTTTTTCTTCAAATGTCCATCGATCCTACCTAGTAGATGACGAAAATGAGGTCCGTTCATCTATCTATCTATATATTTGTCTGTTACCGCTCTAGCGGTCGCAATTTTTGTTTGATCCTTACCAAACTTCATATTTAAGCGTTTTATGTAAAAAGAAAGATCAAGTTCGTTAACGGCTGAAATCGGACCAGTGGGAGGGGGGGTTTAGAGGGGAGGATTTTCGAAAATTCGAAATATCTCCGTTACTATACGTCGGATCAAAAGATTGTATAGAACCAATCTTATTGCAAATTAAATTTACTATAAATATTGTTCTATACATTAATTCTCTATCTTGAATATTAACCGAGATATTTGCATTTGTATTCTGCTTCGGATTTTCCGACGAGAGCTCTGGCCCGTTTCCATAACTATCGTCCCTCATGAATAGTTTTAGAGGTTAAACTGTTAGGAACAAATAAAACTCGGTATGTGTATTAGCAGTGAGGCCATAATAATTCACCATATTTACATGTATAAGAGATATAAAAATATCGAATATATATATATATATATATATATACAGTTTTGAACGGACCTCATTTTCGTCATCTCCTGGGTAGGATCGATGGACATTTGAAGAAAAATTTCGAAAATCGCGTCATGAGTACAACCTCAATAGCTGATTTCCCTCAAGGGAAATCTGCTAATAAAAGGTGTGAGCATCAAAACGGTGCAGTGACTCTCAGAATAAAGGAAATTTTTACACACCAGGAAAAAATTATGTTTATTTAACTTGAATAACTAAGTTACCTAAGCCGAATACATTAATTAGTTTTTGAATAATTCAATTAGTAACACTATCAGTTTTATAGGATGTGTTAAGTTTAATGACACTGGGTTGCTGTCACCCTTCCTTTCATAGGAATCGAATTCACGACTCTGGTAAACCTATAGACGTGGGTTCGATTCCCGCTTAGTCAAAGGGAATTTATTTTATGAATAACTAACTAAATAAAATCCTTAGTCCCTTCCTGGCTTGAATGGAACGGTACCCTATATATAACCCGTCCCAACTAACCGTAGACATATAGTGGACGTAAATGAATGTTTTAGTGGTAATTTATTTTGACTAAATTCCTTTCCTATTTTAGCGAATAATTAGATATTTCTTCGGGATTTGAACTTTTTATTGATGGCCTAAAAAGCGATTTTATTACTATTCTATGGATGAAGGTGTCTGAATTTTGAATATGGTTCTTCAAGCCTAAATCAATATCGTAGAAAATCTGTAATTACAGAGCTATGTCTAGACGGCTACGTATTTCTTCTTCGTGTCTTTCAAGTTAATTGGAGGAAAAACAAACAACAAATTAGTATTCATGGAATTCCAATTAATCCTAGAGGGTTTTTTTTTATTTATGTATCTTACATTTTCTTTAGTCCCTAAACAGAAGAATTTAATTAAGAAACATTCTAGATTACTGAGAAACTATGAAAATTTATCTAAAAATAACATGGCGGAAGATGTATTCTTTTAAATTTAAATATTAATTAGTCAGAATTTATAAAACTTATTTAGGAAACTGCTGAGTAAAACCTAGTCCCCAAGGTATTTTTTGCTTACATTCATAACATATATTACATTACTCTCATAGATTGCACGTGTTTTTAAAATAAAGTCCGTCACGCAGGGGCTGCGTAAACTAAGCAGATTTCCCACGTGAAGTTTTACAATAGAGAAATCCGCCTAATAACAGCTGTAGTAGGAAGGGATCTTTAAACCTATTCACGAGGGACGAATAGTTCTGGAAACGGCCACCAGAGCTCTCGGCAGAGAGTCCGGAACATGGCGGGGTTCCGTCGACCACACACACAATACAAATGCAAATATCTCAGTTAATATTCAAGATACAATATTTATAGTAAATTTAATTTACAATAAGATTGATTCTATACAATTTTTCGATCCGACGCATAATAACGAAGATATTTTGAATTTTCAAAACTCCCCCCTCTAAACCCCCCCCTCCCACTGGTCCGATTTCAGCCATTAACGAACTTGATCTCTCTTTTTACGTAAAACGCTTAAATATGAAGTTTGGTAACGATCAAACAAAAATTGCGACCGCTAGAGCGTTAACAGACAAATATATATATATATATATATATATATATATATATATATATATATATATATATATATATATATATATATATATAATTTTGAACGGACCTCATTTTCGTGATCTCCTGGGTAGGATCGATGGACATTTGAGGATATTTTTCAAAACTCGCGTCATGAGTACGACCTCAATAGCTGATTTCCCTTAAGGGAAATCTGCTAAAATCAATAACAAATTATTATACGAAAACCCAAAATAGCTTATTCTGGAAAGGACATCGATTCTCTTAGCTTATTTCTTTTGGTATATCGTTTAGTTTTATTTAAACAATTTTTTTTTCATTTTTCGTGACATCTTCCAGTCCGAATTCCGTTTGTTGCTAAGCTCCAAATAAATTATTTTATATCCCGTCCACAGAGAGGCAGACGCAGAGCTACCCCAGTGACTCGTCAGTCTACACGAGAGAACTCATTCAAGGTCCTCCTTGGTTAATGGGTACGAATTGGCAACAAAATAATCAATTATGTTACTGTTGATCTTCAAAACAATAACAACAATATATTGAGTACTATAAACTCTACAACGGATTACCTTGCAGATCATATACCATTTGTCCAGCAACAAGGTAAATACTTAAATAATCCAATAATAACAAAAACGGTTCAATGCAATGATTAATAACCCAATTGAATTGATTGTCATTGTTATTGAATGTTTTACTTTTATTCTTAATTTTAATGGATTAATGGACATTTACAGATTTTTTGAAAATCGTGTTATGAGCACAATATACCAGATGATTTTCCTATAGGGATTTCTGGTAAAATTTAATTCATAATTACGCAATCATTATTATAAACTTATCATCATTCGAGAATCATTAATGATGAGCTGAGAAAGCTCACAACAAGTGTCAATGAAATCTGTGCCACAGTTGATGTGTTAAATAAAGCCCTTCCTTCAAAATCATTTTCATTTGCGCTCTATTTTGCTGGACCATTCACTGCCTCTGTATTATCTGTAGTAGCTGTGCCTGATTAATCTACAAATAATGAAGAGTTTTCTGAATTTATGGCAGATAAATTTCCATATGCAGTACTTTTCGCAGATTTCACTTAAGGGAAATCAGCTATTGAGGTCGTTCTCATGACGCGATTTTCGAAAAATGTCTTCAAATGTCCATCGATCCTACCCAGGAGATGACGAAAATGAGATCCGTTCAAAATTATATATATATTCGTCTATTAACGCTCTAGCGGTCGCAATTTTGGTTTGATCGTTACCAAACTCGATATTTAAACGTTTTATGCAAAACGACAGATCAAGTTCGTTAATGGCTGAAATCGGACCAGTGGGAGGGGGGGGGTTTAGAGGGGGATTTTCGAAAATTCAAAATATCTCCGTTGTTATGCGTCGGATCAAAAACTTGTATAGAACCAATCTTATTGCAAATTAAATTTATCATAAATATTGTTTCATACATTTATTCTCTATCTTGAATATTAACCGAGATATTTGCATTTTTATTAAATGTGGGCTGATAACGGACGAGTGAGTTTCCCGCCAAAAGCTAGTTCGGCCGTTTCCGTAATTGTTCGGCTCTCGTATGGAGATTTCTCTATTGTATAACTTCACGTGGGAAATCTGCTTAGTTTACGCAGCCCCTGCGTGACGTACTTCTTAATTGTAGACTCACGTTGTATTTCTATTAATTGAACAATTAGTAATTACTTGGAGAGAGAAAACTATAGTCCTTTCGGAAAACTATTGTCTCCATCTTCAGAGCTGCTTGGATGCGCAAAGTACTTCTGCGGGAAGTCACTTGCTGTATTTCCCTATGAGCGCATGCAAGTGGCTCTGAAGATGGAGACAATGGTTTTCGAAAGCTCTTAACGCTGAAATAAAAAAAAAAAACTTGTGAAGAATTGGACGTCTTTTTCTCTCCCCAAGTACACAATATTCTTCACTTTCAACAACAATGCTGTGAAATTAGTAATTAATAAGTTGTTTTTTTTAACCCTTAACTGGCCAAAGGGTCTTTAAAGACACCATTCATATTTAACAGAGCCAGGGAGCAACTGCTTCTATTTTTTCCCAAGCATGAGCATATGCGACAAAAGTCGATTTATTGTTATTGGAGCTAATTACTAACAATATACTGAAGAAAATCACCATTATTTACCACTCTATTTCACACTAGTTGCCAGCGAAGTCTAATACCAACAAATTTGCCCCAGAGGCATGATTTTATATTATTTCTTACTTTTACCATTTTAATTAACAGATACGTATAAAAGTCGAGGTGAAAAGATTTTCTCTTTGCTACCAAAATTAATATCAATTCTGATGAAGAAGAAAATGAAAATGAAGGAGAAAGTGCACACGAATGCCCCAAAATGGATGAAGAAAATTTTCAATTTGAAATGAATGAAGTATTGGAACATTTCAATATTGAGGAAGAAAGAGGGAAGAGGATGTTATGAAGAATACGTTGAGAACAAAAAATGTATCAGCATGATTAAATGGTATGACAACAAAGTGTTGACCTTAGTGACATGTTCGTTGCACTTTATAGAACAGGTTACCGCTCCCACAAGTATTACATGAACATTTTCAGCTAGTTATTGGATTTGATGGTTAATAACGCATGGCTATTGTACAAAAGGAACAACCCTATAAAAAATTGACTTGAAAACATTTTCGAATACACATTGCAGAAAATATTCTGCTGCACCTGCGAGCTAAAAGGGCTAGTGGAGCCAGGATCACCAATTACAGCCTAGAACTGCTGCAGCTCTCATAGCTGATGCAGCAAGACTTGATGGGATGCACTATTGGCAACTATTCACTACAAAAGGAAAGTGCAGACTGTGTCACCAAAATCAAACAGTTGTTTTATGCCGAAAATGTAATGTAACACCTTTGAAATGCACTGTTTTCTTGAATTTCATGGACAAGGGAAGGTTTAATGATATCTTTGACGGATTTATATTTTTTTTACAATGCACTTATTTTTTTTATTTACAACGCGTTTCTTTTATTACATAATAAATTATTTAATTACATTTATAGAAACTATGTCAGTTTATTAAAATAACTTACAGACACCCCCATTGATTTACTGTGATTGGCCGAAGTGTACTTAAAGACACCACCATTGATTACGGTGATTGGCCAGAGTGTACTTAAAGACACCGCTAAGGTTTTAGGGTAACTGGCCAAAGTGTACTTAAAGACACCATGTAATATTTTTGTTCAGAAAAAAAACGATAAGTAAAACCTTATATATTCTATTCACCAGGAACGCAAAAAATGGGTTTTTAGGACAATTTTTCATTTCAAGTCATTTTTTGAGTTTCTGGCGAATTATGGGTTAAACCCTATATTTTTTTATAAAACACATTTGTTATTTACTGTCGAAGAACTCGCAGGTTACTCATCTCCACATGGAAATATAAACTATTTATGACGTTAGACACTTATATACATTTATTTTTGTAAACACCTTATGAATTTTAGATCTGAGAGCTGAAAGCTGTTAGAATTGTGGAAGAGGCCGTTGTTGTAGAGAGTCAGAGAAGCGTAAGTGCTTGCAAAATGTGGAGCCTGCCGAGACAGCTGGCACTCCTAATAAAGGCTTGGGGTAATTAAAGATTCCACTTGGCCGCAAATTAAACGAGACCTGTCCTTGCGGTTCCTCCTCAAAGAAGCCGGCTCGCTTTGCGGCTAGCCCTGACGTCATTAGAGAAGGCTCCCTCTCGACCCAACCTCTCCACCTTTTTCAGCCTGCCTCTCAAGGGAGGAGGTTTTTCCAAGGGCTCTTTCTGTAAACCCGGCGACCAATTACTAGAAATTTCCCTAGCGTAATGTTATATTCGGCGAAATTGCCTAAAGCTCATGGAAATCCGCATAGAATGGTTTTTAGCAGATTTCCCCTAAGGGAAATCAGCTATTGAGGTCGTACTCATGACGCGAAGTTCGTTAAATTTCTTTAAACGTCCATCGATCCTACCCAGGAAATGACGAAAATGTCCGTCACGCAGGGGCTGCGTAAACTAAGCAAATTTCCCACATGAAGTTAAACAATAGAGAAATGTCCATACGAGAGCTGAACAGTTATGGCAAATGGCCGAACTGGCTTTTGGCGGGAAATTCAGTCATCCGTTATCGGCCCGCAATTAATAAAAATGCAAATATCTCGGTCAGTATTCAAGATAGTGAATAAATGTATAGAACAATATTTATAGTAAATTTAATTTACAATAAGATTGGTTCTATACATATGTATGTATGTAAATATATATATATATATATATATATATATATATATATATATATATATATATATATATATATATTTGTCTTTTAACACTCTAGCGGTCGCAATTTTAGTTTGATCGGTACCAAACTCGATATTTAATCGCTTTATGTAAAAAGAAAGATCAAGTTCGTTAGGGGCTGAAATTGGACCAGTGGGAGAGGAGGTTTAGAGGGGGGATTTTTGAAAATTCGAAATATCTCCGTTATTATGCGTCGGATCAAAAAAATGTATAGACTCAATCTTATTGCTAATTAAATTTACTATAAATATTGTTCTATACATTTATTCTCTTTCTTGTATATTAACCGAAATATTTGCATTTGTATTATGTGTGTGGTCGGCAGAAGTAGGCTATATTGGGGACGTTCCGCCGAAATATACAAACAATATTTAGTATTTCCATTTAAAATAATATTGTTCACGATATAACAGATCATTGTTAATATGACATAAGTAGGTTGAACTGCTATTGAAGGCTGAAACCTAAAAATTTCAAATTTTTCGGTTAATATTCATGAGAGAGAAATATGTATAACAACATTTGCAGGACATTAAATTTTCAAGAACATTGGTTCTATAGACTTTTTCGATCCGACGTATAATAACGAAGATATTTCCGATTTTGGAAATTCCTCCCCTCTAAACCCCCCTTCCCATAGTCTGTACAGCCGTTAACGAACTTGATTTCTCTTTTTACATAAAACGCCTATATATGAAGTTTGGAAATGATTAAACAAAAATTGTGACCCCTAGAGCAGTAACAGACATATATATATATATATATATATATATATATATATATATATATATATATATATATATATATATATAATTTTGAACGGACCTCATTTTCGTCATCTAATAGGTAGGATCGATGGACATATGAGGAAATTTTTTGAAAATCGCTTCGTGAGTTCAACCTCAGTAGCTGATTTCCCTTAAGGTAAATCTGCTAAAAGTTCGTAAGGCAGGGGCTGCGTTAACTAAACAGAATTCCCAAGCGAAGGTTTACAAATGATAAATCTACATACATTTAACACCGCCGTGAACAGTGAATAAATACAAACGGTAATGCGAAGCCTTAGAGTCAATTTACAAGTTAATAATCTCTACAATGGAATTGTAAACAAACAGGACGGCCGACCTCGCAGATCTGAATAGATAGGTAGAAATATTCTAGACCGGGAAGAAAAACAATTAATGAAATCCATTTGAGTATAACTTATTAATCTCGTTGAAAACTATTTACTATAGCCAGTGCTGTAATTTATAATGAATCAGAATAATTTTTATCTCATTAACTCAAATTTTAGTAATTCAAGAACAAAAGAAAGGGTCAACAGAACGTATTTGGTTATAGGTTACAAAGTAAAAGTTCAATGAAAACAATATTTGGTAGTTTACCTTTGTATGAAGTGGTTCATGATATAACAGTTTATTATTAATATGACATGAGTAGGGGTGGTTGGTTAATATTAATAATTCCCTTTCTTTAAACCCCACCCCCCTGGTCAGATTTCATCCATTAACGAACCTTTTTTTAACATAAAACGATTAAATATCAAGTTTTGTGACGATCAAAGAAATGTTGCGACTGCTAGATCGTTAACAGACAAATGCATACACACATACATACATACATATATATATATATATATATATATATATATATATATATATATATTATTTTGAACAGATCTCATTTTTGTCATCTACTAGGTAGGTTCAATGGTCATCTGAAGAAATGTTTCAAACATCGCGTCATGAGTACGACTTCAATATCTGATTTCCCTTAATGGAAATCTGGTAAAACAGCAAAACTTCATTAATAAACAAACCAACTCCCTTGTTTGATACCTTTATTTGAAAATTACACGTGTTCCCTTGTTTAGAAGCCTTCCAGGAATTGCTATTAACGCAGAAGTCACTAACATTCGCTGGACACCACTCGCGGTTAAACAGTCATTGATGCATTCATTCTCTGAAAAGCCCCCAAGTGCCCTTTGAAGCCAAATTAGTCAATTTGAAGTCTGTGAAATGAGCTTGACTCCCACTAATTTAAAATTGTCCAACAATGGAGAATAATGGTCTGTATACGGACAATATTTAACTAGAAATCAAAATAAAACCTCAATATTTGATATGAAAATGACTGTAAAATTAAAAAAAAACAACTTTTCATTTCTGAACTATTCAATGGACAACCAAGAACTTGCAAACAGCATCATACTAATTTAAAGGGCAAAATAACCTAGCTGTTAATTGCCCAAACCACATTAATCCTAATCCTAACAACCAAGAACTAGATTAAATAATTTATAAAATATTATTATATAAAAGTTATTAATTTAAATTATATTATGAAATCCATTATATGAATATACGTAATAATTGTATACAGTAAATTAATTCCGTTAACAATCTTTATACTTCTCTAAATATATGAAACAAACATTTTTTGTGGTTTATTTACAAGGAGGATTACAATTAATCCCTTCTTAAAGAGAGTGTGTATCAGATTACTATTTATTTTTTGGCCGATTTTTACTACAAATATTTTCTAGTTTTATTTAATAATTGAACAACATTTTTGATATTTATTCCATAAAAATAACTTTCAAACATCAAGTTCTTCAATTCATTTTTAAACAAAGAGTATGTTTTAATAAATTTAATACATTTGGACAGAGCGTTAATGTGAGTTTACTAAATATATATATATATATATATATATATATATATATATATATATATATTTGTTTTTGAGGGAAAGGCAATAAAAAAATTAAATTAAATTTAAAAAAAACTTGAACATAATAAACTATTTTGAGATGACCAGTAAATTACCAAATATGAAATATTGTTTTGTAAAGCTTTATTGCTTTTAACAACTAAGGCAATTATCTCTCTTCTGTGAAAATTATTCCATAATTATGGGGAGGTTTATTTTCAGAAAATTGGGGTAAAATTCACGTCGACGATAAATCCAACCGATGTGAAGTTTATAACCTGGCAGATATATGTTAAGGGGAATTTAAAACTCAAATTTATTTTTTTGTTAGAGGTAGAGTAATCAATCAGGTTATTCAGAACACAGTTTTAAGGCTCCTCATAATTTATTTTTAAAAACGCCTAGCGCTTTCAGGAGTTTACATTCCCATGATCAGAGCGTAGGACGTGCCTAGAGTGATACTACTGGGCTTAACTCTGTCGTTGCACTCTTTAAATTTAAAAGTTTGCCCACAATTCCCGCAGGATCAAAAGGTACTCCTTGCTGTGTTTCTTTTATAATTTATATTGGCAGATGGGACGGCTAAACATTCATTGATGCATTTATTCTCTGCAAAGCACCGCACTGTCTTTTGATGCTAAATTACTCATTTTGAAGTATGTGCTGAATCATTCATAATGTAGTCTTCATTGAGTGCAGTTGTTTGTGCTCCCTGCTCCTCCTCTATATTAAATTGCTCTGAAGAAGGGAACCAATCGGACAATATCAATAATATCAGGAAATATTGATCTTGTCAATAATGAGAATATCCGTATCATATATTTATTTACACAGTAAGATCAGTTATCCAGATACGTATTTACGACATCCCTTTTATGTTGCGTTATGTCGTAAATATTGATTATAAATTGTTAAAAACTCTCCAGCAGTGTCATTTTTGTGGTATTGTAGGATATTTTGCTGATTTTCCAATCGGCTTCTTCAAGTTCCTCATGGTCATGTTATATGTTGGCTCGTGGAAACAGATGTTTTCAAAAAAATCCAATCTTTCACACGTGACTCAACATAGGACTGATTATTATAGTAAGATGAAGGAAGTCGTATTGGGACATGACTGTCGACTATTGTATCTAACTTTGAGCTACTCACATACTTCTGAATTTAATATGGATTTTCGAGTGAAGGTAAAGTGCTATTTTTACATAAAATTGGCAGAATATACGAAAGTCATTTACGTTGTTAAAAGCGATTTAATTCTCTCGTATTTAGGAAGATTTTTCCATAGAATATATGGGATATTGAACAATGAATTATTTTCATTTCATCATTTTCTGTAATTAATTATGTAACATATTTTTATATATTTAAGGTCAAGACAAAAATACCTGTTTGAACACTTGAGAAGATGACCGATTGAATAATAAATCTCGATGATGGAAAACATTGTCATTTTGCTCTGAAAAATAAATAAATAATAACCTGTGACTCGACAGACCAAGAAAGGAAAAGGCCCGTCAGAATGTTTAGACACATCAATACTTAGAAATTGTAAAACTAAACTCAACAACTTCAGCGTTTATTATTAAACATATAAAGGCGTGTATTTCTCATTTTGGCATACCCAAGACCTTAGTTACCGATAACGGTACTTTTTTCACATATAGTGAGTTTAAACACTTTTGTAGACATTTTGGAATCAAACACATAACGACTCCAGTGTATCATTTGGAATCGAATGGACAAGTCGAAAACTATGTAGCGACTACAAAAAGTTGCCTGAAAAAGATGTGTTCGGAAAATTCGGATATCTCTTTAGATGACAATTTGAATAGTTTTCTTTTCAAATACCGGATAACACCGCACTTGTCCAAAGGTCTTTCTCTAGCTGCAATATTTATGAGGAGAAGACTCAGGTGTCAGATGGATTTCCTATGTCCGGAACAAAAAGAAGCATCCAAGAATATGAAAGAGAAAAAGAGGAAACTGGTGGAAGAAGGAAGACCAAATGCCTTAAAATATTTCAGGCCGAAGGAGCTAGTCTACGCGCTAGACTACAGGCAAGGGAAGGCGTTCTGGTAGTCCCTGGTGATCCAGAAGATACTCGGACAGAACACTTGGCTGGCTGAAGTAGAAGGAAGGCTCATGAAGAAACATGCGGATCAGCCGAGGAGAAGGAAGGTACTGGCAGAAGAAGTGGATCATCTAAGGGGGCAGATGTTGCAGATCAGATGATTGGTAGAACATATCTTGGGTAGGAGATGTGTGATTCAATGCTAAGAATGTATGGGAATAAGGAGATTAATAAGGAGTTTTTATGCCAAGAGAAATAGGTTATTTGTAAACATAACATATAACTAACAGGAACTAGTTTTTAGACAACTAACAGGATTTATTTAGACAAAACTAATTAATTACACTTAGTTAAATAATTGAAAAGATAATGACCTGAAGTAAATGCCCTTTAAAGTCTAAGCTTTAGGAGGCAATTGCATAATGTTTATTTTTACTTGAACTACTTATCTAATTGCTATTAATTTTATCCTACTAGACTACATTGCACTGTCCGAAGATTGACTGTTCAAATTAATTATAATATTACTTTTCAATTTTCATCATTTTATGAATTAACAAGTTAATGTAGAAAAAAATCTGAAACATATAATATTAGCATTTTTCCCCACTTTAATTATGATATTCAAGGGATATCCAAAAAGCGAGTTATGAAAACACATTAATTAAAATGAGCCTTAATTTTCTTATTACCGAACATGATTGATCAGGTTTCAGCTAATAAAAATGAAGTCATTAATTATTTATTCAGAGCATTATACAAACATTCGTATTTTTTCCTTAGTTGGTTTGTTTTCTTTAAAGCAATATAAAGAGACAATTCAGAAAATCAATGAACATTTTGTGAGAAAATTGATCAAAAATAAAAAAACCGATTGAATTTGAATAGTGACATCACGGGATCTACGTCTCAATGAAGGTCTTTAAACTATATTTTCGAAACTGGCCATCCAAGGTAAATTAATAATTATGTTTTCATTTAATTTAATTGGTAAGTCCTAACAGAGGTGATTCAAATACAACTGAAGCGAATAAAATATAAAATACTCATCTTAAATTAAAATATTTTAGAATTCTAGAATTAAAATAAAATTAGAATTCTCTCTCCTCTTGAAGGGGTTTCAAATTGTAAATTAGAATCTTATTGATGGGAGCCTTCCATCTTCTATCTTCATTTTGATGGAAACATTTGCCGTATCCTCAAACATATCATAATTTTCGTTTCTCGTATTAGTATTCTGGAAAATAAATAAATCCACATTGCCAAACCAATCCAGTAAGCTAAAAAATGTTTACAATTACAACGAGAGAGTTAAGGTGATGAGAATATACTGAGTTTATCTTTGTCCAATAGAGAGCCAAATTAGAGGATTAACAAAGGGAACACACGACAAGAGGAGGAGGGACAAATGAGTAATAATATAACAGTCCAAGTATGGCTATTCTGTATAATATTTGCAGATATTGGTGAAGTGGAAGCGGAGTTAATTGCTAGAATAGCTGTCTGCATTTACATACATATTACAGGACTGTAGCCTTTACAGCCTGTATAAATAGTTATGATACTCTTGCTCTTCCCTTAGCAACTCTACCTATTTGTAGTTCACTCCTCTGCCTTTTATTTGCTCATCCCGAATGTATTCAATGAAATATTCATATTAATCTCAGCTGTTTACATCTTTCCAAGATATAAATATTGATTTAGATTAAATTATCGACTTCAAAGAAGTCCCCTAAATGGACAGAAATGTACTGTTGGTTCAATGCAAATAATGTTCATCGAGTAAACTAAGCAGATGTTTCACGTGATGGCAAGACAAACAACAGATCTCATCTCAGCATATTTATTATTTATTATCATTATTATATTCGTTATTTCGGAATAAAAATCCGATGACTAAAAGTGGGTGGTCAATTAATGACGTTTTGCATGGTTCTTATATAAAGATCTCATCTAATGCAACAATCTTCTGAAAACAATATTTGGCATTTAACCCTGCAATAAGGTGTTCCATGGTATATTCGCATATTGTTGATTTGCAATGACTGAAAGTGAGAGTTTACTGAAGGCTGAATCCTAGAAATCCAAAATCTCTAAATAGTTATTATTCAAGATAGAGAACAAGTGTTTAGAAACTTAAATTTGCAACTAAGTTGGTTATGAACAATCATTCAATCCGACTTAAAGGAGATATTCGGAATTTCGATTTTGTTTCCCTTTAAACCCCCCCCCCCCCTCGTCGCGATTCACCCGTTAACGATCTTAATCTTTTGTTTTATATGAGACGCTTATATCTCGAGTTTGGTAACGATAAAAGAGAGTTGCGACTGCAATACACTTGTATAAATATATTGATATATACGTATTGTTGCGAAAATTAAATACATGGATGAATTGGACAGTGCTGGTCACTTGTTTGGGAAGTACGATGGAGATGAAAGGAGACGACCGAGGAAGGACTATTGGCGCCTGAAGTGTCTAGTGGAGCCTGGATCCTTCCCGACTAAGAGTCTAGTACGTTCGAGACAGCTTCCTTTGATGTTGCCGCTTCTCTATATAAGCTTGTACAACTCGCCCGACAGTTTAGTTTGTTCTCAGCTGTCTTCAAGTGATCATCAGTGCGTTCAGTGATGCAGTGCGACTTAGTGCAGTGCGGTAAAGTGTTTTTATGTGAAGAACAGTGTTGTGCCGTGACTCTGTAAGTAACAGTATAGTGCCGTGTTTAAGACAGTGCAGTGCCGTTAACTTCGCGAAGTAAAGGACAGTGCAGTGCCGTGTTTTCTGTGAACTTCAGTGATCGTGAGTGAATTATTGGACTGTGTAATATGAAGATCAGTGAAGCTATCAGTGCATACTGTGAGTAGTAATTAAGAATAATAACCCAAGTGTATAGTGCATTGTTAAATAAATTGTGCAGTGATAAAAACACTGAAGCTTGTGTGTGTTTAATTTTGCTATCCAAAGAACTCTAATAAACAACGTTTAAGGTAAGCACGGGTTGGCCGTGCGAGTTAGCGCGTTGGCCCTAATCTCCCATGGTAGACCTAGAGTGGCGGGTTCGAATCCCGCCCTGGGCAGTAGAAATTTATTTAATGACGGCCTCATTAAATAAACTCCTTAGGCCCACCCTGGCTAGAAAAGGATGGTAACCTGTAGATAACCCGTCCCGATTAGCCTAGTTGCATAAAGTGGATGTAAAATAAAAAAAAACCCAACGTTTATTACTGATTTTGTAATAAAACGCAACAGTATTATTTTGAATGGTATGATGTCATCATCCCCTAGATAGGATTGATGGGAATTTGAAGAAAATTTTCGGAAGTCGCGTCTTTAGTACGGCCTCAATAGCTGACATCCGTTAAGAGAAATCTCCAAATATGATCAAAGCTTTAACAATTTACAATACTAAAAAAACATGTCCTTGTGGATTTAAGAGAGCTCACGTATCCTTGTCAAAAATGTAATTAACAAAATGTTTATCCCAGCAGCAGTTATGTATTTATTTTAGCAAAACGTGGGCTCTCTCCAAGAAAAGCAGAAGAGCTGTGAAGGATCCTCGCGAAAAGAATATGCTGACTTATTCGTATATTGAATCTAATGTTGTCTGTTTTAGGAATAAGGGCAGATTTTCCTGATTTCCTCCGGTTGACTATTTTTTAAAAAATTTCTATTGGTTTTATCCTGGATATTTTTTGTTTTTTATAGTTTTGTGACTGTTTTGCACTGTTGGGCATGCTATGTTTGTTATTTAGTCTTTGGTTATTGTTTGTAGGCAGGAACTGACGATGGAGCGCACACTCTGAAAATGCTCTTTGCATAAATTTAATCTCTAGTAGAGGACAAGGTCTTTTTATTGATCCTGAGATTATCCTTGGTGGATTACATTCGGAGAATGACGTCCATCAGGCTCCACAAGAAAATTTTTATTGGGGCAGTGAGGAAATACAGTTGTCAGAATCGGTTGGACAACCTAAGGGAGGACTCACGGAGGGTGAATGCCGATAAAGGTATCTTATACATCTATCTACTGTTTATCTATTTATCATTCGTGAATTATTCCAACACTTGGGAAATCTGCTTAGGTAACACAGTTCATGCGTGGCTACTTTGATTTGCTCATTCCAAGTATATTAATTGAATAATAGTTAATCTCAGCTCTTTGTTGCTCAAAGAATATCCATGAGAAAGCTATACGTATTACAGCTGCAGTTTATAGAATTCTCTTTAATGAAGAAACATACATTAATTTAGTTAATTATTAGAAATTAAATTAATAAATTAACGGATAATTGTGGAAATAGGCAGGGAATATGGGCTGTATTGCTGTGTAATGTAATAAATCCACGTTGAAATGTATTTATGGCTGATAAGGCTCCCATGACCGTTATTCTAGTACTTTTATACGTTTATTCAAATACTTCTGGGATGCTGGGTGGTACGGCCACTGGGACTTGTAGGACCAGGAACTTTGATGTAGCCAATTATTCACTATTAAATAATATTACTTAGAATGTGCTTTAGAGGGACGAATCATAACTTCCTTGGCTAGAAAAAGGTGGTGGCCTGTAGAACCGCCCTCATTAGCCATAGTAGCATAATGCTGACGTTAATAAATAACAATTTGACATGCTATACAGATTAAATCCGTAGTCCCATGCTCGATTGAAATGTATTGTAGCATGTAGAAAACCGTCCAGATTAGCACAAAGTGGACGTAAATAAATAACTCCTGCTACTTAGAGCTCACTGGGTTTATAATTCATTCAACACTTCAGTAGCTTAGATATCTTGCTCGGCAAGCTCTGGAGCGTCACTCTCTCCATGGTTTCCAACTAGAGCAAGTGCACTCTTTATTTATTTATTTAATGCACATTAAGTATTACAAATAACAGTAAGTAAGACAAAGTGTCCTTACTTGTTCTGAGTGTGTTATTCAGGTAAAAGTATGAGCTTCATTGGAGGTAGACAGTAATGTTATAACCTGAATAATCATTTCATAGTAAATGGAATAGATAAACTTTAAAGTCAATCTTTAAATAACTCTTACAATATAATAGCAGGCTCGCCTCATTATTTCATCAATTCTGTTCACTTTTACAAAATTTGCAACCTTTACAACCTTGCATACTTTGCTAAACGGACCTGCACTCATTCTTCATTTTCATATTACCTCAATAATAACAAAAGCTACCGTGAATATGAACAAGAATAACACACAGCAACAGATCAAAAGGGATTCATAACTGAAAATTTAACGTGCCAATGCTGTTGCCATACAGCATAACAATATCACGTGGTGAAAGAGTGATATCAGTAATCTGGACTACAGTAATACTTTTTACTTAGTTGGAAATATATATTTCTTCATTGCCTCAAACTTAAGAAGCAAGATTCAGTTAATTCTTCAATGGGACTTGATGATTTTAGGTAAATGTAAACTAATCTTGTGGAGTATTTGAGGAAATTATTCAAAACAAAAAAATTCAATTATGGCATTAGAAAAGTTTCATGAACAATATTCTGCCCAGATTATATCTGTTCATGGTGGATATAACAAGTTGCCATAATATATTTTATTGGGAGAAAGTTTCGATACCGACCCTCATTAATTCAATCAAGAATTCATAATCACATAACATAGTAGGAGTATTCAAACAAATTATGCTGAATTCTTTAACTTTACTGTAGTATCTCAAGCCTTGTATCAGAGACGGTTTTAAAACTGCATATGGTCTGTTTGTGTGTGTGTTATTTGCTAAACTCCATGGGATAGAGTCTACATTAGTCTTTTATCCCTCATTCTTAAAAAAAAGGATATAACCTTGCTATTGAAGAAAGCACCTCAGTTCGTTATAACAGTGAAGTTGTGTAGATAAAACTCAGGTAGCCCAACAGCACAAGGAGACCCTTAATATTTAGAGCACTTTTATTTTTTTTTTTTATAAACCCAAAGAAAGGAAAATCTCTGGAAAATCAAACCAGACGAGATCAAGTGGTGTTGACTAGACTTAGAATCGGCCATTCACTACTCACACATTCATACCTTATAAACCGTAATGACCGACCCACATGCACTCACTGTATCACAGTACTGACCATCAAGCATCTCCTGACTGACTGCAGACTACGTGAACATTTGAACTTACCCAACGACTTGTACGAATTATTGACAGAATGTAGCCCACATATAAAACACTCTTAAACCACTTGAAGACAACTGACATTTACTACAAACTTTAAGACTCACCTACTCCACTCATTTCTCTGCGTTTTAAGGCTCTGTATAACACATATTTAATCTTGTGTCTTAGAATTCCATACCCTCCTGTCAGGATTTAACTCAAAATTTATAATTTTACACAGCTTTATTTTAACATTTCCTTAATATAATTTCCATATATTTTTTACTATGTTTTAATAATTTCGAAAACATTTTTTCTTTATTTTAATATTTTAATTTAGCGAATTCAAATAAATGGTACTGAGCGACATCGTCTAGTTGCGGAGCTCTTCAAATAAATAAACAAATAAAAAATATTTTTTTTTACCGAGGAAACTTAAATTTTTGGCAAGAATGAGTACCTTTTTATAGACAGATATTGCTTGAGGTCTACTCTGCTAAATTCCTGTTAACATTCTATTTGGGGTGGGGGCAATTTTGAGGAGGGGAACGGAATCATTTTGTTGACGACTGGAAAACTCTCATCGAGTACCATTCGAAAATACCAATACACAAATTTTAAAATTCCAAAAGGCTCAATAGATGTCCGAGTTCATCCAGGTATAACCTGACTTTATTGTACATTATTTAGGAATTATTCAGTAAAAGTTTAGTTTTAGTTTTCACAGTTAAAAAAATTCAATTATTTATTTAATAAGTTAACAAAAATTGTAAGAAAACATTTTCACAAGTTTCTCCATGGCTGAGGGAGATATATATTTTCTTTTTATCAAATTTGGTATTTCACAGAATTCCCAAAGATCTATGTATGATAGTGAACAAGAGTGGGGAAGACATTTTAAAAAAATGTGTGACAATTGTATCTTTGAGCAGTACCTGTGGTTTGGAATTACTACGTGTGTTGGATCAGATTTACATAATTCGACCAGACTGTTTCCAACTACTCGGACGAAAAATTCAATTTTATAGTAGTATATTATGGCGAAAAAAACCCCTCATATTCAAGACAAAGACGAATATTGGTTTTATTTTCCGATTTTCTGAGTAATATTGCATGTTATTATCAATTATTTAACAAGCAATGCTTGTTCAGTTTTTTTTATTCCATGAAAGAGAAATAGGAGTTTTTGTATATAATCCATGATAGCCGAGCTCACATTACCGAGAAGAATGTTGTTAAAAGCCGAACTGCGGTAAAACCACGAGGGAATAATTAATGTATCAGAGAGGATATGAAATGAGGAGCTATTTGGAGGATATTGGCAGGCAGGTAGGCTTTATATTTACATGGATTTTCATTTACATACTACAGCCCTTTGCATATACATACTGAATATAGGGCTTTCTTTTTATGCTACTTTAACCACAGAAATTAAGTCCGTCGAGCTAAACTAATTCCTGGTGCTGAAGTGACACATAGAGGACGAGTATAAAAGTCCATCAATCAGGGGAAGCTTAAACTAAGCAGATATCATACGAACTGGTATGAAAAACTATTGATTGGAACAAGAAAGTACGAAAAACTCGCTTAATATTTTAGCTGTCAAAAAATGTAAAATTAAGTTTCGCTCCCATTTTCAAAAATGCCACGTTTGGGCAACTGTGTTTCTACCTTTCGGATCTCTTCAGCTAGGCGTGTGGTGCACGACAGCTTTCGCTCCAAGTATTAGCCTAGGACAAAGTTGGGCAAACGGAAAAGTTTAAGACTTGACAAACTATTTTCTCCATCTTCAGAACATGCAAGTAGCTCTGAAGATAGTCTTCGAAAGCGCTTAGCGCTGAAATAATTTGTTTTGAAGAATTCGGCATTTTCTTCTCTCCAAGTAACACGAATTTTTTGTTGACTGAAAAGTTTAAATAACGAATATGGTATTGATCAAATAGATGTATTCATGGTAAGAAAGTGAAATCTTAATTCGTCATCACACGACGTATTTGCATGCATGTCTCAAAGTGAAAATTCACTGAAAACAATATTTAGTATTTATTCTTAATATCAAACAAGTTAGAGTGTGGGGGGGGGGTTACCAAAGGCTTAAAGTTAAAAATAAATAAAAAATCTCGATTAATATTCGAGATAGAGAAAAAGTGTAAATGAAAACATTTATACTACAATAAATTTGCAATACGATTGGTTCCATACAACTTTCGGCCAGACGTATAAAGCCGAGATTTTTTGAATTTTCCGTCATTCTTTCTCTTTAAACCCCCTTTTCAGTTTCACTTTCATTCGTTAAAGAACTTGATCTTTCGTTTTACTTGAAACGTTCTATGAAATTTCAATTTCGGTAACAATCGCTCAAAAGTTACCAGGACCTACATCTATTCCTATTTTTTTTATTATTTTTTTTTTTTTATCTGAGGCCCAGTTTTCTTGTATCACGGCCGACCATAACTGTCGCGACCGTTAAGGCACACGAGGCGGTGCAGACAGTTCCCCACCTGCTGAACTGAGAGTTCTATTTTAAGGGGTTGTTGGTGGGTTTGTTTGGGTTGTGATTTAGAACTCTAAAGGTAGGTTGCCCGGCAATGCACCTGTTCCTAGTTTCGTCTAGTATGGCATATAACATGTTCTTGGGCAGTCTGAAAGTTTCCGTTTTTCAAGAGTCCCAGCCTCCAAGGTCTATCGTTTTTAATGGACCATGTGATGTCTTGTTTGCTAAACAGTTAGTATAGCTCCTTCTTAGTGAGAGTGTTGTACAAAGTACCGTCCAGATTAGCTCATATTCTTCAGATTGCCGATCATGGATTTAAATACGTTTGTCGTTTCCTTAGAACCCTCTATCTGTCAATTCTATACATCTCCCGAAGTACGGTGACTATGGGAACAGAAATTGAAATTTACTCTGGAAATGAGATTTTTATTGACACAGTTACTAAAAATAAAAAACAGAAGGCAGAGGTATGACTGAGGGCTGAAGAAAAATAGAAATAACTAACTCTTATAGCATTCGAGATAAGAAACAACAAATGTGTTAAATTTAATATCAGACCCGAAATGGGGGGGGGTAGTTTAAAAGGGGGATTTAAAAACTTATTGTCTTTTATGAGTCGCATCGAAAAATGTTACATAACCAATCTTGTGAAACAATTAATGGTCTACAGTTGTTGTTCTATACTTTTTTCATAACTTAAATATTAAGTGACTTAATTGTACTTTCTTGTTTTCAGCCTTCAGAATATCACTACTTCTACTAATGGGATGTTTACTTAGAAATACATCCAATGGTATTCTACTTAATGGTACCTTATCATCTCAGTTGATTTTAAAAGTTTTAACAGAATCGCATTTTTAAGTTAATAATAACCTTTAATGCGCATCAAGGCTTTTTTTTATCTTCCTGAAGACAATGAAAAATATATGATTCAGTTGGAAATTTCGGAGTTAGAAGATTAGAAGTAGGTTAGGAAGTCTACGTCACCGCCAATAGAAACTCCATTCTCCAACCAAAACCTACCAAGTTTCATTTCGAAATTCCTAGAACTCTTCAAAAAAGGAGTTTTGAGCTTGAACACCCTGTATATAAAGACCACCTTAAACTAATGGTGTAAAATAACTAAATGGGAAATGCTTTCCCTACTATTTATAGTTTTCATTTATTTTGTACTGTAGAAAACGAAACATGTATCCAAAATATTTCACTATACTTTCGGCCAAAACATCACTCTGCTACAGTAACTTCTCATAAATCTACAAATTCTTAATAATGATTAATGGAAGAGAGATATTTCATTAAGAAAGTTATGCCGTTAACTTTAACAGACACAGACTAACACACATAGATATATACATACACATAAGCACAAAAAATGTATACATAGATATTGACTAGCTTGTATTAAATAACTGTTAATATGTATTGGTTTAGTAGCCTGAGAGATCCCTGCTCCTATAACGGTATTAAAAACGTATAATCCAGCACTGAACGAAATGTTAAGGCAATCTACTCCCACATTAATTTATTTACGAATTAAATACATGCTTGGATTTAAAATACGGTCTATTTGATTTTATGGCCGAAAAACCCCAAAGGAATATGATTGAAGTGATATGAATGTTTTTATTATTTTTTTAAGAATTTTGATTTGTTACGATGTATAGAATTCATTTGGGTAGTATTTTTCAAAGGAGATTTATTCAACAGGAATCATATATTTTGTTACTAATTATAACTACATAAACATTCTCAGGTAAGAAAAAACGCCTCGTTCCTTCACTATTCTTTATTCGATGTGACAGAGCGCTTTCAGAGCATACGCTCCATCATCAGTGCCCTGCTGGCAAACAAATACCATAAAAACGCGTTACAATATGTAATTTAATTGAGAAATTTAGAAAATATATGTACATGTCGTTGGTAGAGAGTTAAAAACATACAACTTTAAATTACAACCTAAAAATTAGTGTCACAGTGAATATTTACAGAAATAAGAAAACTATTTTCACAGATTAAAATTAAAAATTAAAAACTTGTCAGTAGAATATATAGACAATTTCAATAAATAGTTAAAATAAATAAATTAATATTTACAGTTAAAAAGTCTAAAATAGAATAAATAGTAAAAAAAAAAAAAACGAATAGTCCAATTAAAATTCAAAAACCAAAAATGAAGGAACAACCACCGGAGGAGCTACAGAAAGCAATACATACAAAAAACGCAAAAGAAGAAAAATAGAAAAGCGAGACAATGACTAACCTCTTCACAATGATGTGACAGGAACCAAGGATTCCCTGTGACTGAGGCCTCGGGACCGGAGAGCCATGAGAGAGGCCTCCGAGACATGCCTCAACCTGGTTCCTTCTCCCGTCTTATTTATATTCAGGCCTCCTTTTTTCATCCTATCTAGCTTTATGAATAGGTTTTCGGCTATGCTCAGAGTCTTGCCTTTTTTTGCTTCGTAAAGGAGCTCATACTTTATAGCAGATTTCTCATGACCCTCCTTCTTTGTGTGGGCATGGAACTCTGTGTCTCTGGTAACATGCTCTTTCAGCCGGGTTCTAATCTTTCTCCCACTTTGACCGACGTACGATGCCTCACAGCTAGAGCATGTTACCCTGTACACTCCCGACTTGTTCAGTGAGTCAACAGGATCCTTGACCCTCGGGAGCATTGCTTTCAAAGAGTGTCGACTTTTGAAAGCAGTCGTCATCCCAAGTGTCTTGAGTTTATTTCCTATCTTATGAGACACAGAGCCCAGATACGGAATAGAAAGAGGGAAACATACGTCCTTATTTCGGTTTATCTGACCGTCGCCGACCTCCATATCCCTAGTCAACTTCCGACGGAGCCTCTTCTGGACTAGTCTGTCCACCACCCCATCCTTGTAGCCGTTGTTGGATGCTATGCACTTGATGTTGCGCAGCTCAGCTTCATAGTTCTTTTCATCCAACGGCACATTCAACAGCCTGTCTACGAGGAAAATCAGGCCTGACATCTTGTATTGGGAGTGGTGGAAAGAATCCGCCGGTATTATCAGGTCTGTCGATGATCTCTTCCTAAAAATACTAAAAGAATGGCCACTACCTCGCTTCTCTATCTCCAAATCTAGGTAGCACAGCTTATTATGCTGCTCTACTTCCAGGGTGTACTTTATTGTCTCATGGCAACTATTCAGGTACGAGTGCAACCCATTAAGTTCTAGCATGGTACCTTTAAAAACGATAAGAATATCATCAACATAGCGTCCCCAGAACTCAATGAACTTGAAGTAGGGGTTGCGTGGGGACAATATATACCTTTCTTCCATGTAGTTCATAAGCATATTGGCAGCTAGAGGGCTGATCCCCGATCCCATAATTAAACCATGGTCCATTTTGTAACAGCTGCCACTGAATTTGAAATAATTTTGACCCAAACAGACCGAGAGTAAGCTGACAAATTCGTTTGAAATTAAGGGATTGACATTTTTGTTTTTGAAAAATGTCTCGAACACCTTGATGACGTGTGGGGGTGGAATATTCCCAAACATATTGACAACATCAAATGATGCCAAGATTCTTGGCTCCGTGAAAGAAACACTGTTTAATTTAGAGACAAGCTCACTACTATTGGATATTGAGTGGGTGGGTTTGAAGTTAGTAAGATTTTTAAATATTTGTACTAATCGTTTACTGAGTTTTTCCGAAGGAGCCGAGTTAAATGAAACAATGGGTCTGAAGGGGTGGTTTTCTTTATGAACTTTGGGTAAACAATATAGCAACGGGGGGAGTGGATTCATGTGTACTAGGTATGGCAATTCCTCCTTTTTAAATAGATTAGGGGCTCGTAATATAGCTTCTTTTATTTTTGTATTGAACGAGTCCGTTGGGTCACGTGCTAGTTGGATGCAGCCTTCCTCAATCAAAAGAGAATACACTTTATTCTCATACTCATCTTTGCTCATAATGACTAAACCTTGGCCTCTTTCTATTTCGTATCTGGGCTCTGTGTCTCATAAGATAGGAAATAAACTCAAGACACTTGGGATGACGACTGCTTTCAAAAGTCGACACTCTTTGAAAGCAATGCTCCCGAGGGTCAAGGATCCTGTTGACTCACTGAACAAGTCGGGAGTGTACAGGGTAACATGCTCTAGCTGTGAGGCATCGTACGTCGGTCAAAGTGGGAGAAAGATTAGAACCCGGCTGAAAGAGCATGTTACCAGAGACACAGAGTTCCATGCCCACACAAAGAAGGAGGGTCATGAGAAATCTGCTATAAAGTATGAGCTCCTTTACGAAGCAAAAAAAGGCAAGACTCTGAGCATAGCCGAAAACCTATTCATAAAGCTAGATAGGATGAAAAAAGGAGGCCTGAATATAAATAAGACGGGAGAAGGAACCAGGTTGAGGCATGTCTCGGAGGCCTCTCTCATGGCTCTCCGGTCCCGAGGCCTCAGTCACAGGGAATCCTTGGTTCCTGTCACATCATTGTGAAGAGGTTAGTCATTGTCTCGCTTTTCTATTTTTCTTCTTTTGCGTTTTTTGTATGTATTGCTTTCTGTAGCTCCTCCGGTGGTTGTTCCTTCATTTTTGGTTTTTGAATTTTAATTGGACTATTCGTTTTTTTTTTTTACTATTTATTCTATTTTAGACTTTTTAACTGTAAATATTAATTTATATATTTTAACTATTTATTGAAACTGTCTATATATTCTACTGACAAGTTTTTAATTTTAATCTGTGAAAATAGTTTTCTTATTTCTGTAAATATTCACTGTGACACTAATTTTTAGGTTGTAATTTAAAGTTGTATGTTTTTAACTCTCTACCAACGACATGTACATATATTTTCTAAATTTATCAATTAAATTACATATTGTAACGCGTTTTTATGGTATTTGTTTGCCAGCAGGGCACTGATGATGGAGCGTATGCTCTGAAAGCGCTCTGTCACATCGAATAAAGAACAGTGAAGGAACGAGGCGTTTTTTCTTACCTGAGATAATAATTCCTTCACCATCCAGCACCTCAAAAATGTACATAAACATTCGTTGAATATTTATATAATACAATGAAGGGGTGAAGGTCAATTTCCCGAAAATATTCCATAAAAAGCAGCGTTCTAGAAGGGGAGTTCAAGTATTGACTATGATACTCATAGCCAACCTTCTCATAGTCATACCTACTCATGGGATTTTTACTCGAAGCTATTCATTGTATGAAAAGCTTTTGTTGTATATTGAATTTCAAGTACAATTAATATAGGCCGCTTGTAAAGGAAAAAAAAGTGGATTTGTGATGGAGTAATTTCCAAGTTATTCCATCATGTAGGAAATCGGCTTAACGGAGTATGAATGTTTACGCGCGCTTGCTGTGTGTGTTGGTGTGAAGGTTTCCAAGACAGGTATTCTAGGGTAGCAGGGACAGGTATTCTAGGGCTTGTAGGCAGCAGGGATTGTTGGATGAATTCATCAGCTGAAAGACAGAAAGGACTTAAGTAATGAAAGCGAAAGGGCTTAAAAGGAAGATTTCCTGTGGATAGGAAGATTGAGTCAGGATCGACTGGGAAGAAGGGAGTTGCCTCCAAGCTTGAACAACTTTCTCACAGGGAACTGTGTTTGTTCCACAACTTCTGCCCCAAGTTCCCTGGTTAAACCTTCCAGCTTTTAATCTTGGCCACCTCTAACAATGTCTAAATAAAATCCTCTTCAAATTCGTTTTAGCAGATTTCCCTTAAGGGAAATCAGCTATTGAGGTCGTACTCATGACGCGAGTTTCGAAAAATTTCTTCAAATGTCCATCGATCCTATCCAGGAGATGACGAAAATGAGGTCCGTTCAAAATTATATATATATATATATATATATATATATATATATATATATATATATATATATATATCTGTCTGTTAACGCTCTAGCGGTCGCAATTTTCGTTTGCACGCTACCAAACTCTATTATTAACCGTTAAATCCAAAAATAAAGATCACGTTCGTTAATGGCTGAAATCGGGTCAGTGGGAGGGGGGGTTTAGAGGGGAGGATTTTCGAAAATTCGAAATATATCCGTTACTATACGTCGGATCGAAAAATTATATAGAATCAATCTTATTGCAAATTACATGTACTATAAATAATGTTATATACATTTATTCTGTATCTTGAATATTAACCGAGATATTTGCATTTTTCTGTTTTCAGCTTCTGAGTTGAGATCGGCTAACTTCGGCTCTAGTCGTGAGTTTCCGTCAAGAGCTATTTCGGGCCTTTCCCGTAATTGTTTGACTCTCTTTTCTGAAATTTCTCTATTCTAAAACTTCACGTGGGAAATCTGCTTAGTTTACGCAGCCCCTGCGTGACGGACTTTATTCTTATTACATATATTTTTGAAGTTTCACAAGCGCCTAACACATATGGGATATTCAATAGGCAGTGTCAAAGAATTAAGCTCATTAGAAAATTCTAGAACAGAAAGAGAATTCTGTCCAAAGTGAATTCCAGTAAGTTGAAAACTGATAATATATAATTCAGGCGGTCAATACCCGAAGGCCTTAATCATAGTAATGAAAAGACCCGTGGAAGTTTAGGAGAAGCGAGAAAGGTGTATTAAAAAAAACCTAATTAGTAGAAGCAGGCAGAATAAAAAGTTCTTATTCCTTAAACCCGCAAAACTCAAAACAAAATTTACAGAGATGAATATATATATATATATATATATATATATATATATATATATATATATATATATATATATATATATTGTTAACACTCTAGTTGTCGCAATTATTGTTTAATCGTTACCAAACTCCATATTTAGTCGTTTTATGTAAAAAGAAAGATCAAGTTCGTTAACGGCTGAAATCGGACCAGAGGGAGGGGGGGTTTAGAGGGGAGGATTTTCGAAACTTCGAAATATCTCCGTTACTATATGTCGGATCGAAATAATGTATAGAAGCAATCTTACAGTAAATTACATTTAATATGAATGTTGTTATATACATTTATTCCCTATTTTGAACATTAACCGAGATATTTGCATTTTTCAGCCTTCAGTAAAACACCACTTCTACTCATATTACATAAACAATACTCGGTTATGGTATAAACCACATCATTCAAAGCTTAAGTACCAAATATTGTTTTCAAAAGACATTTATTATACGAGATACATGCAAATAAGTTCTGGTGACTCCCCCCCCCTTTCTTATATTTTTGGACTACATAAATTTGATTGATTGAGTTAATAATTATTCGGATTCATTATAAATTTCAGTAATGGATATAGTTAATAGTTTTCAATCAAATTAATACGTTATATTCAGATACCTTACGTGTTTTTCTTTCCGGTAACAAGTTGGCAGAACTGTTTGTTTACATTTCAAATGCTTTCCGTCGGGAGGTTTCTTATTATTGTTTGCATTTATTCACTTAATATTCAATGTGGTGTTGTTTTACCGGTATGTAGATTTATCTATTGTTAAACTTAACGCGGGAAATCTGCTTAGTTTACGCAGCCCCTGCGTGACGGACTTTTAACTACTGCAACGCGAAGAGAGACGACGCCTGAAAGTAAGAGCAGTCAAATAGGATACTGCAGGAGAGAAGAGGAAACGTTTTTGAGAGAAGCAAATATGAAGCACGAGGAGACTGAGAGGGCCTTTAATTCAAGAGGCTCCACTCTTGAGTTAATGAAGGAAGCTAAAGCTATACGGGATTATAAGTCTATGTTTTCTCTACTTAGGAGCCCTATGGGGAGGGATTTAATTTTTCTGCATAACCAACGGATGTTTGCATTATATAGGCACTTTTTTTCAAATATAATAACCATTTACTATACAAATAAATTTTATACATAAATGTTAATACATGTAAAATATAAAACATGAAAGCTTAAAAAACATAAATAATGAATTGAAGTATATTTATGAAAACTGAGTTTATTCGTGGTGTACCGAAGTGCTATAGCGACTAGCTGTCTAGAGTATCAAGTAAGCGTGAAAGCCTTTTTAAAAAGCAATTTTAGTGATAATAACAATCACAAACTGACAGTGAGCAGAGTAGCAGGCTACAGCTGCTGGGGAAATGACGAGGAGAGGAAAAAAGGAAAGGATTATAAAGGAAATGAATGCAGATGTTTGTGATGTCAACAGAGCGGATGTTCCCTCGTCGTAACTTAGGATTTCAAGCCTGGAGACCTTGATAATGACGATTCAACGACCATCAACGAAAGAAATATTATTTACCTTCTAGCAATTCGTTGAAGCATTCCCTCATAGGACAGTAAGGCAAATAGACAAGAACACACTCAACTTTAGCTGGGTACCAGCTCATTTTATTAAAATATTAATAATGACTTAGTTGTGTTACAATAAGTAATTGTCCCTAGAGATATTAAGAAATATCTGCTTGAAAATTTGTCACAAGGCTTAGAAAATCGACGCAAACGTAAATTACAAAATGATTTTAGAATTTAATTTCCCACCTGAGTACCTGTCATAATATGAGATTCATGCTTGAGATGAAGTCCTAGGCGACATTAGAGGTAAGATGTTCAGTTTTAGCAGATTTCCCTCAAGGGAAATCAGCTATTGAGGTTGTACTCATGATGGAATTTTCGAAATTTTTCTTCAAATGTACAACGATCCTACCTAGTAGATGACGAAAATGAGGTCCGTTCAAAACTGTATATATCTGTCTATCTATCTATCTATCTCTCTCTCTCTCTCTCTCTCTCTCTCTATATATATATATATATATATATATATATATATATATATATATATATATATATATATATATGACTGTTACCGCTCTCGCGCTCGCAATTTTTGTTTGAGCGTTAGAAACCTCGATAGTTTGTCATTTTTGGGAAATAGAGAGATCTAGTTCGTTAACGGGTGATCCAAAGAAATTTCATTCTCTACTACTAAGTCCTACCAACTTTCATTTTGTAGCTCTCAACATTCTTGATGAAACAGGAGGGTGAGCAAGGAGTTTGAAACACCCTGTATAACTAAATATTGATATGGGGTATCACGAAATAAATGGTTAAAACCCAACTATAGTAGAATTCTAAATATAATTAAAAATTCCAAACTTCAATGAGATTTGTAACGCTTTTGTAGCCTGAGTGTCTGTCAAGTTCCTTAGTCGAACCATACAAACACTTTATGCTGCATAATGAAATAAATCTATTAATCCCGAGTAATGAATTAATACGTTTTCTGATGGGCTTTTAATAGAAATATTTGTTACTGAAAGTAGTTAAAATTCGTTAAACACGTGGCGAGGGAGGTAAAACACATGTCCCTTTTAATGGGTAAACCTTTTACCGTAAAATGTCAGTTGAATGAAATTACAGACAGTTTTATGCTCTAATTAACAAATAACGTTGAAACCTCAACATGTTTGAAAATTCAGAAAATATAGTAGAAAATATTCAACGATATGGAACATTTAGAATTAAAAGAGCATCGTTTTCTTGAATACAATGAGACCAACTCTACAAATTCAAATAATTACTAACAATAGATTTATACATCAGTACCTTATAAACGATCTTGTGAACATTCTCAGTGAAGAATTATTTGTACATGAATGCCTGAAAATACCTACAGGTTCTTATATATTTGAGGTTAATGAGAAAATGCGTATATTCTGGTAAAAGAACTTTATGGTTGTTTCCTAATGTCCTGTTAGGTCGCATTGGAGAACCCATTGGTTTGTAGGAAAATATATTATATTCTTTTCAAACAATTTAATGAGCTTATTTACTTTCCAATAATTAGAATATCTTCAAATCTTTAATGTAATTACACAGCTATCTAGTTAACCAGCGAGATAAGAATAAATCCAATTGCGGTTATCAACGATATTCACAATTACAATGTACTGAACAAGAAACATTAGTATTACACATTAAAGCAGAAAAATATAATACATACTAACATTAATGACATTTGTTATTGCAAATTACATTCTTGGAAAATGAATTGTAGGCAGTTTTGTAAACGTTAATTAATGATATTTAAAACTTATCAATTACATTTAATTCAATTTTCATTAGAGAATGCTGAAGTGTTTCATTTTATTCATTTATTAGGAAATTTCTCTTTCCGAGATCTAGTTCAGATTTATATTTTATCTTTTTGTAGTTTTAAACTATGAAATAAACCCTCAAGTGTATTTGGTTTGGAAAGGGTATAATTTGTTTTTCAGAGCTTTTTCCCTGGTTCAAAAGGGGCAAACAGTGTGAAAATGGGAAAAGTTACCGTTTTTCCTCAGTTCAACATAAAGGTCAATAATTTTGTTAGCTAACTTTTAGAGGATATTGTTAAAATTCTTCTTCTAGTTTTACACCTGATCATCAACGGCGATTGTTGTAATTCAAATATCTTTCAATAGAAAGCAACTCAAACCTGGGACTGGCATGGTTATTGTTATTCACTATTCACTAAAATTGTATCAGTAATCAATTTAAAAGCTGTAACTCAATAGCGAACTGTATTTTTTTTGAAAATCAAATTACTAACATATGATATTTAAAAAACAAAAAATAATATTAAACAAAAGGCTTGGACCGCTGGCCAGATCCATCGTAGTGGCAAACATCCTCCCTCCCGTGTAGCGAACTGATGGGCACCTACTTCTCAGCTGGAAGAAGAGGTAGGCTTGCCAGCGGTTACCTGATGTTCTTGCTTCATGGTTCACAACACCTGGAAGACGTTCCTCGACTCTCATCACCTACTTCTGGAAAGTCTAGAAGGTTTCTTGTTTCTGCAAAAGAATCTTGCGATCCACGGTAGTAGTCTCGCCTCATTGTGGGATTCAAATCACAGAGGTTGGATGATGAATCATTCTTCGCTCATCAGCACTTAAATATATATAATTAGTCTATATAGAATAACGTCTGCGCAGAAATACCTATTTTAAGTGGGTTGTATCTTGCTTCTGGTCATTCATCTTCTTCAAGTGGTTTGGGTAATTCCCAAAGGAGATGCCAAGAACATCCTCAGGAGAACAACTACGGTCTTCTAGAGCAGCAAGTAATTGTTGAGCAACTTGTTTCCCCGCTAAACTACATCCTTCAGATATTTATTTATTTATAAAAAGGCTGGGGCCTAGGAGGCCATAGCTACGAGGAACGATATCTCGAATCCTTTGATAATAAGACAGCCTCAATGTTTGTAACAAAACTTCTTTGTGATTCAATAAAACTATTGTTTGAAAAAGAGGCGTTCCTGTTTTCCACGCAGAGTATCCCTCTAACGTGGGAATTTATTTAAATGTTGTGTGCTCCATCCTTTGGATACTACACACATTTCAGCACATTATAATATTTCTTATATAATAATTGTAAACATTATACAACAATAAATTAATTAAATAAAAACTAAAATAAAGTAAAAAAAATAAAATAAAACATATGTAATATTACATATGTGTACAACAATAGGTGTATATCTACAAAATGGTGTCCAAATCTTGAATAAATACATTAAATCCCCTGTTGAATTTGAGTAAAAGTTTCGGTTTGTCCGTCGGCCAAGTTCCGTTTTGTAAAGTAATATACTTGATGAGTTTTGTTCTTGGTCCGTCAAGTAATGTACAGTCATATAAGAGGTGGTCATATGTCTGTTCAGTCTCATTGTCACATTTACATGTATTTGTGTTTGTTAGTTTAAATTTGTACAAGTAACTCTTCGTAGGTCCATGTCCTGATATAAATTGTATTTGTTTAGAATTGCTAAGTGTTATTTTTTGTCTCTGGTATACAGTTGGTATGTACTTATGTAATTGTCGTCCTTTAGTAGTGTTTGTCCATCTTTCGTCCCATTTTTTATAAGATTCGTTTATCAAAATAGTTTTAATGGTCTGTTTAGTCAGTTTAGAGTATGTAATAGGTATCGTTTCGTCTCTTGAAGCTGAATTTGCAAGTTGGTCTGCTGTGTCATTTCCTAAATTTCCGGAGTGTCCCTTTATCCATGTTATTGCCACTATTACATTTTTCTGTCTACATAGTGTGATTAGTCGTCTGATCTGTTCAGTCTGTTCGTTATGGTTTTCGTTATTGTAAATGCGGTCTAAGTTAATTTTGCTGTCCGTATAGATTATACTAGTCTCTCTGTCACTTGAAATGTCGTACAGTGTTTTGAGTGCCTCAGTAATTGCAAAGTTTTCTGCTTGATTGTTTGTACATAGTGGTGATAGTCTGTATTGTCCTCTCTGTATAATATTGCCGTCTTTTAAAATAATGTACGCACACCCAACGCCATCCTTGTTTTTACTTCCGTCAGTGTATATATGATATGTCCACGTTATGTCTAAGTTGTCTAATGGTCTAATGTAGTCCTTTGGGTGTAACCAGTAAGTATGTCTCACGTCTTTTTCTATTTCGTTTGATGTAATATTTTGTAATGTAAAGTCTTGTGGGATTTCATTCAATTTCAATAACATATGTTGCCTTATCATTTGCTCAGCTTTGATGTAAATTGGCATAGTGTCTGCTAATACACATGAAGCCTCATAAGATAAAGTACGATATCCTTTAGCAATTTTTATCGCAATTAGCCTTTGCACTCTTTCTAATTTTTTGACATTTCTTTTCACGACCAAGGCATGGCCCCATATTTCAATTCCATACGTCAATATGGGAACGATCGCCCCTTTGTATATTGTGGTCAGAGCGTCGGATTTAAGACCCCAAGACACTCTAGCAGCCATCGAGAGTCCATTTATTATTGAAAGCAGTTTTGTTTGTAAGTTATTAATGTGATAGTTCCATTTCAATTTCCTATCAATGTGAAGTCCAAGATATTTTAAGATATGTTTTTCTTGTAATATTACTCCATTTAATTTAATGTCTAAGGTAGGTGTGTGTCTTTGTCTTGTAAACAGTGTGTATGACGTTTTTTCTAAATTAAATTTGAGTTTGTGTTTTTTAGCCCATTCATTGATTAGTACCAAAACAGCGTTAGTAAGTTGGGTGATCTGAATTAAGTCTATTCCAATGACCATAAGTAAAATGTCGTCAGCAAATGCAATAATTTCAGTTCCTTCTGGTAGTATTGTTTTAAGTAGACTGTCTAAAATGATTTTCCACAGTAGAGGTGAGCAAGCTGAGCCCTGTGGCGTTCCTCTATTTTGAGAAGTGTGTACTGTAGTGTTTTGAAGGGTCATGTATGCAAGTCGATTACTGAGATAGTCTCTAAGTAATTTGTAAATATTTTGTGGGCATTTTTGTTTATGTAATGATTCGAATATCGAAGGCCACCAGGCGTGATCGAAGGCACCTTTAAAATCCATCGAAACGATCACAATATGTTTCTTTCCTGTTAGATTCGTTCGTAGTAAATTAGTAATTCTGTATAGTGCGTCAACAGTACTTGTTTGGGGTGTGAATCCATATTGATTTGGGTGTAAAGGAGCATGTCTGTTTAGGTGAACAGAAAGCCTGGAATTAATAATTTTTTCTAGTATTTTACCTCCAACTGGAATAATACTAATCGGTCGATAAATAGAATTTCCTAAATCTTTTGGATTTTTGGGTACTGGAATTACTTTTGATATTTTCCATATATCAGGAAATATTCCGTTATCATAACATTTTTTGTATAATGTTGTAATAAATTTTGGAAAAATTTCAAATAGTTTTTGGAATATATCAACTGTTATTAAGTCTTGACCAGCTGCTTTGTTTGGATTTAGTTGTTCAATAATACTACTTATTTCAATGTCTGTTAAAGGTAGGTCATTTTCTGTATTAGGGAATAAATTACTGTTCCGTCTCATTGTAGTGTGTACGTCAGAATCTGTGTTTGGGTCGTCTTCAATGAAGAAAGTAGTCATTAATTGTTGTATAGTTTCTCTTGTGTCAGTAGTAAATGTTCCGTCACATTTCTGAATCGTTCGTAGTTGTATGTTGGTTTTCAATTTATCTGTGGTATATCTATAAATCCATGTCCAAGGGTTAGTCTTATCAATTTGATCACAGAAACTTTTCCAAGATTTTAGTTTTTCTTCTTTTATCATTTTACCGTAAATATATTTAGACTGAACATAATTAATCTCTTTCCTTTCGTAATTCAGGGTCACTGGTCCTTTGGAATTTTCGTCTTAATTTATTAGTTGTATGTCTTAACTCAGTAAGTTTGTCAGTCCACCAAGGTGCTGATTTCTCTGCCTTGAATTTTTTATGACGCAGAAATAGAATATTGCAAGTTTTGATTAAACATTTGTTAAATCTATAAAGAGTTTGATTAATTCCAATTGTATTAAGTAAACCAATCAATGATTCTTCAATTGTTTCATCATTGTTATCATTATTGAAAATTGTATTTTTTATTATACATATCAGCTTCTCTTGAAAAATGATCCAGTCAGCATTTTTAGTTATGTATGCTTTTTCATTTGTAAGATACATTTTTTTAGGAAACGTTAGGCGTAATGAGTATGTTAGCAAGGAATGATCAGAAAAGTTTTCATCATCATGGTTAGTCCAGTCATGTACGTATTTCGCCATAATACCATTCGTTATTGTTAGATCAATATTACTTTTCCCATTGGTAGATGAGAAAGTAGGTTTTTGATCATTCTCGTTTATTATGAATAAGTTTTTAGATAGGATATAGTTTTCTAAACATCGACCTCTTTCATTCCTAATGCGATCATACCATAGAGGTGATCTGCAGTTGGTATCAGCTGCGATAAGAATGCCATAATTCGGATATCGACTTAATATATTATCTATTTTCCTTAAATCATCATCCAAATTTTTTGTGATATCAAAATACATATTTATTAAAATGAATTGATAATTACCTACACTGAGTATAATAACGCATATATCATCATCTGACATGTCTGTTAAAAATAGAACATTAATATCCTTATTAACTACAATAATACTAGCTCTTGTTTTATTCTTGCCAGATTCGAATATTCTATATCTGCTTGAATAGCCATATGTTCTATTATGTTTTAAGTAAGGTTCTTGTAATAATAGTAAATCCAATTTGTTTATGTCAATCATATGTTTTATAAAGTTCATAGCCTTCCACGAATGTCTTGTGTTAAATTGTGCTACCTTGATACCTGATGATAATGATGAGCTGCACATATCTATTATTAAATTCTTGGAAATATAAAGGAATATTTGAGTTCAAATAAATCAATCTAATCATAATTTGTATTTTGGATTAACCTTGTGATTGCAGCTTTATATGACGGACAGTCTTTAGATAGTGCAGAATGGTTCACATCAACTCTGAGGTGTGGCTTACATCTGTTATTAAAATTGAAGCAATTAATGCATTTATTCAAGTTGGACTTACATGATTTCATGTCATGCTGATCCCCACAGATTGGGCAGGTCAGTTGGTTCTTGCATTCCTGGTTGCTATTCCCGTGTCCCAGGCGAGAGCAGTTCGAACACCTCCGCACAGCTAGATAATCCTCTACAACGCAGATAGATGCGTTATTGTAGGTGGATCAGGAGCTGGTTTAGGACTATAACCTTCTTGTAATGCATGATGAGTATCACTATTGTTGTCTATGACACTCAACCTTGCAGACCCTTTACATCCCTACTGTGCACTGCAGGCTCTGGGTCTGAATTTGGTGTTCCTTGGCAACTTTCTCCAGAGTCATTTCTATAGGATTTATACTTTTAATACAAAGTTAATTAGATTTTCGTGCATAGGAACAACATTAGAAGTAGCCATTTCTTATAAATGCTCATTTAGCTTCCAATGATTTACTACAGTGGTAAATTTTACATTACAGTAGTATACATAATCTTCAAGGGAAAAACCAATAAAAAATAAAGCTTCCTGGAGTTTCCAGTTCGAGACACTAAGTAATGTTGAAGATTTACTTCTAGCACTAACTGTACACATAAAGTGAAGTATGACGTCAGAATAGAAACATGAAATAGACTGGAAATGCCAGTTTAGTTTTGGTAAACATGGTGGCTCACATTATTCTTTTCAAGTAAGGGGTTCCTTTGTTCTCTTTGCTCATCTTCAGAAAGATACTTTTCCTATTTTTTGGAATGCTAGAAAAAATGTTTACATTTGTGAATATGTATGTGCTGTATATTTCCTAACTCTTTCTTCACAATACAAACACCTTTTTGGGAGCTATTCGTATTCTGAAATGTTGCAGCTGAATCTATAACATGCTCTACAAGAATTTTATTATATATTATATATATTATACTTTAAGAATTATTTAGTTCCAGAGAACACAATTCTGAGTGGACAGCGTTTTATAAATAGAATATGTAGAATTTCATTTCGTAAACACTCTTCAGGAGTAACATTTGAAATCCTCGGGTGATAACGCTCTCCTTTTTTTTTGATAACAGCAACAACAAGCATTCTACCATTAAGATTGAAGTTAGTTTCACAGCATCATCATCCATTATAGATAATTGAGATAAATAATGGCGATTCAACCAATGCATTAAGTTGAGTTATAAAACATATGTAGTAAAAATTGATTGCACTCAATAAATGAGATCCCAATCTGTAACAAGAGAATAGACTTATCCTGCCTTTCTGACCTACAACTCCCACTTTGATAATAATTTATTTGAATTTTTAAACTGTGTCCATTTCTTTCCCACGAACCAGCATAAACACGTGCAATCATAACATATGTTCTCAGAGCAGGTTCAATTATTTTCTCGTAATCTCGGAAAGTGACTATGTCACAGAGAATTTCTTCTAATTTTTGAGCATCCTTCATTAAGGATTACGTATACTCGATCTTCACTCTCACTCTTCCTGTACATTTCTTTCCGCTTCAATAGCGGGAATGGTGCGTCTTCTACCGTGCGGGTCCCACCATAAAAAATTGGATCGGTGTCCAAGAATGGATTAATTTTCAGCTTTATAGATTTAGCAAAGGCCTCTCGGTCTTCATCTAGATACTCACTGACTCACTTCACAGGACTTTGTAATTTTTCAAGTACTATTGAATTATTACTCGTGTTAATTTCCAACTTGATCGCATTCACAGGAAATGTTTTAAAAAATTGATTCCATGGTTCAAACTGAAAAAATAATCTTTTGAACCGAGCCGTTTTATCTTTTGAGTAATAGTATTTGGCTTTCTGTAACTTATCCATTCGCCCTATTTCAAATTTGGTCAGCTGACCATTATCGCTTATCACTAAATATGATAGGTTATCATCTTTTCGCGTTCTGTAGAACTGAACTTCATTCGGAGTGTATATGCCAAATGATAAAACCGCCAAGAACCTGTAACATCTCAAATGATCTGGCCTCCCCTGTTCGAAACTCTCTATAATAAATTCCGAGTTGAGGTAAAAAGCCTCCAGATGAGTACGTCCGTCAGGGCCTGGTGTTTAGTATCTACCGACTCCAGAATCGTCCTCTGCTTGTCCATGAACTTAAAGATGCTCATGACAAGTCCGACGGTAGGCCTCCTGTCTCTTTTATACTCTTCAATTAACGCCCTATTGTAATCGAACGTTTTCTTATAAGTGTTGGGGACAAGTTGTCCCATTCAAGGGTCAGTATCCACCTTTCCCCAGTAAGGCAGCATCTCGATATACTGGAGCACGTGAGGAAGGCCCTTGATATCCCAACACCAGGGCTTCCATTTCTTCTTTTTAAATTTTAAATAAGGCCAGTCTTTAGAAAAATTTAACCACGGTTCTCTAAAGAATGGCGAAGCAAAACGTTTTGTTCTGAGAGAAATCGTGTTCACCGATGAATTTATTTTGATTTCTTTGGCAGTTATATGGATATTATTATATTCAATATTAATTATGTTATAAATATTAACTGTTAAATCAGATGGACCAAAATCTGTTATAAGCTGCAGATTCCTACCACAATCTGCCATATGCTGCAGATGCCTACCACAATCTGCCATAAGCTGCAGATGCCTACCACAATCTGCCATATGCTGCAGATGCCTACCACAATCTGCCATATGCTGCAGATGCCTACCACAATCTGCCATAAGCTGCAGAATACCTCCATAATCTATCTTAAGCTGCAGATGCCTACCACAATCTGACATATGCTGCAGATGCCTACCACAATCTGCCATATGCTGCAGATGCCTACCACAATTTGCCATATGATGCAATTCTGAACTTGCATTGTAATGCACCACAGCAGGTTTCGAAAGCTCCTAATTTTTAGGAGGACAATCTTTATCAGGGACATCTATTGTATTTAGCATCACCACAGTAGACAAATGTCTCGCATTAGTATGCAGGCTAACTACCTTCGACTCATGGGAATTATTTGAATCTGAAACCAGATCATGCCTATCACTGAAGTCAATTAACCATATTGTGGTGAAGGAGAAACATCGGTTTCTTGAGGCTGATTTGTGGCTTGCCCTGGAATCCACGCAGCCGTCCTGCAGTGCTGTGACTCAGACCTGAAAGGTTTAATGTTAGTATGTGGCTTACCTTTCTTCTCGCCCTTTCAAGCTATATTCGCAATCGCTCCAACTCGTACTGCTGTCGAAGCTCGTCCTTTCGTCGCTAAAAGTCAGTTTCCATCCTTTCAGCTTCCTCTCGTTGCTGAAGTTGGCTGCTCCTACTGGACCGCTTTGTATTGCGGCTCCCTGTCGCACTCAGTCGATCTCTTTCCGACTGTGAAGGTCCGCCTTGAGCCAGCTGTGGTTCAGCAGATTTGTGGGATGAGTTCGATTCCCGACTCCCAGGACTGATCACATCCGCTGTAGCCCTCCGACGTCTGCACAGGACTAGTGGTTCATGTCCCTGCAAAAATGGAACCCTTTGTACTTCTGGACGAGTTCTGGAGGCAGGTGGTAGAACCAAATTATCGTGTTTCATTCATTGATAAAAGAAACCAAAGCTTTCTAGAATATGTTAGGAGCTTCTGGGAAACCGAAAGGGATGCTGACATTCATTATCATTTCACTCAATGTCATTGCTGAGGTTTTATTTATTTCTTAAAGCTAAGTGATATACTAAGATATTTTAAGAATTAAACTTTTAAAAGTTCTTGTATAGTGAAAAGTGTAGCAATTCTTAAGTTAAATCATGACTTAGTAAAATTTCTCTCAGTAACTTTTTCCCTCTCTTTCTAATCGGGAATTTTCTTTTTAAAAACTTTAGTCTTAAGAATTATTAAAGCTATAGTATGGATAAAAAAAAACCGTCACGCAGGGGCTGTCCCAACTAAGCAGATTTTCCTTGTGCAGTTTTGCAATACATAAATCTTTATACTGGTAACACTTAACACCATCGTGAATATTAAGTGAATAAATACAAACGGTAATAAGAAATATTTCTGTCAATTTTAATAACCTCTAAACGGAAAGCTCTGAATGGTAAACAAAGATGTCTGCCGACCACTCAGTACTGAACATGGGAAAGAAAAAAAAAATACTTAAATTTTGCGTATGTTAAAAAGAAGCTTACACCATTCTCTATTAAATATCGAGTTTGGAAACGATCAAACAATAATTACCCACCACTAGAGCGTTAACATATATATAATTTTGAATGGACCTCATTTTCCTCATCTCCTGGGTTGGATTGACGGACATTTTAAGAAATTCTTCGAAGGGAAATCTGCTAAAAACAAATAGAGTGGCCCGACAAAGTTACGTCTTTCATATTGTCGTATTTAAAAATGAGAAATCGCCATTTTGCTATAAACATTGTGAGAGACCAATGACCAATAAATTCTTTTGCATTCGTTTAAAACGAGAAGTCACAACACTCATGAATATGCAGCGATTGAGTATTTGATTTTTTTCAGCTCACATATCCTGCTAGCAGTTGAACACATGCTGTGCAAATATCCATTTTCATGGGCAATATTATTTCTATCGAAGGATAGCGACACGGGAGATAGTGAAAATATTTGGCTCAGAAATACAATTGTTTCGTGAAATTAAAAAGATGGTCACGCAAAGGCTGCGTAAACTAAGCAGATTTCCCTCCTGAAGTTTCACAGCAGACAAATACAAAAAACACAACACCACCATGAATAAATACAAATGGTCATAAGAAATATTTCAGTCAATTTTAATAATTTCCCGAACCGGAAGCGCCTGAAATGAAAATAAAAGGCGGTTTAGATCGTTACGCAAGACTCCTAGATACATAGTCAGGATTATCATGTATCCAGAAATGGATATATAAACCTCTCGTTTCCTTCTCAAAGGCAGCAGGAGAGCTGAAGATATATCTAGAGTTGATACCGTAGAGGACAACAAAGGACAGGAGTTTTAGTTCAATTACGCCAGTTAATTACATTGACTCCCAGTGTGGCCTATATTAACAAAGTCAATTGAGCTAAATAGATAAACAGGGCTACAAGAAAATAATTAAAAAATAAGTAGTCAAGTTAAAATATTTTAGTGCAAATCAATTTGGAAAGATCTAAATTTTAACTGGCATATCTTTATATATATATATATATATATATATATATATATATATATAATTCTAGCGTACGTGTGTATGTCACTGAACTCCTCCTAGATGGCTGGTCCGATTTGAATGAAATTTCAAATACGTGTTTGGGTGACGCCCCGGAAGGTTTAGCGCCGCAGAACGGCCCGCCAGATGGAGCAGGAGAGGGGCCGTGAGGGAGGCCTGAAACTAAAAATAGCCGTATTTCGTTTCATATTGGTTATCGGCAAGTATGCACGGGATAAAAGTTGCTTATTTTCCTACTCGTATTTAGAGTAACTTTTGTCATAGTCACTTTTGTCGTATAACAAAGTGTAAACGATATATACACTAAAATGTAAGGTGGGGGCCAACAATTTTATTGGGCTCCAACGATTGAACCGGACTTAACAAAACTCGGTATATAAATTAGCATTAGTTCTTCTGTGATTATAAGCTATACTCAATTTTTTAGACTCGAACGGGAGTGGGGGTTTACTGAAGGCCGAAAACTAAAAAACGCTCATATCTAGGTTAATATTAGAGACAGTGAAAATATGTACATGACAACGTTTATAGATCTTTTAATTTGAAAAAAGATTGCTTTTATACACAATTTCGATCCGACTTACAGTAACGGAGATATTTTTTCGATTTTTTGAAATTCCTCCCTTCTAAACCCCCTCTCCCAATGGTATGATTTCAGCCGTTGACGAAGATGATCCGTCTTTTTACGTAAAACGTTTAAATATGGAGTTTGGTAACGATTGAGCACAAAATGTGACCACTAGAGCGTTAACAGGCAAATACATCTCTATCTTTATATATATATATAATTCTAGCGTACGTGTGTATGTCACTGAACTACTCCTAGACGGCTGGACCGATTTGAATGAATTTTTAAATACGCGTTTGGGTGATGCCCCGGATGATTTAGCACCGCAGATCGGCCAGCCAGATGGAGCAGGTCTCCGGTCGAAGGGCGAGGTTATTGGAAGTGAAATGAAATGTTAATATGTTTATCTAATGTATGTTTTTTTTTTTTTTTTTTTTTTTTTATCTGAGACCCAGCAGAATTGTTTGGTTGGTGATAAGGTAGTGTGACCTACCGGGGGTGAGAATGATAGTTCCCCTTCTGCTGAACTTATGGTAATGTATGTCCTTAGAGTTTAAGTATGTCATATAAATAAAGCAGCTTGCAGCAGCGAGAGGTTTTCACTTTTAGACACTGTTATTTATTATCCAAATTTATTTTAATCTGATTTGAATGTCGCAATTATTTTCTTTTCCTTATTTATATTTATGTATTTGCATTATTATTGTTGAGGGTTTTGATTTAATTCAATTATTGGTCTACAACTATTTGTTTTGTAATGTCGTGTAGTGCGCATTCTACCAGATAATCATAGAACTAAAACGTCTTTTAGCAGATTTCCCTTAAGGGAAATCAGCTATTGAGGTTGTACTCAAGACGGAATTTTCGAAATTTTTCTTCCAATGTCCATCGATTCTACTTAATAGATGGCGAAAATGAAGTCCGTTCAAAACTGTATATATATATATATTTGTCTGTTACCGCTCTAGCGGTCGCAATTTTTGTTTGATCGGCACCAAACTTGATATTTAGTCGTTTTATGTAAAAAGAAAGATCAAGTTCGTTAACGGCTGAAATCGGACCAATGGGAGGGTGGGGTTTAGAAGGGAGGATTTTCGAAAGTTCGTTTTCTAACTTACCTTACCTTCCTTACTTTGTGAGATTGTAAAACTTCACATGGGAAATCTACTTAGCTTACGCAGCCCCTGCGTATTTTATTTTCTATCTGTTCTTAGGCAAACGTGCACACAACAAATGTTGTTTTTTGTGTTATTAAAAGTAGCTTTTGTTTTAAACATAATATTATTAAATTTAATATCCTAATCGCTTGATATATCATGCAGGACAACGTCTGCCGGGTCCGCTAGTTTATAATATAGCAAGATAACAACTCTTATTAGTGATTAAATATTTTTCTTGAACTAATGGCAGGGGCTGCGGAAACTGAGCATACTCTGATCTCATCTAACCCAAATGAGAAGAAGTGGGCGTTCAATAAAATCATAACTGATGACGTCATCGTGCAACGTATTTGCATATACAGTGAAGCTCTGTTGAAAGGACTATTGGGTATTCAAGCTTGGAATAAGAAGTTCACGATTTTTAAAATGTGATGACTGAAACTGGACTGAAAATTTAATCAATTCAAAAGTCTGGGTAAATATTTCAGATAGATAAAAAGTGTATTGAACATTTATAGGACATTAAGTCTGCATAAGGTTGGTTTTATATAATTTTTCGATCCGGTGGGATTTAATAACGGGGATATTTTGAGTTTTCCAGCTAAGGGAAATCTGTTAAAAAGTAGAATGACTTAACTCAATATTATATTGCTGTAGCTTCATATAAATGTATTCATTAATTAATTGTATGACCCACATAGAGAGGTAATAGCCTCAAGTAAAAGTGGGTCCTTTCCAGTTTAATACCCTTTGAATTAAGATTTCATCTGAAATTTTAAAATTTCTTTAATTTTTTTATACTGGTAGCAGGTTCTGTGAATAAGAAAAATATCTAATTTTAATTGTTTTGTCTGAAACGCTTTCCGAAATGTATCTTCGTACAGTTTTTTAAAGAGTGCTAGTCATGGTATTTCATATGACATGCAATACACCAAAGGTACAGCAAAAAGATGTTTCAAAACTCAAAAACAATTTTTGATTTTGAATATTTTGGTAACATGAAAAATATCAAAAATTGTCAAGATGTTGCTTGTACATGTACTTAGTATATTTCAAAGTTTAAAAATCTGTATATAATGGGCTAATAGATAAAAATTATTTTAAATCTGTGTCTCAATACAATATCAGACTAACAGAAAATTCCACTGCCTTCAAATTACCCTCCATTTTGATGCCAAAATGTGAGGTGAAGATATGGAACCATTTGGCTCATGACTCTCATATTTCAGTTGTCTTTTGCGGCATATCTCCAGCGGTATGTTGTGGTGGCCCACGATATTTCGCCGGTCTTCCAATCGGCTTCTTCTGGTGGTCATGTTTTGGGTGTTCTTGTGGCAGCCCTTAATGGCGGTTTTTGTGATGGGTCTGCCGTGTCGCGGTCCTTATATGCGTTATCCCCACTGGTGGTGGGGGAACCTTCAACCATCGGTTTGATTGGCTCGCCACGGTGTTGCGGGTCGTCGGTGCGTTTTCTCGGAGTTAGAAGAGGTCTCCAGACTGCGGGCAGGGAGAACCCATCTTCTTTATTAAAGTTCAGCAGGCGTTTGAAGGTCTCCACTGCTTCCCGCACTAGTCTCCTTGTCCTGTGCCCCTCTCTAGACAATATCTTGACTCGGTCAAAGAGCATTTGGCCCCCACATGAAATGCCGTGAGTGTATAAGGACCGCGACACGACAGACCCACCATTAAGAGCTGCCACAAGCACGCACAAAACATGCCCACCAGAAGAAGCCGGTTGGAAGACCGGCGAAATATCGTGGGCCACCACATTATAGGCACCACTGGAGATATGCCGCAAAAGACACCTGAAATAGATTCCCAGCGACGGAGTTTAAAACGACTCTCATATTGTAGATCGATATTCGAAAGACCTCGTTCAGCATTCTTTATAAAAAAAAATTTTAAATTAAAATTTAAAAATGCCAGAGATACTGATGCAGTTTGAAATTATTTATCCTTTCTCCTACCATCGGTTACTACAATCTTCCTTTCGGATAGGTACAACTTATATATATATATATATATATATATATATATATATATATATATATATATATATATAGAGTTTTGAACGGACCTCATTTTCGTCATCTACTAGGTAGGATCGATAGACATTTGAAGAAAAATTTCGGAAATTCCGTCATGAGTACAACCTCAATAGCTGATTTCCCTCAAAGGAAATCTGCTAAAATGTACTATAAGATTTATAGTAAAATATTTAATATTGTAGTGTACATTTATCTTGAATAGTAAACGAGATTTGTATTTTTCAGCCTTCAGCAAACCCCTGTTCACACTCATGTCATATTAATAAGAAGCTGTTATATCATGAACCACTTCATTCAAGTTAAATGCAAAAATATTGTTTTCATTGAACTTTAACTTTGTGTGATATATGCAAACACGTTATATTAATCTCCACTCTCCTTCTTTAGTTCTTGGACTACTAAAATTTGAGTGATCGAGACCGAAATTATTCTGATTCATACTAGACTATTACTACATTCATACTATTATTTCCGTACTAGATATAGTAAATAGTTTCCAAAAAAAAAATCAATATTTTATATTCAGATATATTTCAGTAATTGTTTTTCTTTCCGGTGAAAAATATTTCTATGTGTTTGTTCAGCTCTGAGAGGCTGGCAAACCTGTTTGTTTACACTTTAGAAGCTTTTAGTTGGGAGATTATTAAAAGTTGACTGAAAGATTTCTCATTACCGTTTGTATTCATTCGCCTAATATTCACGGTGATGTTAAGTGTTACCAGTATGTAGATTTATCTATTGTAAAACTCCACGTGGGAAATCTGCTCAGTTTACGCAGCTCCTACGTGACGGACTTTTTCAGAACTTGGGACAACGGTCCCTTTATCTGGAGTTTGCGGTGGTTAGGGGTAGGTCCTCAATACTCCGCGCGATTCCTTTTTGCATACCTTCAAACCATTTTTTGAGGAAGAAAACTAGTTTTAGAAACTGAATAGTTGATGTTTATTGCTTTTATTATTTTCTATTTAATTTTTACTTCTTAATGATAAGGTTATGATAATATTCATAAGGTTGTGATTAGAGCATTCCAAAGAGGAATAAAGGCAGATAGGAAAGTAGCAAATTCGTGTGGGGGGTTGGAGTGGACGTCGTGTAGGCTGGTCACAGAACAGGAGTTTAACAAAGGCAAAGTTTCCTGTCCCCTTGTTAGCTGAGGAGTTACCGCTTCCTGTGGATGCTTCCAGGGATTTGTTAGGGGCAGGGATGTGTTTGATACGCAAATATTTTGTAACTGGAGTTTGAGAATATTGATTCAAGCCGCTGAGTAGGTGGCACTCATCAAAGAATCACCGAACAGGCCTAATGATTCCTAAATAGCCAACGATGGGTGTAATCATTATAATCCGTGTCAGCTTATATTTGAAATGAATCATATCGATGAAATCAACTGAATATCAATTACCTGCGTTGGTCATTATTTTTCAAACGACAAACCAAATTCAATGAATAAACAGACAAATGAAAATTGTTAAATATAAATTTAAGAGAATGTATTATCGACACAGCAAAAGTTAAAATAGTAAACCTAGTTGCAAAAAAATAAATATGTATGAGTCATGTATTAAATAAAAGAATTCATTTTGTAGAAAAGGTCTTATCGCCTACTTAAATAAAATAAATAAACAAATAGGTTTCTCGCGCAGAACTTGGAGAGGTCCCTCGCCAATCGACCAAAAATGTAAAAAGTCCGTCACGCAGGGGCTGCGTAAACTAAGCAGATTTCCCACGTGAAGTTTTACAATAGAGAAATTTCTCAAGAGCCGACCAGTTAATGAAACGGCTGAACTAGCTTTTGGCGGGAAAGTCACTCCGTCGGTTAGCCGCTCAGATTTCATAAAAATGCAAATATCTCGGTTAATATTCAAGATAGAGAATAAATGTATATAACAATATGTACAGTAAATTTAATTTGTAATAAGATTGATTCTGTACAATCTTTCGATCCGACGTATAGTTACGGAGATATTTCGAATTTTCGAAAATCCTCCCCTCTAAACTTCCCCTCCCACTTCTCCGATTTAAGAAGTTAACGAACTTGATCTTTCTTTTTACATAGAACGACTAAATATCGAGTTTGGTAACGATCAAACAAAAATTGCGACCGCTAGAGCGGTAACAGACATACATATATATATATATATATATATATATATATATATATATATATATATATATATATATATATATATATATATGTATATATATATATATATTGTTGCGAAAACTAAATAGATGAATAATCCTTCAGAGAGAGAGAGTCGCGTATTTGGAAAGTGTGACGTAGATCAAAGAGACCGAAAGAATGTTCTAGGTCTGACCAGTACCTTCCAGCCAGACGTCGAATGAACTAGACAATTCCCCTTTGATGTATGCCGCTACGATATATAAAGAGGGCCTGCTGGGAGCGAGGCAGTATTATTCTCTCCTGTCTTGATGTTCACATCAGTGCTACAGTGCGACTTAGTACAGTGCGGTAAAGTGTTTTTATAAGAAGAACAGTGTTGTGCCGTGACTGTAAGTAACAGTTTAGTGCCGTGTTTAAGACAGTGCAGTGCCGCGAAGTAAAGGACAGTGCAGTGCCGCGAAGTAGAAGACAGTGCAGTGCCGCGAAGTAAAGTGCCGTCTTTCTGTGAATTTCAGTGAATTATTGGACTGTGACTCATTGAAGAACAGTAACGCTATCAGTGTATACTGTGAGTAGTAATTAAGAATAATCACCAAGTTTATTGTGCATTGTGAAATAAATTTTGCAGTGATAAAAACTGTGAAACTTGCGAGTATTTAATTTTGCAATCCAAAAGAACTCTTATTAAAAACGTTTATTACTGGTTTTGGTAATAAAAACGTAACAACTGGTGTCAGAAGTGGGATTGCAAAATTAAAATCAACAAAAATGAAGTTTGAAGAACTAAAAGTGGAACATCTGAAGAAGGAGCTGGCTAAATTGAATCTGCCAACAACAGGAAACAAGGCTGAACTACAAAGACGGTTGACAGATGAATTCCAAAGGCAAGGAATTGATATAAGTGCTCATGAGTTTGACACTAAGGAAGACATTGCTGTAAGTACTCCTATCTCAAGTAGCAATTTGGATTTAAATTCAATTTTGGCTGCAATGATGGAAAAAATAGCAGATAATAACCAGAAACTCTTAGAAGCTTCTAGAGCTAATTACGAAAAACTAGAAGAAGCTTCTAGAGCTAATTATGAAAGACTAGAAGAAGTTTCTAGAACTAATTGCGAGAGGCTAGAAGAGAAATTTCAGGAAGCTTCTAGAAGCAACAGTGAGAAGATCTTAGCGGAAGTCAGACAAGAATTTCAGGAAGCTTCTAGGGCTAATTGCGAGAGGTTAGAAGAAAAATTCCAGGAAGCTTCTAGAACAACAAACCAAAAACTCCACGAAATATCAGAGGTGTTGGACAAACGAGTGGGAGCAATATAACAGAGGGTCGGCGAGTTTGATGAAAAACTCTGCGGCATTAAGAAGAATGTTGAAGAGAAAATGACCAACCTAGAACGAAAGATAGACGATGAAATACGTGAGTTACAATTCCAAATGGATAATCTACATGTTCGAGAGGGTCCGGTGAGGCTCATTTCAGAACAATCCAGCAAGATAAAGACCCCAACTTTTGACGGTAATGTACCATTTAATGTTTTTAAATTCCAATTTGAGACGGTGGCCAGTAGAAACGGATGGAATAATGAAGAGAAAGCGGTAGAATTGATTTTGGCACTGAAGGGAACCGCTGCAGAAATCCTGGAGAGTTTACCGGCCGCTTGCAGAAATAATTATGAGGACATTATGGTGACCTTACAGCGCAAGTTCGGTGGTGAACATAAACGAGAACTGTACAGGATGGAATTACGGGGCAGAGTGCAGAAACCGAATGAGACGCTCCAAGATTTTGCCATGGAAATTGAACGTCTGGTCCAACTGACTTACCCAGGTGAAAATCATCCGTTCCTAGATCAGTTCAAGATTGAAGCATTTGTTAATGGTATACGAGACCCAGATGTTAAATTTGCGGTGTGTGCTATGCAAAAATCATCCTTTGCCGAAACCATCGCTTATGCATTAGCCCAGGAGACCGCTAAAGTAATTTCAAAACCACAAGTCTACAAGGTGCGACGTCTTGAGGCTGATATTCAAAATGACGCACAAATGTCTAGGAGTGACATAGAAGAATTAGTCAAGCGAATAATGGAGGAGCAAAGGAACAGATCACGCTCAAAGTGCTTCAACTGCGGCAAGGTCGGCCATTTTCAACGTAACTGTAAATCACCGAAGAAAAGGTCAAGATCTGTTTCGCCACCAAGGGAGAACAAACGGACGAATAACCCCAAATCTCAAGAGACACCGTTAAACTAAGATGAGCTAGCACTGAGGGGCAAGAGCTAGCTCCTACAACCGCTGGCCCCACAATCTCCATTTCCATAATACAACAGCAGAATAGCAACCTTACAGCTCGAGGACTCATTAACGGTAGGAAGCAGATCCTCACCATAGACACAGGGGCGTCGCAGTCCATAATTAGGCCCGATTTGGTAAAAGGATCAGTGGAACCATTAAGCGACGTTCGACTGCGCACTGCTACTGGGGAATCAGCCACCGTCTATGGAAGAGCCAAGGTTCAACTGACTATCGCCAACACTAGCGTCGATCATGTATTTGTTGTCGCCGACATAGTGGGCGAAGTGACCATCGGTGCAGACTTCATGATAGCTCACGGTATCAATCTGCACATGGGTCAGCAAGTTATGATCTGGCGCAATGTCGAGATACCCTTGGATGTTGGATATGAGAGCAAGACCACAGTAAGGAGGCTATTTACCGTCGGACGCCAGAAATTACCACCCCAGTCGGAAACCTTAGTATGGGCGCGTGTGGATGAAGATTGTGAGGATAACCGGTTGTGGGTAGTAGAACCTAAAGAACTTAAAGATGACATTATAACCGCTAAAGCCCTCGTGAAAACCTGTGTCGATGGACGAGTTCCGGTGAGAGTACTAAACCTATCCAACAATGAGAAGATTATTAACAAAAATTTTGAAATAGGTCAATGTGAGCCAGCAGAAGCAATAATTAACTGTGCCAAAAACTCTGGAAGCCCGAAAATGACAGCCAAGGAGCGCGAACTACTTGCAGAAGAAGAGGAAAAATGGATGAAAGGACTGACATCGCCTGAAAGAAACAAAGCAAAGGAGTTGCTAAGGACACATGCCTCCGTCTTCGCCCTAAACAAGAAAAGCCCAGGTAGAACAGCTGTAGTGAAACATGAAATAAATACCGGTGAAGCGAGACCTATAAAACAAGCACCCAGGAGTGTTCCCCTAGCGAAGCGGAACGAAGTTAAGGAACTTGTCAACGAAATGGAGCGGAATGGAGTCATTGAACCATCTTCGAGTCCGTGGAGCTCGCCAATAGTTCTAGTAAAGAAGAAAGACGGCAGCACCAGATTCTGCGTCGACTGCAGAAAACTCAACGACGTCAACAAGAAAGACAGCTATCCGCTGCCAAGAATTGACGACACCTTAGACACGTTGGCTGGAACGAGATGGTTTTCTACCTTGGACTTGCAAAGCGGCTACTGGCAAGTAGAGATAGCCGATAAGGACAAAGAGAAAACTGCCTTTAGCGCAAGCAATGGTTTATGGCAGTTCAAGGTGATTCCATTTGGGCTCTGCAACGCCCCAGCTACTTTTGAGCGTTTAATGGAACGAGTGCTAAAGGGTCTCAATTGGAAGACATGGTTGGTGTATCTAGACGACATAATCGTTATGGGGAAGACTTTTGAGGATCATCTTAAAAATCTGGATGAAGTATTTAGTCGCATAACAGCAGCTGGGCTGAAGTTAAGCATAAAGAAATGTGCTCTGTTTCAGAAGGAGGTCAAATACTTGGGGCATCGGGTAACAGCAGAGGGCATCTCCACTGACGAGGACAAAATACGGGCAGTAAAGGACTGGCCTCGACCACGAAATCTTCATGAGCTTCGTAGCTTCCTGGGGCTTTGCACATACTACAGGAGATTCGTGCCAAACTTCGCTCAGGTAGCTGCTAGCTTGCACGAGCTAACCAAAAAATCGCGATCATACCAATGGAGTGAGGCAACGGAAGATGCGTTCCAGAGGCTCAAGGAACTCTTGTGCACAGCACCTGTCCTTGCCTATCCAATCGCTGGACAGAAGTTCATAATTGATACGGACGCCAGTGGCTATGGAATAGGAGGAGTACTTTCTCAAGTAGTTGATGGGGTAGAAAGAGTTATTGGCTACTACAGCAGGGTACTCTCCAAGCCCGAAAGAAATTATTGTGTTAACCGACGGGAGCTTCTGGCAGTGTTGGAGTGCGTCAAGCATTACCACAAATACTTGTACGGTCAACACTTCACCTGAAGAACAGACCACTCCGCACTACGTTGGCTGCTGCAGTTCAAGAACCCAGAAGGTCAGCTGGCACGATGGATTGAACGTCTGCAGAGCTATGACTTCAGCATCGAGCATCGAAAAGGTGGGAAACACAATAACGCAGATGCCCTTTCAAGACGGCCTTGTAACATAGAATGCAAACATTGTACTAAAGCCGAGAAAGAGGAAAGCGTGATTGATGTGCGACTTACCCGCATTGGCTCAGACGAGGACTGGTCGAAGGCTCAGAAAGATGACTCGATTCTGGCGAAGATTATATCGGCTAAGGAATGCAACAGAAAACCAACCCGAAATGAGACATCAGCTGAAAGCCCACTTGCGAAATCATACTGGGTACAGTGGAATAGCCTAAAACTGGTAGAGGGCTGCTTATATCGATCTTGGGAGAGTACAGATGGCAAAACCACAACCGACCTAATAGTCGTGCCCACTTCCAAGATAAATGAGGTGTTGAAGCAGTTCCATAATGGTCCCAGCGGCGGCCATCTGGGCATTACAAAAACCCTGGAAAAGATAAAGCAACGATTTTACTGGGTGGGATGTCAGCAATCTGTAACCGATTGGATAGCCAATTGCGAGCAGTGCATTGCCACCAAGGGTCCAATGAGAAGAAGTCGTGGCAAACTTAAGCTGTACAACGCAGGTGCCCCTTTCGAGCGGATAGCCATCGATGTTGCTCCATTCCCTGTCAGTGAGGCTGGAAACCGGTATGTCCTAGTTGTAATGGACTATTTCAGTAAATGGCCCGAAGTGTATGCCATCCCAAACCACGAGTCGAAAACGGTTGTAGATGCCTTTGTAAATAATTGGGTGTGCCGATACGGGGTTCCAATAGAGCTCCATTCTGACCAGGGCCGAAATTTCGAATCGGCCATATTCAAGGAAATGTGTGAATTGTATGGCATCAAAAAGACAAGAACGACACCGCTTCATCCACAATCTGATGGCATGGTCGAAAGATTTAATCGGACACTAGAGGAATATCTCAGAAAAGTGGTTAGCACACACCAAAGGGATTGGGATGTGCACATACCAAAATTACTACTGGTTTAACGGTCGGCCATCCATGATTCCACCTCACGTACTCCGGCGAAAATCTTATTTGGAGCAGAATTAAGACTGCCAGCGGATTTGGAATTTGGGGCCAAACCCGGACCGTCCTGCGAAGACAATGGAAATACTCCCCAGGCACAGGAAGACCTGCATGAGCTCCATGAATTTGTACGCAACCGTATTAAAATGACAGGTGATAAGATGAAAGCCAGATATGATCGAGCAGCAAATACGGAGGGATTCACTGAAGGGCAAATGGTTCTACTATTCAACCCACAACGAAAGAAAGGACTATCCCCTAAATTGCAAACGCACTGGGAGGGACCTTACAAGGTGATCAAGAGATTGAACGACGTTGTCTACCGGATACAGAGATACCACAATCCGAGGTCTAAAATGAAAGTGGTACACCTAGTGAGACTAGCCAAGTATGGCATCGGCGATATTGAGCCTATTCGGGACGAAAAGGCTTAAGTGGGCGGCAGTGTTGCGAAAACTAAATAGATGAATAATCCTTCAGAGAGAGAGAGTCGCGTATTTGGAAAGTGTGACGTAGATCAAAGAGACCGAAAGAATGTTCTAGGTCTGACCAGTACCTTCCAGCCAGACGTCGAATGAACTAGACAATTCCCCTTTGATGTATGCCGCTACGATATATAAAGATGGCCTGCTGGGAGCGAGGCAGTATTATTCTCTCCTGTCTTGATGTTCACATCAGTGCTACAGTGCGACTTAGTACAGTGCGGTAAAGTGTTTTTATAAGAAGAACAGTGTTGTGCCGTGACTGTAAGTAACAGTTTAGTGCCGTGTTTAAGACAGTGCAGTGCCGCGAAGTAAAGGACAGTGCAGTGCCGCGAAGTAGAAGACAGTGCAGTGCCGCGAAGTAAAGTGCCGTCTTTCTGTGAATTTCAGTGAATTATTGGACTGTGACTCATTGAAGAACAGTAACGCTATCAGTGTATACTGTGAGTAGTAATTAAGAATAATCACCAAGTTTATTGTGCATTGTGAAATAAATTTTGCAGTGATAAAAACTGTGAAACTTGCGAGTATTTAATTTTGCAATCCAAAAGAACTCTTATTAAAAACGTTTATTACTGGTTTTGGTAATAAAAACGTAACAATATATATATATATATATATATATATATATATATATACAGTTTCAAATGGACCTCATTTTCGTCATCTACTAGGTAGGATCGATGGACATTTGAAGAAAAAAATTCGAAAATTCCGTCATGAGTACAACCTCAATAGCTGATTTCCCTTAAGGGAAATCTGGTAATTATAAATCATGGAGTATTCACTCGCAAGTGGAGTAATTGTGGAATCTAAACCAATTTCCGTCACGCTAAAATGATAGACAGATAGTAAGAACACTGCATGAGTGATTATTGAAATGTAATCTACAAAATAACAAAAGCTGTTAGCTTTGAATGAAAGTAAAATGTGAGGAACAAAAATTGTTAAAAAGTGGGTGCTGGTTACATTAATTAGCGGTCAGCATCACTTACTGTAACTACAAAGCAAGAACTCAGTTAATTTTACTTTATATATATATGTATATATCGGTGCGCTGGTGGGTTGTGCGGGTTAAGGTTTGTGTACATTTACCACTACCGTCAGTAAGCTGAAGGCACACGTTTGATCCCCGTCAAGGAAGAACATTAGTTCACGAGGTCGTTACCAGAGCGCTCTACCGTGGCAATGCTTGCTGATCCGCCCTTCGGGACAACTAAGGAATATGACTCTTTTAGATTCCGTCCACAGGCTGACGGCGTAAACTGGCCACAGACCCTCCGGGTGCAATTGGGCCCGTCAGTCTACTGGAGACAACTCATTCCAGGTCCTCCTTGGATAACGGATGTAGTACGTTGAGTTGTTCACCCACTACGGAAAAACTGATCACAAATCCTTCAAGCCTCATTTGTGGGTGTATTTCGATTTCCTAGGACTATAATGCCAACCGAAATCTCATGTTCCCGTTAATTCGTTTGAAATATAATTATTTTTTATTTTATTTTTTTTTAGTATCAGAATCCGTTCCTTTCCTCGTAGACTTGTTTAAATGATTGTTTTGTTGACCACAACTTTCATGCCACAGCATTTTTCAATAAAACCTTACGTTTTGGAAATAAAGAATTTTCCGGCTAAAGGATAAGTCAAATCGAAAAGTTTACCGATATAAAGTCGTTTTAGAATTTGATTTCCTACAAGAATCCACCATAAAAAGTAGGACATTCAATCGGAAATTCCTATGTTATGATCGCTGGAGAAATGCTGGAGAAGGTTAGAAGATTGAATATGGACTGAATGGATTATTTAGGGGTTCCAGGTCTCAGCCTTGTCTTAAAATAATTTTAAGGGAGGTGTCATGGGAACTCGGGACACCCCGCATTTTACACTATTGTAATATCCCCAATATTTTATTTACTGATATTATTCACAGTTTAAATGCCTTTTATAATAAAGATTTGTACCGGATAAGTAATGTGTAACATCCTTGCTTGATAAAATTAATCTTAATTTTCTCTCTATAAAAGTAATAAATGAAAAAAATAACTACATACATCCCTTCTGGACTCTTGGTGAGGTGCTAAAGGATAAAATAAATAAAACTTAGATTATGAGGTGAGATCATCTGAGTGGGATATTTTCTCATGGACCTCTGAGTAAAGATCTTTATCCTCTTGTCTAGTTCTTTGTCCATTCGCCAAATGACTGTTTTATTCCGCGCTGCAGTAAAGCAAATTGATTCCTGGTATTTGCCACGAAAAACCCAGACAAAAAAAAAAACCTAAGGTAAGAAATTCTGGCAGGGGTAAGGTGAGGGTAGTTTGACACTGACTGATGAAGACGGTCACCGTTGCCCGGGTCTTGCGGCGTCCGCCCCATTAGTCACCTGACCGCGGGAACATCACTCCACCCCTCCCATCCACCAATAACTCTTTCCTGGAGATTCATCTCTAACGTAATAACCTCTACCGCCTCAAGCATCACGCCTATCAACAGCGGTGAGACAGACCTACCAACAGCAAAGACACAAACTTCCAAACAAAAAAAAAGGTCAGCCACCTTTCCCATGTGCAGCTGTGACACAATACTGATCTCTTCAAACCTCATAATTTCTATTTCTAAGTAAAATGTCCATGACGCTGGGGCTGCGTTAACTAAGCAGATTGCCCACGTGCATTACGTATTTGGTTTTGAACAATATTTGGTATTTAGACTCTAAAGAAAGTGCTTCATAATATAAAACCTTATTGTTAATAAGATATGAGTAGGAATGGGTTTAATGAAGGTCGAAAACTGAAAAAATGCGAATATCTCCGTTAATAATCGACATAGTGAAGAAACGTACATAACAACATTCATAGACCATTGCATTTGCAACAAGATTGGTTCTATATAATGTTTTGATCCGACGCAGAATAAAAGAGATATAAAGATATTTCGAAATTCCCCCCTCTAAACCATAACCATATAATCTCCCCCTCCTCTCATATAATGTCATGAAATGTCAAGAACAGTTCTATACTATTTTTGATCTGGTTCATATTAATTTTTCGAATTTTTAAACCCCTCTATGCCCTCCTTCTTCTGGTCCGGTTTCAGCATTTACGAAAATTTGAGTTTAAAGGGAAATATGCTGATCATTTCTACTCCTCAATTCTACTCAAAATGTTATTAAACTTCAGTTCTGATCATTTTTTAGATTAGTGTCTCATTACTGGTGATATCTCTTCTGATATCTTACAAATGCTAAAAGTGAGACTCCATTGCTCCAAAAAAAATATGTGAATTGTTTGTTGAATTATGCATAATTATTTATTTATTTTATTTTAAGAGAAACCTTTGCTATATTGCTATTATACGTAAATAGAAACTGTTGAAGCCAACCATTCAATTTTCCCAGGATAGAAGCCTCCAGATTTGGGATGTGACATAGAATTCGGTACTAATGATTCATGATACAACTTTTTATGATTTTTTTTATCAATTAATGTGGATGGATACCCTTGTCGCAAGCCTAGAATAAATCGTGTATTTTGTCATGCTATTAGAGAACTCCTGGTAAAAATGGGTCTTCCCGAATATTTTCGGATGATTAGCGTCTATTTATTGACAGCTCAAAGCGAAGTTTGAAATGTGTTCTTCTACATAATGGGAACAAATATGGGTCAATACCAATTGTTTACTCAACGAAAAAAATAAAGTATCATGAACAGCAATGGGTGATGTGTGTAGACTTAAAAATGGTAAACTATCTCTTTGGACAGCAAAGTGGCCACTCCATGTATCCTTGTTTCTTGTGCCTCTGGGATAGCAGAGACATAACGCAACACTGGGTTAGAAAAGAGTGGCCTAGGAGAGAAAACATGGATGTTGGGAGAAAGAATATCATCAGTGATTCTTTAGTTCCAAGAGAAAATCATCTTTCCACCATTGCATATCAAGCTGGGTCTAATGAAGCAGTTTGTAAAGGCTCTTGATAAGAATGGATCATGCTTCGCATATATAGACGAGTATGGAAAAAATTAAAGCAGGAATATTTGATAGCCCACAAATAAGACAGCTTATTAAAGACCCTGACTTCATAAATTCAACAATTGAGATCGAACAAAAAGCCTGGAATTCATTTTTTTCAGTTGTCCAAAATTTTCTGGGTAAACACAAAGCTGAAAACTATGATGAATTTGTCAATGAGATGCTGAATAATTTCAGATCACTAGGGTGTAACATGAGCATTAAGGTGCACTATTTACACAGCCAATTAGACCGTTTTCCTGATAATTTAGGAGAAATTAGTGAGGAGCAAGGTGTAAAATTTGTATGGAGGATCGCTATCAAGGAAGACGGGATATTCAGATGATGGCAGATTACTACTGGACTTTAAAACGGGATTGTTCTAAAATACATTCAAGAATGTCATGCAAAAGGAATTTCCGAAATTTTCAGTGAGTGATTGGTTTAAATGATGACTTTTTCTGTTGTTTTTTTTGTATATAATAAATAATATCTGTGTAATATAATAAAAATCCCTTGATTAATTTGTTTCTTTAAACAATGGTTTTTCTTTTGAAATAGTTTAATGTATAATTCACTAAAATGTTGATATCATAAAAATTCGAACTGATAGGCAAAAACTAATAGCTTATTTGAACTCAGGGCATCAAATTCATAAGAAATCACCTCCAAAATATTCGGTACCAAAACCACTGTTGACGAGTGTCATCTTTTCTATTGGGAGCCCGTATGGCAAAAGACGGAATACAATGCCAGTTGAGTATTAATAACTTACATATTTTGTACTACGGACAATTTATATTTCAGTCACGACTCCACTCTATCTAGGCCAGCGCTTTATTTATCTATTCTAGAAATACGGATGAGGGCTAATACGATATATTCGTTTCCACAGAAGTAACCTTCTCAAAGAAGGTAGAGGATCGGGTTAGCCATTTGAGTTAAGGTGTTGGTCTTCATCTCACTCGGTAAACCTAGAGTTGTGAGCTCTAGTCTCAACTGGACGATAGGAACTCAGTAAATAAAATTCTTAGTACCACCCTTAAAAAAGGTGGGTAATTTGTAGATAACCAGTTCCAAGTAGCTTTGGTAACACAAAGTGGGCGTTAATAAATAACAGTAGGCACGTGATCAAAACTTCCTACACGTGATCCTTTTTTTCTAGTATTGAAAAAAGCTATTAAAATATTATTATTAAGGTTTTGTAAAGTGAGCTATTACTGCTCGTCTGACTCTCACAATAAGATGATTATAACAAAATGCAAATATCAATAAAAAAGACAAATTGTCTGCTTGGGGCAAATAATAAAGAAGAATTAAATAATTATAAGTGAGACAGACATTCACGAACAACATTCGTGAGACAGACGCCCACGAATGTCTTCGTGAGACAAACTCCCAGGAACGTCTTCGTGAGACAGACGCCCACGGAAGTCTTTCGTTAGACAGACCTCTACGAACGTCTTTCGTGAGACAGACGCCCACGAACGTCTTTCGTGAGACAGACACCTAAGAACGTCTTTCGTGAGACAGACCCCTACGAACGGCTTTTGTCAGACAGACGCCCACGAACGTCTTTCGTGAGACAGACGCCCACGAACGTCTTTCGTGAGACAGACGCCCACGAACGTCTTTCGTGAGACAGACGCCCACGAACGTCTTTCGTGAGACAGACACCTAAGAACGTCTTTCGTGAGCTAGTCGCCCACGAACGTCTTTCGTGAGCTAGTCGCCCACGAACGTCTTTCGTGAGTCTCTTTCTCAAAATATATAAGTCCCATAGACATGTTGAATGAAAATGTATATTCTATAAGTTCACTAACAAAATCCTCTTAGTTCATGCATTGATTTCTAGCAAACTACCCTTAAGGTGGCGATTTTGACCGCACTACTGCCGCGATTTTTGAAACATTTCGTCTCGATCCTAACAAGTAAGTGAGGAATGTTGAAATTGTTAAATATTTTTGGATTGGTCTTTGCCATCTTTGTAAATGTAAAGATCAAGTTCGTTAATGACAGCGAGATGGGCATGAAGGTGCGAGTGATTAGAGGCAGATTAATATTCAAAATTTTCTATGAAATATATATAATCCATACATCATTCCCTAACTCAAATATTGACCTTCAGGTCAATTCTGAGTATATTATCCCACTACCACTATTATATTTTATCATTAGTTTTAATGTCTCCTATATCTGATCTCTGTTTTGTTTACATAATTGAAGGCGGAAGTATAGCATAACTTGCGAGATACTATTTGTGAATCATTCAGGCAGGTGGAGAATGATCTAATCTATCGTAGGCTCGTTCTGTCACACATTCTAAACTAAAATTCAAACAACACATATCCAAAATTCATTCAAAATAGACCGTATCCAAATCCTAGGAACTTTCCTTGTTTTCATTAAAAGTTGGAAAATACACGAAACTAAGGAAACGCTTTTACTTTATTATAAGAGTGTTATTAAGGTATCTCGCCTGCCGGTGTTAGGTGTTAATATAAGATAAGAGGAAGGGGCTGAGGTCGAGAAGATAGGTGTTGAAGATTGCAGATACCCTAGGCCCCCCAATTACCGGCTTATCTCCTCCGACCATCCAGACCTTGGCATATCCTGTCGTTCTTTTTACTCCTCTTATCTTAGGCATTCTCCAGTCTGGACCGAACCAAACCCCACTCAACCAGATAACCTAGGCCACGACAATTGGCGAGATTGAATATGTGCTAGGGATATAATTGAAGCAACTTATCTCCTAGTTAATTAAGAATTTCCGAGACCCAGACAATTCAGTGTACTAAACAATACCACAAGATTTCAGAAGTTAAACGTTCTGCACAACCGCATTACGAGGAACAAGACTGACGAAAATTGTGCAATACATTTTAGTAGATTTCCCTTCAGGGAAATCTGCTATGGAGGTTGTACTCATGTCACGATTTTCAAAAAAATTCCCCATATGCCCATTGATCATACTTAGTACATGACGAAAATAAGGTCCTGCCCATATGACGTATATATACTTTTCTGTTACCACTCTAGTGGTCGCAATTGTTGTTTGATCATCACTAAACTCGACATATAGCGTTGCATATTAAAATGAAGGTCGAGCTCGTTAATGGTTGAAATCGGATCAGTTGGAAAGGGGCCTTAGGGGGGAATTACAAAATACAGGGTCATTCAAAAAGAATGAACTGATTTCAAAACATTATGATGCTTTACAGAAGCATCGCAGCAGAACCCGTTGCATGCCATTACAAAGAGCGTAATTTTAAGTTTCGAATGGTTGCCAGTAGATTCCCCTAAGAGAGTTTATATTATAAATTTGGGAATGGCTTACTAGTCTTTCTTAGCTACGTAGAGTATCCCCAACAACTGTAGTGTATACTGACCAACATAATAACAGCTGATTAGAAAATTTGTTGATATTTAATAACGCCATGGCGTTTTTCAGCCGGATGGAGAACAATCTTCCTTTCTCAACGATAAATCTCACCTTTTTTTCTAAATTTGCGTAAGCATAAACCGCTCCCTATTAAAATCTCAAAAATGATTTGAAACGTAAAAATTGCTGCTAATACCAATTTGAATGCAAGTTGTAAGTTAAATATTAAGGGAATTCGATTTGTTATTTAAGCGAAATCATTTTAAATTTGTATCTATAAATTGGCTGGATGAACCTATCGTCGTATTTTGCTTCTAGTGCTAAACCGAATTTTAATATTTCATGTCTCTGAGAAGGATTCATAAACCATCTAAAATTCCTTTAGTTTTGAATTTAAAATGAATTATACATCTGCATTATATATTATACATGCCCAGCTGGCGAACCAGTAAGATTATTCAATGCATTTCAGTAGTATTTTCCATGAGACGTCCAGTTGTAGACGTTCCTATAGAACCCACACTTTACCTCGCACAGAACTGGGGACCATTGTCTACATTTCAAGTCATCCTCTTCTTTGCGAAGGTTATTGTTTCGCTTTTTTTTTTTTCGTGTCTAAGGGAGTTCTTATTAACAAAAATCTCTGTTTTAGTAGATTTCCCGTAAGAGCAATCAACTATTGAGGTCGTATTCATGACGCGATTTTTGAAAAATTTCCTCAAATGTCCATCGATCCTACCCAGGAGATGACGAAAATGCGGTCCCTTCAAAATTATATATATATATATATATATATATATATATATATATATATATATATATATATATATGTCTGTTAACGTTCTAGCAGTCGCAAATTTAGTTTTATCGTTACCAAACTCGATATTTAAACGTTTTATGCAAAAAAACAGATCAAGTTCGTTAATAGCTGAAATCGGACCAGTGGGTGGCGGGGGGGGGGAGTTAGAGGGGGGATTTTCTAAAATTCAAAATATCTCCGTTACCATTAGTCGGATCAAAAAAGTGTATAGAACCAATCTTATTGCAAATTAAATTTACTATAAATATGACATTTATTCTCTATCTTGAATATTAACCAAGATATTTGCATTTTTATTAAATGTAGGCGGCTAACGGACGAGTCAGTTTCCCGCCAAAAGCTAGTTCGGCTTTTTCCGTAACTGTGTGGCTCTCGTATGGAGATTTCTCTATTGTATAACTTCACGTGGGAAATCTGCTTAGTTTTCGCAGCCCCTGCGTGACGGACTTTGTATAACTTCACGTGGGAAATCTGCTTAGTTTACGCAGCCCCTGCGTGACGGACTTTGTATAACTTCACGTGGGAAATCTGCTTAGTTTACGCAGCCCCTGCGTGACGGACTTTGTATAACTTCACGTGGGAAATCTGCTTAGTTTTCGCAGCCCCTGCGTGACGGACTTTGTATAACTTCACGGGGGAAATCTGCTTAATTTACGCAGCCCCTGCGTGACGGACTTTGTATAACTTCACGGGGGAAATCTGCTTAATTTACGCAGCCCCTGCGTGACGGACTTTGTATAACTTCACGGGGGAAATCTGCTTAATTTACGCAGCCCCTGCGTGACGGACTTTGTATAACTTCACGGGGGAAATCTGCTTAATTTACGCAGCCCCTGCGTGACGGACTTTGTATAACTTCACGTGGGAAATCTGCTTATTTTACGCAGCCCCTGCGTGACGGACTTTGTATAACTTCACGGGGGAAATCTGCTTAATTTACGCAGCCCCTGCGTGACGGACTTTGTATAACTTCACGGGGGAAATCTGCTTAATTTACGCAGCCCCTGCGTGACGGACTTTGTATAACTTCACGGGGGAAATCTGCTTAATTTACGCAGCCCCTGCGTGACGGACTTTGTATAACTTCACGCGGAAATCTGCTTAGTTTACGCAGCCCCTGCGTGACGGACTTTGTATAACATCACGTGAAAAATCTGTTTAGTTTACGCAGCCCCTGCGTGACGGACTTTTATTATTTAACACTTTGTGCTACTAAGGTTTATTGAAACGAGTTATCTATAGGTCATCACCTTTTTCTAGCCAGAGACTACGAATTTTAATTAATAAGTACGCCAATAAATAAATCCTTTTTATCCAAGTCAGAATCGAACTCAACTCTCGATGATTGCCAAGTCAGATTAAGACAAACGCCGTAGGTAAGCTAACGAAGCATGTATAAGTTAATACAGAAGCCTATGCAAACAAAAACATATATTTATTAGGAGAGACCTGATCTCATCTTCAACGGTAAAGTCGTTTGTTTTATAAGATATTAGAGCTAGATAAGAGAGAAGCAGCTATGTTAATACATGTGGTTCAGGTGGTATCTTTATTTAAATGTAGTTTCCTGTTCCGTGAACAATTTGTCGAACGCATACTAAAAAAGTCCGTCACACAGGGGCGGCGTAAACTAAGCAGATTTCTCACGGAAAGGTTTACAATTGACAAATCTACACACTGGTAACACCACCGTGAATATTAATTGAATAAATACAAATGACAATGAGAAAACTTTCAGTCAATTTACAAATTAATAATCTCCGCACCTGGAAGCATCTGAAGTGTAAATAACCAGGTCAGCCAACCTCGCAGAGCTGAATACATAGATAGAACTATTCTAGACCCAAAAGAATTAATGAAATAAATATGAGTAATTAATTAATTTTATTGAAAACCATTTACTATAGCTGGTACTGTAATTTATACTGAATCAAATTAAATTTATTTCAATCACTCATCCAAAAACAAAAAGAAGGGGGGGATCAACAGAACGTATTTGCATATACAGTGGAGCGTCGATTATCAGAACGTCAATTATCCGAACGTTCGATTATCGGAACCAGTTTTTTTTTTTTTTTTTTTTTTTTTTAATGTGTAATTTTAATTAAACTGATCATTTAATTTACTTATTGGTATGTTATAATTATTGTTACTTTGAATACAATTAAACAAAAATAAAATTATTTTTCTCAGAACGTCTATAACGGAAGACATCATTAATTATTTCTCAGAAACTGATTCGTTACATATTTGTTTCTGGTTCAATGTGTGTTCAATGAAATTAGACGTTGAATAGCATTGGTTTACTTAGAATTGTATACACTACCTAATTTGTTCATTGCATTAGATTCTGTGAAACCCTTTCCGTTCATATAACTGGTTGTGGATAGCTTACTTTCAGTTTCAAACCGTTCTTTGCGAGGTGCACACTGTATTTGTATTGTACATGTAGCTCAATTAGACAACTTATACATATGTGTGTATGTATTTCATAACACTCGTTTCTTCACTATGATCATACATACTATGTTTATATAAATAAACAAACTTGTTTTTGTTTTTTTACGAAGTTGTTTTAGATCTTCCGTTTCCTTATTATTTATAAGAAAATAAATAAACACAAAATAAATAAAAATTTTGATTATCCGAACTTTTGATTATCCGAACCACCTCTGACAACATTAGTTCGGATAATCGACGCTCTACTGTATCTCACAAAGTAAAAGTTCACTGAAAATATTTGGTATTTAACCTTGTAATGAAATTATATAGCAGCTAATTATTAATATAACATGAGCAGGAGTGGGGGTTTACTGAAAGTGGAAAATTCTAAAATCCAAATATCTCGGTTAGTATTCATGATACAGAAAATATCTACAGGAAAACATTTATAGATCATACATTTTACAATAGTTTGGTTCTGTACAATTTTACTATCCGACGTATAGTAGTGGAGATATTTTGAATTTCTGAACACCCCCCCCCTTCCCCCCTTCCCTTCTAAACCCCTGAAATTCTCCCCCCTGCCACTGGTCCGCTTTCAGCCGTTCACAGATTTGATATATCTTTTTTAGATTGATTCTATAGGCGTTTTCAATCGAACGTATAGTAACGGAGATATTTCGAATTTTTGAAATTCCCCGCTCTAAACCCCATCTCCCTCTGTTCCAATTTCAACCATTAACGAAGGGGAACCTTCTAATAAAAAGATTAGTTTAAATTAACCTTAATTGAAAAGTACGGATAAACATTTAAATATAATATTCATCAGAGATTCACCCCAAGATTATTTTACTCTATGAAATCAAACAAAAACCCCTTTACGAATTTATTAACTAACCAAGACAAGCAGAATTCGATATGGAATGAAAATATTGAATATGTGTAGGTACTCATCATCTGTTATTATAGAATATTCCTCTTTACCAATGGCAACGCAATAAATTTGATTTCTGATATTACAGCTTTGTTATCAAGTTATATTAAATACAAATATTGACAAAGCTTCAGCTAATGTAATTACTGGCTCAAAACGGCGGGCTTCTCTATGGGCTTCGATGAGTTTACTTTATGTGGTAAGCGGAATATAGCTTACTACAAGGCACTACAGTTATTGCAGGACCTAGTCACCATCTTAACCCATTCAGTGACGTCCTCAACTTGGGCCCTACGCCTCTGAAAGTCCTTCCACAGGTCATCCATCCTACTGCCTGGAGCAGACCATCCTACACGAAATGTCGAAAGTAGGTCTGTTAAAAAACTGTGAGTATATAAACACACACACATATATATATATATATAGTAGGGGAATTTGGGGTAAAACCGGGTAGCTAAGGTTTGAAGGCTTCCAGAAACCACAATTTTTACCACAAATAAGTAAAGTTTTGTTGAACTAAATTCTACTCATCTGTTAACCTAACTACAGTTTCAAAAACAAAATCTAAATTTGTAAAGAAGTTTTACTCTACATTTTTTTGTAAAAAGTCATTTTGCCCGGTTTTACCCCACTAGTAGGGTAAAACCGGGTACATATGTTTTTCTTATGGGAACATAAAATGTAAAGATTTTTAGTCGAATTAATGTTTTTTGTTAATAAAAAATGTTATTTGATGCATTTAAACAAACCGCCCCCTTTTGGGAACAGTACAAAAAATAAAGTAAAAATATAAACAAATAACATATTAATCTTTTTAGCTATTTCAAATCAATCATATATGTATTTCAAAAAGTCCGTCACGCAGGGGCTGCGTAAACTAAGCAGATTTCCCACGTGAAGTTTTACAATAGAGAAATCTGCATACTGGTAACACAATACCACCTTGATTAGATATAGAGAAATCTTTCAGTTAATTAAAATAAATACCCAACTGAAACGGCTTCTGAATTGTAAGAATAATTTATATTTTAATAACTCAAATTTCAGTAGTCCAAGAACTAAAGAAGGGGGGGGGGTGGCGGATGAACAAAACGTATTTGCATAAATCTCACAAAGTAAGGAAGGTTAGGTAAGGTTAAAAACGCCAGGTTAGAAGAAGCTCCGCCGAGAAATGACGAAGATGGCCGACATAATCCGAACTATACCCCACCACAGACTTCATAAAAACGCAAATATCTCGGTTAATATTAAAAATAGAGAATAAATGTATATAACAATATTTATAGTAAATTCAATTTGCAATAAGATTGATTCTATACAATTTTTCGATCCGATGCATAATAACGGAGATATTTTAAATTTTCGAAAATCCCCCCTCTAACCCCCCCCTCCCTCTAGTCCGATTTCAGCCATTAACGAACTTGATCTGTCTTTTTACATAAAACGGTTAAATATCGAGTTTCGTAACGATAAAACAAAAATTGCGACCGCTAGAGCGTTAACAGACAAATATATATATATATATATATATATATATATATATATATATATATATATATATATATAATTTTGAACGGACCTCATTTTCGTCATCTCCTGGGTAGGATCGATGGACATTTGAAGAAAATTTTCGAAAATCGCGTCATGAGTACGACCTCAATAGCTGATTTCCCTTAAGGGAAATCTGCTAAAAGTGAATTCATGGTTGCAAGATTTAACATAATGTTTGTCATTATTCATGCTTTTACAGTGAAATAATTAAACAAATTTAGGTAAAATTATATTTTTCATGTTCCGAGAATCGTGGCATAGCTGCTACCCGGTTTTACCCCGCGCGTAAAGTTTAAATAAAACATGGTGTTTTTCGGACATACCGAACGGTAAAGACAATTACTTAGTGATAAAATAAAGGAAATTAAAACTTGTACTAAGGGAACTACATGCCTTTATTCTAATTGGAATAGGAGCGCAGTACAATCAAAAACCTTTTCTACCGAAATCATAAGCAGGATCTACGAAAATTGAATTATTGTCACTGTCAGAAAACAAGCACGACTAACGATTTGGCGTAATGGCCACTGCTTCTTCTTCTAAGGTAGATTGTAGTTGCTCCGTTATCAGCCCGACTGCAGTACACACATCAGCTAAGAGGAGTTATCCGGTTTGCTCCCGACTACCCAGTTTCACCCTACTCCCCACTATATATAGAGCTAATGCTCAAGCGGTCGCAATTTTTGTTTGATCGTTCCCAAACTCGATATTTAAACGTTTTATGTAAAACTAAAGATCAAGCTCATTAATGGCTGAAATCCGACCAGTGGGATGGGGGGGGGGTTAGATGGGGGACTTTAGAAAATTCCTAATATCTCTGTCATTATCAAAAAGTTGTATAGAACCAATCTTATTGCAAATATAATTTTCTATAAATGTTGTAATGTATGTTATTTAACTATCTTGATTATTAACCAAGATATTTGTGTTTTTTGGTTGTCGGCCTTCAGTTATCCCCCCCCCCCCCTTGCCTCCTCCTACTCATGCCATAGTAACAATAAGCTGTTATACTATGAAGCAACTCATTTGAAGTCTAAACTCAAAATATTGTTCTCATTGAACTTTCAAATTTTGAGTTAAATGAGCCTACGTGACGCACGTTGGAAATCTGCGTAGTTAACGCAGCCCCTGCGTGACGAACTTTATTAGCATTATACGTTCCTTTGATTTCGCTGATAGATGCGTCTTTCCCTTCAAATACTCTTCGATGAGTCGTTCGTCATCATACAAAAATATTCAGTAATTAATTAAAAATATTTGTTATAAAAATCTGTCCAAAGAATTTACAATCAGGTACATTTTCTGTAGGGTGGGTCAAGTTGCTCATTATTTACAATGCGTGTCATCCTTTAAAAAATTTACGAACCAATAAATTAACAAATGTATGTATGTAGAGTGGTATTAACATTAATTTATTATATATAACTAGCTAAGGTACCCGGCTTCGCCCGAGTAATCATTTTAGGCTGAGTGATGATGTTATTTTCTTTTGGGCTTTACTTTGTAAAATATTTTTAAATTTTTCAAAACTTGCGTCATGAGTACGACCTCAATAGTTTATTTCCTTTAAGGGAAATCTGCTAAAAGCTTGGGAGGAGATCAACCAATTGTGAGCTTCCGGACTCTGCAGTTATGCTCTAGATTATGTAAATAATGTATAAACAAAAAGTAAATCACTGTAAATATGAGTACAATAAAAGTTATTCTTATTATAATTTATTTATTAAGGATCAATAAGAAGGCCAAGTCCTCTACAGTTTTAAACTGAAACTGAAACTCTATCTACAGTGATAACAGTAGAGGTCTTGGCCTTCTTATTGATCCTTATCAATTGGTTCCTCTACCATCCAGCATATTCCAGGGGGAATTTATTTATTTATTTTTTGTTTATATTTATAATCCAGTTATAGGTATGGAAAGTTGGTGGAACCAACACGAGGCGAGGCAAAGGCTTCAGATTTAGAGGTAGAAACTCCAGGTAGGCGAAACAACTAATTGCAGGAGACACAGCTGGTGCGAGGGAGCAACCCCTATTTATATCAGTTTGCCCCTAGTTCTCGTCTATAGGCCGGGTTTTCTCTATGTGTCTCCCCATCTAACAGCTGCTACTAAGTCTCCTCACTACATTAACAATATGGAGACTTCGGCTCCACCTTGGAGCTCATCTTCAAGCGTTATCTCAATGGATTTATATAGGTCTACTGAAGAAGTCCAGCCGTCTGCGTAAATTAAGCGTATTTTCCTACTAATGAATCATCGATGGCATTATCTCACATTCCATTATCCAGCCTCTCTATGAAACCTATTTAAGCAACTTGAGACTTCAGCTAGGCTGAGATGAACAGAGCTACATTGGCTCAAAGTGAAAATCGCATTAGTAGGAGGATGCTTTACTGCAGGCTAAAAACGAAAAATTATGAATACCCACGTTAATATTCTTGGTTCGAAACAGAGCGGCTATCTGCAGAATAACACACTTTCCTAGTCTAACTGCTACTAAGAAATCATTTAGTGATTTTATCAAGAAGTAAGTTCCTTTGCCTACAAATCAAACTTATGACTCTAAGTTGACCAACGTCTTAACACACAGAGCAAACCTGAGCTCCCCATTAACATTAAAGAAGTAAAAAAAATGTATAGAAATGCTGTCTGTACTGAGAGATTATTTTATAGTTTTACAGTAGTGTTGTCGTAAATGAAGAATATTGTATACTTGGAGAATAATTTGTCCGACCCTTGACAACTTTTAACTTGAAACTTGAGAAGGATTGGATGTCATATTCTACAAGAATTATTTTAGAATATTTTTTAGCTTGGAGTATAATAACGAAAATATTTTCGATTATCTTCCTCTATATCCTTCTCCTATTGGTACCATTTCGGCAACGAGAATTTTTTTTTTAATTTAGCCTTCTCACTGAAACAGAGAGAATGAATCATTTTTTTAATTTTTTTTTTTAGGATCGCCGTGAAGTGTTAATGACTAAAGAGTAATACCTCAATGGCAGATTTCCGCCGAAGGAAATCTGTTAAATCCTTCTTATCTCAAGTGTATTCACATAGTGCAACTAATATAACAACTATTTTACTGGAAACTAGCAAAGGGACTTGAATGATGGAAGAACCAGGATAAAACTAACCAGAATGAATGTTTTGTAGCCCACTACGCTGAGGAGGTAAAGTATAAAGTATTATTGTTTTGCAGAGGTTGCAACTCTGAATAATTCTACGAATCAAGAATCATTGAGCATACAATACTAATCTACGTAAATTTTACGCAGACAGTTTAAATAAATCCATGACATTTTGGAGCCAGTACTGGGTTTAGTATTAATTGAGATGTCAACGAGGTATATGGCATATGTTTAACCGCGGTATTCGGAGTAGATTATCAAATTAAACTAGGTCTCTAAAATGTAAGTATAGTTAGAAATAAAGTTGAATTTACCGAAGTGTTTTTTAATCATAGTTAGTAAGAAGTGACAATAAATTTTAGGCATAAATGTAATCGTAGTAAAAGCGATCGATAAAATCAATTTTAGATTTTCTGTTATTCTAATAATGAAGAAGTACAGATTTCCCCGTAAGTCGATTTTTGGTAGGTTCACAAAGAAGAATTTGTCATTGACCAACATAAAGGCTTATTGGTATTGGATTCAGTTGCTAGACCCACTCACACTTTTTATTGTACATTCCTGGAAATGAGTTTGCATATTACGAAGTGTATGCTGTCAGTTCTATAACTGGCTGTGACAATCAGGATTCAGGTTTACTCCTCCAGCAAAGAGGAAAAAAAGTAAACTTCCATAAATGTTTAGAAAGGCGTAATAATTTTGCACATTTCTCTCTAAACCATACTATCACATTACTAAGAGAGGAACAGCTAAGTCGATCAATATATCGAAAACCTCTGCCATGGCTGTATTTTTTTCCCAACTGGGCTTAATTGAAAAACTCAGAATAAATAGTGTAGACCCAGTAGACAATTTCAATTTACTTTTCTTTCGATGTTGTTTGAAATAATTACACTGTTTCGTACGAACTATGAAATTGGGAGGCACGCGAAAAATCATAAAACAACGAAAATCAAATTTTTGTTATGTTAGTAAAGTATAGCAGAAAGTTGAAGAGGTTCTAGTACTACAACAGGACCTGGAGGATCAAGGGAACAAGAGATTAAATATAAGCTGAGCCACCAATTGTAGCCCATTTACAATTAAAGAAAAGTCCAATGCTCATTCATATATGTTGTGTGTGTGTGTGTGTGTGTGTCTGTGTATACATATATACATATATACATGTATAATGAATCTATTATTTATTGAATGAAATGCCAGAAAATCATATGTACGGAACACTAGACAAAATGAAGTCCTGAATGTGAATTAATAACAATTTTTACTAAGTTCTGCTTTCACATTGTATCCTTAAGTCACTGTTTTCGTATCCGCATTTGAGGATAACGTATGACAAATAACACCTCGTCTTTGGCTCCTTATGCAATAAATTCTACCTAGGATTAAAATGTATGTAGTGTTAGTAATAACGTAGTACAAATTAATGTTAGTTTTCTAGGGCGAAATGTGTTTATCATTAGAAGATCCGGAAATTATGTACTATCAAGTATTTCAGTAAGGTGCATTGGAATGTAAATGAAACAACCAAACATTTTGTTTATTCAATTTAATAGGAGAATCATCTATAATCTTTATTTTTTGTTCGTAATCAGCCCTCTCCGAAACAGCCATATTCCTATTCTGAAGTAATTTTAATTCCCTTTTTCCCATTAGGGATTATAACGATTTTTCATTTGAGAGTATTCCCCACGCACTCTATTTTGCATTAGCACCTGGACAAACAAAGCTACGTTTTTAGCAAATTTCTCTTAAAGGAAATCAGCTATTGAGGTCGTACTCATGACGCGATTTCGAAAAATTTCTTCAAATGTCCATCGATCCTACCCAGGAGATGACGAAAATGAGGTTCGTTCAAAATTATATATATATATATATATATATATATATATATATATATATATATATATATATATATATATTTGTCTGTTAACACTCTAGCGGTCACAAGTTTTTTTCAATCGTCACCAAACTCGGTGTTTAATCGTTTTATGTAAAAAGAAAGATCAAGTTCGTTAACGGCTGAAATCGGACCAGTGGGAGGGGGAGTTTAGCGGGGGGATTCTTGAATTTTCCGTTGGTCGGGGCTGGTGTCGCCTAACCTTTCTTGTCTTCTAACCTTTCACTTTGTGAGATATATGCAAATACGTTCTGTGGATGCCCCCCCCCCCCTTCTTTATTTCTTGGACTACTATAGTTTTAGTTATTAAAATATAAATTATTCTGGTTCATTATAAATTGCAGTACTAGATATAGCTAATATTTGCAATAAAGTTAATGTGTTATATTCAGATGTATATCAGTAATTGTTTTTCTTTACGGTGAAGTACATATCTATCTGTTCAGCTCTCAGTGGTTGGCAGACCTATTTGTTTACAATTCATAAGCCGTTTCCGTTGGGAGCTTATTAAAATTAACTTAACGATTTCTCATTACCGTTTGTATTTACTCACGTTGGTGTTAAGTGTTAGCAGTATGCGTATTTCTCTATTGTTAAACTTCACCTAGGAAATCTGCTTAGTTTACGCAGCCCCTGCGTGACGGACTTTTTTGAGGAGAGATGATATGACTGTGTTCCACACAATTTCCTCGCTCATAACTCATCAAACTATCTTTCTGTAAAAAAAAAAAACTGGATTTAAAGATTACGGCTTCACATCAATGAGAGTGGACTTTGGATTAGAAAAAAAAATGTATAAGAGTTAGTTTCTGCAAGAACAGTTGTCAACTAATCCTATAAGCTACTCATACATATCCGCCACATAAATAACTTGGAGGATTGTGTGCTCTAATGTTGACATACAGAAAATTTGCCTTTTGTAAATAATTCAAAAACCGGATCTACTCAAGGATGCAGAACAAGAAAGTTTTAAACAGTGTGACTGAGAAGACACTATGTCACCCATTTTGATCAAATAGACTAAAACTAAGAAAGCTCACACGAATGTTTAGTAAGGAAAACTAAGAAAAAATATAAATAAATCCCTTTTCTTATATTATATGGCATTCAGCGAAACAAATAGATCTTGAAAAATCTTGGCAACATTTTACCGAGAACGAATTATGGGTTAATGCCAAACCGCACTAATGCTCTAGTGTACTCTAATGTTTCTATTTTATGTGACTAGGGATAAACAAGATGTCCGTGCATTAAACGGTGTGAAAGCCAAGCCATGAATGCAGCATGAAGAGCAGTGAACCTGAAGAGGTGTTGTTAAAATGTGTACGACTGAAACAACATGTGAGAAGGAATAAAGTATTTCAATTAAGACTCTTGCCAAAAGATAGAAAATAACACCTGTAAAACAGAAATAACAAAAAAAAAATCTTAAAAAAAAGAGATTTAAAGTGTGGAATGTCAAACTCCAAATTAAATGCGACAGTACATTTTTCACTTCATTGTAAGATGTAAAGGTTACATCGCGCTTGAAAGACAGGAGGATATCTGCTTAAATGTAAGAATAAAGATGTTATGCTCTATCATGTTAAGTAACCCTCCTTGTCTCTCTGCCTGTCAGTGGCCAAAGAAAGAGTCGTAGCTCAAACATCTATTGTACATCTTAGGTAATGTCATTGTTAAAAAATAGAAAATTGTTTTTATACAGTAATTTTTCAAATATATATATATATATATATATATATATATATATATATATATATATATATATATATATATATTTCTATGTGTTATTGTAATTATAAATTTTATCAATTAAATAATTACCTATTAGTTTTTATATGTTGGGCTTCTGTATTTAATGTTAGGGATTTTTTTTGTTAGTATGAAGTAGTAATTATGTAAAAAAAAAATTAAATGTAATTGACACTACATTTTTACAAGATCTGATTCCCTAACTGCACTCATGGAACACTTTATTATAATTATAATGAGTGTTGTAATCAGGTAAGTTTTGGTTTACTGGTTTCAAACGGAATTATTCGTTTTGAACTCCCCTGAATCCATGTTGAGTAGTTTGGTTTTGACGTGTGTGCTTATGTACGAATTTAGCGATACTCGAAAACGACTCGGCTTAGAAATATAAATTTCATATTTAGAATATTGTACCGTCCAGTTAAATATCTCTCATTTAGCATATTTTTTTAAGGGAAATCAGCTATTGAGGTTTTACTCATGACGCGATTTCCGTTGGAATCTTCCTCAAATTAAAAATCGATGGAAATTTCCTCAAATGTCCATCGATCTTACCTAATAGATGACGAAAATGAGGTCCGTTCAAAATTATAAACTTTTGACAAAATAGGTTATATAGAATTTATCGATCCGATTTATAACAAGGGAAATATTTTAAAGTTTCGAATTCTTTCCGTTTAAACCCTCCTCCCCTCAGTCAGATGTCAGCAGTTATCGAAATTGATCATTAATTTATATATATATATATATATATATATATATATATATATATATATATATATATGTATGTATATATGGCCCTTACCACTCTTGCGGAAGGAATTTTAGCTCCATCGTTACGAAACTCGAGATTTAGGCGTTTCATTCAAAACTAAAAATCATGTTCTTTAATGGCTAAAATTGGAGCCAGTATATCATGAACTGATATACCAAATACTTTATTCAACAAATCGTTTCTATTTGGATTACTAAACTTAGAGTGGTTGAGATAAAAATTATTCTGGTTAATTATAAATTGCAGTACAAGATTATAGTAAATAGTTTTCAATAAATTCAATATATTATATTCATATATATTTCAGTAATTGTTTTTCTTTTCGGTCAAGAATATTTCTATTTATCTATAGGCTCTGCGTGGTTGGCTGACCTGTTTGTTTAATAGTCAGACGCTCTCTGTTGTGGAGGTTATTAAAATGTAATTTGACAGAAAGATTTCTCATTATCAATTCTATTTGTTCACTTAATATTCACGGTGGCGTTGTTATCAGTATGTATATGTCTAATAAAAAACTTCACGTGAGAATTCTGCAAAAGTTTTCGTGGTCTGGTGGACTTTTTAGTTAATATCGACTAAGAAGGTTGGTAAGAAGCGACGGAAAAAAATGGCTAATTTCTTCATAAATACTGTTTTATAAATTCCATTCTGACCTTTGTTGACCCGATGTATTGGAAATGAGAAGTGCTGTATTGCTTTCAAATAAAGAGTACCACAACATTGTGAATATTTCATTTAAATGGAGTACAAAGGTGCTCTCACCAGATTTTTTTTGGGTTGCTTCAATGTTTACACGATGGGAAAGTCATAATAAATTGCAAATTAAATTTGAATGTACATTGTTTGCGGAGGGTTGAGGGATAGTGTAATAAAGCCCCAGACGTTATATCAATTACTTTGTGTAATTGGTAGGTATAATATGTAGAAGTCTCGGCATATGATAACGATCATTACTGGATTCTGTACTTTTGCCTGCAGAAACAGAACAGAGATAAAAGGAAAAGTTCGGGCAAGAGGTATATAATTAGCGAACTTCCACTACGCGCCTAGTTATTAGGAGGTATATGTTTGCTTCGAGTCATAGTACGTTGGTTCTAGCCTGCGTTCAGAAAACTGACCCAAGTTGATGAAAACTGATTCAAGTTTAATTATATATAATTTGATGGATAATTAAAAGGTAGTAAAGGCTGAGTAGATTTTGATGCGTACTAATAAATGTTGAAAAACATCGCACTTTTCAAAGGAAAAAAAGCGTTTAATATTTAGGCGAACAGTTAAAAAAATTAAATAATAGTAATAAAAATATTAGAGAAAGAAAAGAAATCTGATTCTCAAAATACACATACTTGTCTGCAGTGGCGGCTCCCGTATAGGCACTGTGGAACTGTAGCACCCCCAATTTCCAATTGATATTATCTATAACATTTAATATAATGAGCCTTTTTTCATTAATTCTTCTTTATACTTGTATAATATATAATCCTTAAGCTTAATGCAGTAACCATCCCCCAGTTTATGAAAAAAGATACAAAAATCTTTGTATGGAACTGTGAGCTTCACAGTTCCAGCGGCGAGGTGTTTGACTGTTGTCACACAGGAAGCTCCACGCGAGGCTGCAAGGGAGAGAGAGCACTGTCGTTCCCACAGTGCCGACCCTGGCGTAAGTAAGTAAAAATGATTGATTTTGTTCTTTTAGGATTTTATCAAGTTTCTGAATAAATTTTCTTTTTATACGTGTATTCAGAAACTTTCTTTTTATTCATGTAAGTGTAGTAACCTGTAGATAACCCGTCCCAATTAGCCTGAGTTGCAAAAAGTGGACGTTAATAAATAATAATAATTTTTATACATGTTTGTTTCCATTTACACAATTTTAAAACAAAGGCTAAACATTTTCTGGAGCAGCACCCCCACTAATTTTAGCTACGAGCCGCCACTGCTTGTCTCTTCCTTCTCTAGTGGTGGCAATCGTTACCTAACTCGAAATATAAGCGTTTCATGTAAAACTAAATATCATGTTCGTTACAGCTGGAATTGCACTTAGGGTGAGGGAGATTTAAAGGAGAGGTATTTGAAAACTTGAAATATAAGATCCCTAAGATAACTTGTATATAGCCAATTCCATAGGAAATTTAATGTTCTATAAAAGTTGTCATATACATATTTCCCTATCATGAATATTGACCGAGGTATTTGGATTTTTTTAGTTTTTAGCCTACAGTAAACCTCTACTCCTACTCATGTTATACCAACAATAAGCTGTTATATCGTGAACCAAATTAGTCTAAGCATAAATAACAATTATGGTTTTCAAGAGAACTTTATTATGCGAGATAAATACAAATTTGATGACTTGAACAATTAAGATTTTACGTTATTGTCTTGTAAATGTTTATTTGATCAATACCATACTCAATATTTAACCGTTTAAGTCAGCGATGAGCAACACGCGGCCCGTGGGCCGCGTGCGGCCCTTTCAACATATTTATGCGGCCCGCCAAGCATTTCTAAAATTGAATTTATTTTATCGACTTTCTTCCATCAATATATTGTAAAAAATGAATTGTAATTTAATGGTCGGTTACTTGTTCAAACATTCAATACGAACACGCCGCGTCTGTCCTTGTTTGTTTGTCAGACAATCAGTCTGGTAAGCTGTCAACTAGCAATATTAGAGATTCTTGTGTTTCTTGAAAGGCATGAGTGCAATTTTAATGTCAAAAAGGTAAATTAGAGTTTTTTTTTATTCAAAATTAATTTTTCCTACAAATTGTTTTAACTTTCAAATTTTTAATCTATAATATCATGTTGGAAAAGCAAACGAAAAAACGGAAGGTTGAGGATGAGACAGACATTACCAAGAAATGTGGAAATTTGATTATTTTTTTGTCTTTCCTCAAAGATTAAGCTGTAGATTATTCACAGAGACTGTGTCGACATTAAAAGAATATAACATACAGACGTATTACGATACAAAACATGATCAACAAAATTAATACTTAACCGCACAACTCCGGATAGATAAGTTTAATCAAATGGAGAAAAACTTGGGAAAACAGCAGATTATTTTTAAAAATCAAGCTAATTTGTCAAATACAGCAGTTAAGGCTCATTTTATTGTAAGTCAAATACTGGGGGGGAAAAAGTGAAACCCTTTGCGGATAGAGAGGTGATAAAAGAATGTCTGACTGCTATAGCAGAAATAGCATTTTGGGTTTCTTATCGACTTGACTCAGCATCTCAATGATCTTAATGTGGAACTTCAAGGCAAAGAACAGTTTATTTACAATTTGCATGATAAATTTCAGGGCTTTGAGCGCAAATTAAAATTGTGGAAACAGCATTTTTTGCGGAATAATGTGTCTCACTTTCCACATATAGAAAAAGAAAACGTTACTACTTCTTAAAAATACGCACAATATATAGATATACATAATATATAGATAGGCACAATAGATATTGGCTTCCATGAAAATGTTTTCTTCGCCATTTAATATCGATGTGGATATAGTTCCACATGTATTTTTCTGCGTAAACATCAAAAATAGCTATAAATCGTATGTGAGACCTGAGAGATATCCGCTTTTGACGAAAACCCCAAAGCAAATGATGTCTCTGTTTGGAAGCACGTGTGTTTACGAACAACTATTTTCAACCATGAAATTAATCAAAACTGGCCACCGATCAAGACTGGTTGATGCACGATTAGAAAGCTGCATACGTGTAGCTACTTCATCAATTCCGGCTGATATTGATTAGCTTCTACCGAAAAAAAATGTGCAAATGTCTGATTTCAAATTTCAAGTAAATTCTTTTTTCTGTTATTTTATTGTTGTTTTTTTTTTATTTTACATTAAAATTTCTATATAAAATCTTTACTTTTTTATTTTTTCTATTCTAATGTTTATAATAAATAAAGTTTTCTAAATTATTAATAAGTGTTACTTTATGTGTGGCCCGCCAAAAATTTTTAAAATTTAAATTGGCCCGTTGATCGAAAAGGTTGCTCACCCCTGGTTTAAGTAACTCTGAGATCATATTTGCCATTTGAAAATTAGAAATATCTCCGTTATAACGAGTCGAATGGTAAACTGTTATAGAAAGAATCTTATTAAGCTATTGATTGTCTACAATTGTTGTTCCATGCATTTTCCGTAACTCAAGTATTAACCTATTGGGAAATCTGTGTATTTTACGTATCCGTTGGGCTATTTTCATTTAACGGAAATGACCGTACACGTATAAAATACACATGCACGCGCGCACGCACACTCGCACTCACACACACACACACACACACACACACACACAAGGGCTTATTTGATCTATGGCTTTTAAATATAATCAATTAACAGGAGCATTTGAATAATAGTTCATATTTTAAAATAATAATGAAATTTTTTTTTCATTTTTTGATATAAAATTAACTTTGTATTTTTACATACTTCTTTATTTTTACAGGGTGTCGTTGTTGGAGCTACATACTCTAACTTAATGTAACTTAATTCATAAATTACAGGCCTAAATATCTATGAGGTCTGGGTGTCATTTTTATACTCTTTCCTTCCCTAAAAACAATACCTAATTTTTTCATAATTAAATTATAATAAAGTCAAATATATAATGTTTTCTGTGAGAAATTCTACAAAATCGTGCTGTCTCAAAATAAAACAAAAATGTATCTATATAAATAAAATTCTAAGGTTTGCTGATTTTATATTAAAATTCGGTGGGGTAAATTTTTTCACGTTTCAGACCATTCCAAGAGCAATGGCATCAAACTAAAAAATCTTGTCCTTCTGTCTGTCCTACCAACGTTCAACATAGGCTTAATGGGAATTACTTACAAAGAAAAAAGGGTCCAGTTATTCAAAAGTTTTTTTATTTATTTCAGTTCTACGCGCTTTCAAAGACTATTGTCTCTATCCTAAGAGATACTTGCGCACACTCTTTGGAAAAGACTGCAAGTGAAGAGAGTCACTTATCTTTCCCTTAGCGCTTAAAAAAAAAACAAAAAAAAAAAAAAAAAAAAAAAAAAAAAAAAAAAAAAAACCTATGAAGAAGTGGACCCTTTCTTCTCCCCAAGTGAACAATATTCCTCACTTCCAACGAATGTGAAGTATATGAGAATTCGAACTTTCAACGAGGAGGGGGGTTTACTTAGAAGGGAAACGACATTTTCGTCCATATCTCCTTTAGTATTGGTTTTGTCGGAAAGGCGTAAAGAACAATTTGTGTTTAGAGTAACAATTTTGGTGTAAATCGTTATTTAAATTTATGAGTTTTGACTGTTGGATATTTCTGATATGCACTACTTTATACTTGGCTTCCACTTTATATATATTATTAGCAAATATGAAAACATGTGCTAAGGATACCATGTGAAACAATGCATATGAAACTTTTAATTGAGGATAAAAAAATTATGAAGAGGAATGATCCATGAGTTGACGAAAGTTTGGTCCTTCTGTCTGTTGATGTAGTGTAAGGATAGTTGAAGTACAGCACCCCCACCCCTGATGTATGGTAATATAATCGGGGAGTTGATGAACCGACTCCCAAAGGAGGTGGCCTGATTCAGTCTTCCTCCTGCACAGAGCCTCCGGGCATCTCGTGGGACACAGCTCAAATTGGGCTCTTACTCCCTCCGTCTTCGTCTCTCGCACAACTCCTGATTAACTAATGCCACGGTGGAACGTTACATGGCTCTAACGAATATGTATATTGGCTCAAGGTCAGGCAATGAAACACTTTGTACCGTTAAATGAGTTTTTCCCACCACCCACGGAGACTCATCTGGATTAATCTGTTACAAGATAAAATATACTTGACTCCAAATCCTCTGAAATTCGCCGTTTATAAGGAACAAATTCGAAAAAGGAAATAAAGCGACCAATGAAACCTTCCAAGTCTTCACTACCTAATCCAGCTCCAGTCTATGTTTAAAGAATTCAAGGAAGGAGGACTTACCTTTGAAAGGAAATATCCCATTGGACAACCCAGTTCTCCCGATTCAGACTCTCTAAGAGAATGTGTAGAAAAACATACATTCACAAGAACGCTGAAACTTTCTTCAGAACTAGGAGTACCCCGTCGCTTGCACGATTTATGTTCCAGAAGTTAGAGAGTTCCACGTTATTGGACGATCATAACACTGTCTAGAAATTTACGTAAAAAACACCACATACATAGCAGGAATACCAGTTTTCGCTAAACGAGGAGAACATCCAGTGAGCTTAGCCGCAGCCTGAAAATCTGTCTACTTACAACCTAAGAGTGAAGAAAGAGACAGTTCTGATCTTTATCACAAAAAATCAACAGAAACTGAAGAAGCGCTCGACTAGGATGCCGACCTGGCAGTCGCAAGTTTCAAAAGAACGGATGGAATCAAGGAAGTGATTGAGTCAGTGCTTAAATGGTCCAACAGACAAAACCTGTTTATAGTGGGTTTTTCCTCGAGGTTTTGAAAATTGCAACTTTAGATTTATTCAAGAGGAAAAAAATGGGGTTATTGTTGCTAGCTTGCAGAAATTCAAGAAGAAAATTCTCTACTGTGAGAATACAACAAAACCAAGCAGCAATAAATTCTCACCGACGGGCCATCCTATTATCAACCTAGGTTAAAATGAATGAAAAGCTGCACCAAAGCACCACGACCTATGGTGACACTCCGAACAATTATCAGACATTTAGGAGGCAGCATGAAACCAGATTAACCATACAAATAAATAAAGCCAAGATAAGTTAACCTAGCACACTCCATTCCTAAATCCAACGAAAAACGTCAATGTACAGCAGTAACTATAAAAAAAATTGGACATTTACAAAAATGTCCTAAAAACCTAAAATGTCCTAAACCTTCACCTTAAACTCACATGGTAAACCTAGAGTGGCGAGTTCAATTCTCACCTGGGCTTGGACATTTATTTAGTGACGGAATTCATTAAATAAAATCTTTAGTCCCACCATGGCTAGAAAAGGGTGGTAACCTGTAGATAACCCGTCCCAATTAGCCTTAGTTGCAAAAAGTGGACGTTAATAAATAAGTAAAACACCTAATGCTACATGTTTTATCAGTTCGAATTCTCATTTTCAACGACAAATAGATGTATTTAATGCGTTGAGCGTCACATACTCACACACTTGCGTTGTGGATCTCTTGTGTGACTTGCTAGGACCACAATATTTTTAATTAGTTCAGCCCATCAGTAGACTGTTGGCGCTCAACGTGTTGAAAAGAGTTTCGAGGGTGTAGATCACTTTGAGTAGGTCACTAAAATTCGAGCAATGACCCCAGAGGTTTATTCCTTGCAACTTGGAGGAGTATATGCCGGTGAATTCCTGGAGGGGGGGGGTAGGGGGCCAAACAAGTTCTCTTGCAATAAGACAAACCAATACCTCTAAGTAAAGGTAAAGAGGAGGAAAATTTAGAAAATTCGAAATATCTCTGTTTATATACGTCAGATCGAAAAATGTATAAAATAATTTTACTGCAAATGTAGCTAATGACGTTTATTTTTTTTTAAATGTACCTAATGCCCTATAATTAGTTATTTATTTTACATATTTGATTATTGACAGAGCTATTTCCATTTTTCAGCCTTCACTAAACCCCCACTTTTATTCACGTCATATTAACAACAAGGTGGTATATCATGAAATACTTTATTCTAAGCTTATATAACTAATATTGTTGTCAACAGGTCTTGGCTCAGAAATGTTTATTTTATCTATGCCACATCAATATTTAGCATTAACCCTCGGTCGGGCGCGTCAAGAATATTCCGCCTTTGGGTGCGTGTATCTCAGAGATACAACCTCAACCGTTATTACGGAAATACAGTTTTTTAATATATATTTTGCACTAAAATGTACAGTGTGTAATTAGAAATCATATCTGAGGAAGTATTTGTTTGAAAGAAGTATATAATATTCAAAATTGACACGTACTATAATAAAAAAAATCATGGTAGATAATATAACCAAGTTGGTTATAGATTCATTGTTATTAAAACCGTGGACGATAATTTTTAAAATATAATTAAAACATACAAATACCAAAAGAAATAGTTTAAATGCACATGTCTTAATTATTCATAATTCATTTCAGTTTGTGAACAATATAAACAAAATATCTAAATATAACTTCATTCAAAAATAAGTAGCACGAAATCACTTTTAGATAAGACTTATTAAAAATCATCTAAATTTTAATGTACCAATCCTTTTAAAAATACCAGTTTAATTATTATCTCTTTTGCAGAGCTGCATTACAATTAGGACAAGGAGTGGAACTATGTTGTAAACAAATTTTGCTTTTGCAAATCTCACAAAAATAATGAGGAAACCTACATTTCTTTTTAGTTTTGCTTGGTTCACATCATTTGCTTTAGTTCGTTGTAGTGGAGGGACTTTTTTTATGCTGTTCTGTACTTGAGTTCAATGTATGGTCCAATGAGTCTCTGTACTCGTCAAGTTTCGTCCCTAGTTCGGTTGGTAAACGTCTACTGTTGTCACTGCGTCATACAATATTTTCTTGAATAAGTTCTTCTGAAAGCTCATGTATGAGCAAAATAATAGAAAAATAGGTTTATATAATTCCATTCAATAAAGAGAAAGTTAATTGATGTACCTATATATTTATGAAATACAGATTTCAAAAAAACTAACGAGATCGGGCGCGTGGTATCTAGGAGATTAAATTGAATGACAGGTGAAACACACGCCTCCATCAGTGACACAACTGATCTTGAGGGGGGTCTTATAAAGCACATAACTCGAAGCACTACACCACCACTCTCTGCTAGGAGGAGTGGCAAATATTTTTCTAGAAACCGTGTATCTGAGAGATCACGCGCCCGACGGAGGGTTAAACACATATTTGTTAATTGCTGAAATATCTCCTTTGTAATGAGTCGAGTCGAAAACTTTTATATACCAGTCTTGTTGAAATATTGATGCCCTGCAAATGTTTCTCTTTACACTTATTCCAACCTCAAATATTTAGTATGTTATTCATATTTTCTCATTTACAGCCTTCAGCAAACCTCCACTTCAACTGATCGGATTGTTAAGTAGAAATATAGAACATATGGTCAGTTGAGATCACCTGTGTGCCATGTGTCTAACACATGGGAATTCTGTACAGTTTATGAGTTATCCCTTGGGACATGCTTGACTAGTTTTCGAATTTTGAAACTTAATATTTTAGCCTTCTTAAAGTTTAGTAGTGTGAGTCTTTTTTTAAATCAAAAGCTATTGAGAGGGAGGGAAAAAAAATTGAAATTTCTCCGAATATATTAAAGACACAGAATATGTATGTCGGACAGTTTTTGTTTACCAGTGATATATATATATATATATATATATATATATATATATATATATATATATAAATTACGTTCTATGACAATGTTTGATTTTGTTGCATTAAAACGGAAATATTGTGTCACTTTTGAGATGAAACAATTTTAAATGAAGTGCAGAGAAAATAATTTTGTTTCTTTAATTTAAGAGGAGTATAATGCAGTCATGTGTTCAGAGGAAATTATATTTTATATGCCATACATAAACAAAGAGAACTGTCGACTAAGAAAAATATATTAAATGTGACATAATAAATTACAATTGTTGTTCCAATTGGTTGTAATCGTTGTTATTAATTTACCTTTCAATTAAGGGTGTATAATTAATGAAAATACACTGCTGTTGTTAGACACACGGGACTGTGTTGCAGGACAGAGAGCAATAACTGAATGATACAAGGCAGTGAATCATGAATATAAACTTGCCGACTGAGCAAACAGCCTCAGTATATTTCAGCTAACAGTCTCGTAACCTTCACTATAGGAGAGCCACGGGGAAATGTGACCATTTTACGACGGAGATTATTCATCTCCATCAGGGATGCTCCTAGGAAATGATCATTGCCTTTGCAATCCGTTCGATAATTTCGTGTTTCTGCCATCTCAGCTACAAGCGATTTGGAGGATGAAAAACCAATTCGCTCTAGTGGTTAATGATTTTTAAAACATAAAATAGGTAAAATTGGCCGTGGACTACATTGTTCGTGCGATTACTATAAAGTAGTACGATATAGGTGCATACATTAGTTTATTTTTAAAGAAGAAATACCGAGACATATTATAGAAAACAAACAGCTACTGCAGGTAATACATAAATATTACCTCAATAAATGAAAACACTGTTATTCCGAGCAAAATACGTAATTACAGAAAGTTTGTCACGCATTTACCACTTGCGTCACGTATTTGCATTTATCTCAAAACGTAAAAGTTCAATGAGAACAATATTTGGGATTTAGGCATCAAAAAAAGTGATTCATAATATAACAGCTGAATGTTAATAAGACGTGAGTAAGAGTGGGGTTTATAGAAGGCCGAAAACTAAAAAATGCAGATATACCGGTTAATAATCTAGATAATGAAAAAATGTTTGCTTGTTTCATAAAGTTTTAGGGAGAAAAAATACTAGGTTATCATCGCCCTGTAATATCTAGAACTCTCATTTTGGTTAAATACCTGTATTTTGAGAGTAAACTGTATTTATGTAAATTGTCAATATTTTAATTTTTGTAAATTTGTATTGTAATTATATCCTCATTTGTATTGCCATTTAAAATTTAACAATATAAACGAGGATACAAAAAAAATTCTTTATACAAATTTGTAATTTTCACAAAGTCTAGCTTGAGATAGAAGCAGGTACTTCTAGTCTCCGAACCTTGGACATGAACACAGTTCTTCTTCTTGTCTTCATACTCTCAGCGGCGCTCGCCAGCTGGGCCGCTTTATTTTACGAAATAAATTGTGTCTCATTGTATTTGAACAAATATTAAACATAAAACCCAACAAAACAAAAAGGATGTTTAAAGAAATGCTGTACATTGCTCAACACAAAAACACATGTAACAAAAAGACAGACATTGACAAACTCAGCACCATATCCTGTAACATAATACCATAAATACCACTCAATACTATACATTATTCACAATCACACCATACTCATAAACATATTCACATACATAACACCACAATATATATATATATATATATATATATATATATATATATATATATATATATATATATAAAACACCCATATCATAATCAGCACAGATATATACAACAAGAACTGGGATAACAAATAACAACAAAAATTGTAACATAATAGAACAACAACAGAATAGTTTTATTACAACATGAAAGTGTTCTACAAAAGGGGCTGCGTAAACTAAGCAGATTTCCCTCGTGAAGTTTAGTAATATATAAATATACATACTGCTAACACAACACCACCGTGAATAAATACAATCGGAAATAAGAAATGTTTCATCCAATTTCAATAACCTGCCGACAGGAAGCGTTAGGTTAGAAATGTAAACAAACGGGTCTGCCCGCTTCACACCGGAAAGAAAAACAATTACTGAAATATATCAGAATACAATAACATATTAATTTTATTGAGAACTATTTACTATATCTAGTACTGTAATTAATAATAAGTCAGAATAATTGTTATCTCAATCAATCAAATTTTAGTAGTCCAAAGCCTTAAGACGGGGGGGGGGGTCACCGGGACATATTTTCATGTATTTCGTATAATAAAGGTCTCTTGAATACAATTTTTGGTATTTAAACTTCGAATAATGTGGTTTATTATGTAGCAGATTATTGTTTATGTAACATGAGTAGAAGTGGCGGTTTGCTGATGGCTGAAAACTAAAAAATGCCAATATCTCGGTTAATATTCAAGATAGAGAATAAATGTATATAACAATATTTATAGTAAATTTAATTTGCAATAAGATTGATTCTATACAATGTTTTGATCCGACGTATAGTAACACAGATATTTCTAATTTTCGAAAATCCCCCCCTCTAAACCCCCCTCCCCCTGGTCCGATTTCAGCCGTTAACGAACTTGATCTTCCTTTTTACCTAAAACGATTAAATACCGAGTTTGGTGACGATTAAATAAAAATTGCGACCGCTAGAGTGTTAACAGACAAATCGCGTCATGAGTACGACCTCAATAGCTGATTTCCCTTAAGGGAAATCTGCTAATAAATGCAGCAACACACTGCAATAATAGTTGCATAATAACAAAAAAATAACAATAACACAGTATCTAGGGTACAACATAAGAATAAGTTAAATTATTACAATTTATTATTTAAACAACACACAACAATAATTAGTTGTAACATAATAAAATAACAATAACATTGTAACTTTAATATAAAATGAAAATAGCTTTAACAAACTACAACAATTGTGATAACATACAGCAATAACAAATGTAACATAGTGAAATAGTAACAAAACACAACAATAATTAGTTGTAACATAATACAATTAAATAACAATAACATTGTAACTTTAATATAACATGGAAATAGCTTTGACAAACTACAACAGCAATTGTGATAACACAGCAATAACAAATGTAACATAGTGAAATAACAATATTATATCAGTTTCATTACTACATACAAATAGCTTTAATAAAAAAAATAACATAACAATAATTATAATAACACATGTCAATATTTATAACATAGTTCAACAAACAATAAACAATATACTGTAGTAATACAAAAAATAAGGCAGTGACCAAGCCACTTATAACAAACTTGAGGTTATACTCAATAATCCTAATGTAAACAAAGGAACTACAGTGATGTACAATAATTTTTAAGTATCTTTAGTCTTGGTAAGTAGAATTAACACAAACACTATCTATTACACTCTAATAACAGTGTGCAATACATATATATATATATATATATATATATATATATATATATATATATATATATATATATTAAGTAGTACCTGTACTCTTTAGTCCTGAAGAAGAGAAAATAAATATTCTCGAAATATTGGAATGAACTAAGATTTTTTCACCAACACTGACCAAAACTCCAAAAAAACAACAACACCATATATATTGCAGCCTCAAAAATAGTATATATATATTTATATATATATAAATGTAATTTTGGTGGATCTCATTTTCGTCATCTACTGAGAAGGATCGATGGTCATTTGAGGACATTTTGTGATTATCATGTCATGAGTACTACATCAATAGCTGGTTATAAGGTAAATCTGCTAAAAAGAATGTCATTATTTATATATGAGTAAAGGTTAAAATGTCTATTGTCTAATGATATGAATACTGACATTCTAATATTCTGATATATATATATATATTTGTAACAATGAACATTCTAGAGCATTATGTTCGAAAGTGCGATTCATACTTCAGCGAACTACCATTAAAAATCATCTACTGGGGTACCTATCTAATCCAAAATTCTCAATTTGGGTGATATTTTCCAGGGAATTATTAAATTAGTTATTTTATCAAAGCTGAAACAGTAATGATTTATACTCTGCAATTAAAGGTTTTTATGATTCTCTTCAAAAGGCCAATACATCTATGCCCCGTCCAAAACATCTAGCAATAAAATTTGATATATATCAAAGAAGATAAAGTGAAGCTCATTCCCAAGGTAAAGGGTATAATAAGTGTCAAACCCTCAGTGTTCAACTCAAATATCTAAAGAGCGCAGACGCGAGAAATATGAATACTACTTGGCACTATATTATTATTATTTATTAACGTCCACTTTTTGCAACTGAGGCTAATTGGAACTTGGCACTATACAATTTATATAACGGAAGAAATGAGTCCAATCTATTGTGAATGCTGGTGTATCTATAGAGGGTCAAGTGGATATTACAAATCCCCAAATGCATTATAGAAATATTTTGAATTATCCAATGTCAAGCAGTGGGAAGAATAACTAACCATTTCTTAACTAGGGAACTAACCATTTTCTTCCTGTCAACCCAGACTAGTACCATGGCAATTAGCCTACAATTAGTACAAAAAGCGAACAAGTCTTGTTCTCTAGATACTTATTCTGGTCCTGATGGAGTACTTATTTGAACAACAAAAGAACTTAATGAAGCTCGCGACTTTAAAAAAAACATTTATTGAGGTACTCCTTAAATCATTGTTTTGGACGGACCTCATTTCGTCATTTCCAAGGTTGAATCGACACTATTCTTTATAAGCATGTTGACATTATAAAGAAATGTTCCAAAAAATCGAATTTCCCTTTAGTAAAATCTACTGATAATTGATAGATATAAAGAGATATATGATATTAATGTAGACATATTTTGGAAGTGGTGGTCATGGTTGATACAATCAGATGTGGGGATGGGCCAAGCTGAGGACTTGGACAACAAAGGGTTAAAGGCACACACATTACTCTCACTTCAAAACATTCTCCGTTCCTGCTATCTCTAGGGCCAAATATAGACACCAACATCCTACGACAATAAACACACAAACCCTCAACAAATACTAGGACAGTTCCTACAATTACTTTGTGGGACAGGCTTAAAGCAAACAATGTTTCAATTGGGTCAATTTTTTAGGTGGGACAATTAAGAATCATTTTTCTTATTCTGGACCCAATATTATTTTATGCTCTTCATAGTTTTATGGCAATAATGGGCCAGGAATAAAACATTTCTTTCCGATCAAACTTTATTCACATTGCCCTACATATTTCGAGGCGTAACTACCACTTCTTCAGGAGTTCATTCCCTTTTAAAAAACAATAACATGAATTTAAAAAAAAACAATGATTGATACATACTCTTTTAAAAAGTGTTCGCTATCATAATATATTTATTAAAATTAATTTCATATTGCTACTTACAATTCTGAAGTACTCGTTCCCTTTTAGATTCGTTGAGAAAGTTCCTTCCTCAATGAGGAGATCGTTAGATTCACGAAGCAGGTTAAGTTAGCTGATTATAGATAGATTATTTTCACGTCAACCTTGAACTCGATTATTTTGCGGCATAATTTAAAATTGATTCTTTAAGATAAACTATTTTTTGTTCACTGTTTTTTTCCTATTTTTTGCTACGTGAATATTCTATTTTATTTTTCGTTTAGTATTATTTCTTCCATCGTCAATTATTGGAACGTTTTCAAAATTGAAAGTGTTTATTGGAGATACAGTTAGGGCAGTTTTATTTTCGTTATTGCCAATACTTTTTACATGTTGCTATAATCATTTATGTAGCAGCGGCGAGGATTCACCAATATTGGTGATCCCATATATATATTGTATGTGCTGTCGAATTTTTTTTGCATCGTTACCAAGTATGATATAGAAGCGTTTCACGGAAAATGAAATATGGAACTCATTATTTTAAATATAGATTTAATGAGACATTTATAATGCGAGATATATGCAAATTCGTTGAGTGATGACTTTATCAACTAAGATTTTCCGGTCTTGGCTCAAAAATGCTTATTTGATCTATACTCGATATTTAATCGTTAATTCAACTCTGTTAAGTCGTTCCCTGTCTCCATCCCGTACTTGGGCCCTGTTTCAGAAAAGATAGGATCCAGGTTGAAGAAAATTGGATTGGCTACTGCCTACAGGAGCAAGCGGTCCCTGAAAAATTGTTTGCCCCGTGTTAAGGACTATGTGGACCCCCTGGATAGATCTGGCGTGTATAGGATCTCGTGCACGGGATGCGATGCCTCTTATGTGGGGCAAAGTGGTAGAAAGATAAGGACGCGTCTTAAGGAGCACATCACTCGCGACACTGAGTTTTCCGCACACGCCAGAAAAGAGGGCCATGACATGTCCACCATAAAGTATCAATTGCTGTATGAGGAGAAGAAGGGCAAAAGGTTAAATACGGCTGAGGGGCTGCATATAAGGCTGGACAGACAGGCGAATGGAGATCGGAATATTAATAAGAAGGAGGAGGCGGTAAGGCTGCGACATGTCGGTGACAGGGCCCTGTCTTCTCTACGGGGGCAGAGGTTCAGTCGCCCGGCAGTCGTGGTCCAGGCAACGCAGCTTTAATCAGGTACCTCCTTCATCTTCTCTCTATTATTAGTATGGGGTTTTTGCTTATTTTTTAGGTGTTTCTTACAGTTCCTCTGGGTAGTTTTTCCCGAGGTTCTCACCCACTGTGATATAAATCTGAAATTTAGGTAGTTTTTAGTTTTTAATTTTATTTATAGTTTTTGACATATGCTTACCGTTGTTTGTTTTTATTATTTGACTTATTATTAAATTTTTTGATTGTTTTGGCTTTAATTTATAGTAGTTGACTAGGATTAGATTTTATATTTTTATTAGTTGACTAGTTTTAAGAATTAACATTGTTTTTACTATTTATATTGTGTTTGTTTGTTTTTTGTTTTTTATGACTGTTGTCTATTTGGCTTTTTGGCCATGCTGTGAATGTTAAATTAACTCGAGGTTTGTGTTTGTCAGCAGGCACTGAGGATGGAGCATTGACTCCGAAAGTGCACTCCGCATTATATTAAAAAACTGTAGAGGACTTGGCCTTCTTATTGATCCTGATCAACTCTGTTTGTTATTGACTGAAATCTCACCAGAAATGGGATGGGGGATAAGAGGAAGAGGTAGAGGTTTGGGGATAACTATTTCAAAATATCTCCTTTATTATTAGCATCGGATATTTTTTCAAGTCTTTCATCTTCTACAATTGTTGCTCGATGCATTTATTCGTAGTTTTAGATCTAGAGGGTTATTCGTAATTTCTTGTTTTCTGCCTTAAGTAGATCCCCACTTTTGCTAATCGGATTTTTCCTTAGAAATAGAAAAAATAAAAAAGGTAAGAATTGAACAACAGTAAGTCGTACTACCGCGAGGGAAATAGGTTTATTTCACGCAGGTCGTACGTGACGGACTTTTATATTTAATTTTGTATGGGTTTCATTTTTGTCATCAACTTGATTGCGTCGTTGGACATTTGAGGAAATGTTTCGAATTTTTTTTTTCACCAGTACAACATGAACAGCTGATTTCCTTGACCCTCCAGAACTCGCGCCGTGAGCAAAATACTCACATCCCGATGAAAAAAGTTATATCTAATATTATAGGTATTTGGCGACAGTGCGGCTCTCTCTAGCTACACCTTGTAGCCTTCTCTTACCACCCTCATTGTCTCCCAATCATTAGTATCAACTGACTGTCATCAGGACAAAATTAATCAGCCGGAGTAAGTTAAGTGTGAGTGTTTTTCTCATCAAGCGAGTTCTGGTGGAAGTCTTTTCTTTTTTAATGCGAGAGTTGTTCTCATCAAGCGAGTGCTTTGGTGATTTACCGAAATCTGTGTTTTTTTGGCTCTGGAACTTATCAAACCTCACCTGATCAACCGTTCACAACTGACCACCATCCCCCTATTAGAAAGAAACAAAATGAAGAGGATTGCTGGTGAGGAAAATCCCACTTGTTCTGGTTCTAGTGCTCCGTCGCAGTTTTGTGCCTAATTCCCGAGGAGAAAAAACAAGAAGTCAAAGAAGAGTTGCCGAACATGTAGAAAAACGGTTTGCAATGAACATCATTCTTGCGGAGAACAAAATTTTAATTAGTTAGGTACTTTTTAAGTTGCTTGACATAATGTTTCTTCAAAAGAGAATACCTGTACGATAAATTTTGAATAATGTTATTATCTTATTAGTATTTGATGTTTATAATAAATATAATTTTTTAATTGTTGAAAATATTTTATTTACCTACTTTTTTTGAGAGAAATAGGTGGTTTCAGAAAAATTCTCACGTTCGCAGGCCACTCATTTTGGCGCGAATTCTGGAGGGTTAACACTTTGGCTGCGGCTGACGACAAGTTGTCGGTTTTGTGAGTTGTTCCCAGGGGCGGGCCCCGACAAGTTGACGTCAAGTCATAAGACAAAGTTAAATGGGTGGGGATTGCTCCAGTCTATCCCAAACCATTCCATATTTCACTCAAGCAAAGTGAAAGAGATCCTTGAGAGAATTGCTTCTTCGTCGCAAGATTCCCTGTTTTTTTTAATTGTTTTCGACTATTTTACAAAAAGGTAAGTTTGAATGATTATTTTTTTAAAGTATATTAAAGTTATCGTTAATAATAATTGCTAATGATAAATACCTATTTAAAAAGTAGTTAAATGAATTAAAACAAGCCTATTTTGTTGGAAAAATATTATTTCAAACCCCGAATTTATAATTGCAAATTGTTTTATATTTTACGAAATATAAATAAAATATCAATTATAAATTACTGAATAATAATTCATCAATCAGTGATTGTGAACAATGTCTTTATTGTTTAATTTTACGGTTTTCTAAGTAAAAATATAATAACTAAAAACGTTATAAAATTATTTTTAAAAAAATTTATAATTCATAATTTTTTTTTACTCAAACCATATAATGGAAAAAATGAGTTAGCTATTGTTAGTGGGTTTATTAGACCCGTTATTTTATTTCAAGAACTTTCACTTCAGGTAGCAAAAAAAAGTTGAAATGCTTTTTGATGGAACTTTTTCTTTATAACTTGAAAAATACAAGAATACCTTCTATGCACTCGTTAAATTTTAATAATTAATTAGTCATCATAAAAATAAATAAAGAATCATAAAAATAATGTTTACACTAGGAATTACATTATTATACTACGGGTAGGGAGTGTGGTGCTTTCCCGGTGCGGTTGACGACAACGGGTCGTTCAGCGGTTTTTTCTCGGAAAACAATTAAAAGATGATACAATTTATAATATACAGTTAAAGTAAAGTAAAACGAAACTAATTAACAAAAAAAAAATTTCCGCCCCACTGAAAAATGTTGTTGAAAATCTCCGCAGTCAACGTGTTAAGGGAAATCTGCTAAAAAGGTATGACATGAACCTTCCATGGTTCTCTATTCTGGCGCCGTAACATTTCAATGGGGATTTTACTGCCTGAACCATCTGTACAGATAAGTGTTGCGGGTTTAGGCTATTAGTAGCCGGGAGAAGGGGCCGTCACGTTCTGCCTTGAGTCCTATGAGGAGGAATGGGCAGACGGAATGCGAGCTGGCCAAACAGATTCAAAGCCAGATTCAATATCAATTACCACAACAGCGGAATTTATAGTGGATTCTCAATTCCAATGTTAAAATGTTATCGCCATTAAATTCCACTGCTTCTTGGCGGTCAAATCAATAGTCTACAAGGAGATACGATCAACAATGGACTTGCAGGACTGGCCAAAACTGACTGTTCCGGTTAGTAAATATAAGTTATGCGAAATTGGGTGAGCTTTTTTTAAGTCATCTCATATGAATTTCAAAAATGTCTAGAACCAAGTCAAGCTAATATTTTATTTTTAAGTTTTTTTAAATTTTAGTCACGGTATGTTTGAAGAAACAAACCAATAAAGCTTTACAATGAAATGACCCCCCGACGGTGAGGATAAAAATGAACGACGCAAAAGAAGAACAGTCCGTCACGCAGGGGCTGCGTAAATTAAGCAGATTTCCCCCGTGAAGTTATACGATAGAGAAATCTGCACACGAGAGCCGAGCAGCCAAGGAAACGGCTGAACTAGCTTTTGGCGGGAAAGTAACTCTCGTCCTTAGCAGCCCAGCTTCATTAAAAATGCAAATATCTCGATATATATACAAATTTATATATATATAGTTTTGAACGGACCTCATTTTCGTCATCTAATAGGTAGGATCGATGGACATTTGAAGAAAAATTTCGAAAATTCCTTCATGAGTACGACCTCAATAGTTAAAATCTGCTGAAATTAACTCAAGACGTCGAGCATGATGGCAACTCTATAACCAAACGAAGTACTAGATAACTCGAAGGCGCAGACGTCGATAATGCGAAAACGAGCAAAACTAAAAAACGCAAACTCACGCAGAATTTTTTACATTCATGAACGATGGACCGAACAGCAACGAGAAATGAAGAAATAGTAATAAACAAGCACCTATACGACCAACAAAAGGAGTTTTTTCCCTTTAAATATAACTCAGGAATAGCAAATGGCATTAAGAAAATCTGTAAGGATATTGCACCAATAGCCTGGACCTATGAGGATAAAATCAGTAAGAGTTTCAGTCGTATAAAACTAAAAGGCATGGATACAAAATACAATGTTTATGAAATAAACTTTTCACCTTTAAAGAAAATATTGAAACAACATTGCAAGAAAGTCGATAATTTAGAAAATAGAACATCTTTGGCCGAGTACTCTTTGATCTTTAACCATAAATTTAATTTTTCCGTGGTAGAACTTTTAGATAATTACAAAAAGTCCGTCACGCAGGGGCTGCGTAAACTAAGCAGATTTCCCACGTGAAGTTATACAATAGAGAAATCTCCATACGAGAGCCGAACAGTTACGGCAAAGGGCCGAACTAGCTTTTGGCGGGAAATTCAAAAATCCGTTATTGGCCCAAATTTAATAAAAATGCAAATATCGCGGTTAATATTCAAGATAGGGAATAAATGTATATAACAATATTTATAGTAAATGTAATTTGCAATAAGATTGGTTCTGTACAATTTTTCGATCCGACGTATAGTAACGGAGATATCTCGAATTTTTGAAAATCCTTCCCTCTAAACCCCCCCTCCTACTAGTCCGATTTCAGCCGTTAACGAACTTGATCCTTCTTCTTTCTTAAAACGCTTATATATCGCATTTGGTAACGATTAAATAAAAATTGCGACCGCAAGAGCGGTAACAGACAAATATATATATATATATATATATATATATATATATATATATATATATATATATTCACAGTTTTGAACGGACCTCATTTTCGTCATCTACTAGGTAGGATCGATGGACATTTGAAGAAAAATATCGAAAATTCCGTCATGAGTACAACCTCAATAGCTGATTTCCTTTAAGGGAAATCTGCTAAAACGTAACAAAGAGGAATGGATATATCCACATTATTAAAAACAAACAATGTTTTTGTGTTTGACTGAGAAAACTGAGGCAAGAAATGTATATGGTATATTTGTCAAATATTTAATTAACTGCAAGTCGATTAGATGTAGTAGCTATGCTCCTTCTGAAATCCATTTTTTAAAACTTGAAACTTTTTGGTAATAGAATTTTATAATATTCATCATTTTAATCTATCAATAATATTAGCTGAGTGGTGTGTTAGATCTTCATTTTTGTTAGTCTCATTATAATGTATAAGTATGGAATTCAATTGGAAATTTCAAACCTATGGAGAATTACTGGAGAAGGTTTATGAGGTTGAGTATGGACTCAAAAGATTTTTCAGGGGGTCACAATTATGGCACACCAAGTGTCAGCCATTTATTAATTCAATTGGCGATTTTAAGGGGGGAGGCACCCCTTGGGACACCCTGTGTGTGCGTGTGTGTGTGTGTGTGTATATATATATATATATATATATATATATATATATATATATAGAGAGAGAGAGAGAGAGAGAGAGAGAGAGAGAGAGAGAGAGAGAGAGAGATAGCGACTACACAAAGGGATACAAAGATATCTTATGTCCAAATTGGAGCATACCTCATCCTTCGTCATCTGCTAGATAGTATCAAGATAGACATTTCAAAATTTGTTTCTTGAATCCTCTCATGAATGAGTAAAGCCTCAATAGCTAACTCACCCTGAGGAAGACCAGCTGAAATTGAATTAGTAAGCGGGCTATTATAACTCGTAGAACGATACACTGGGTGTTAAGGTGTAAACGTTCCTGGGTTTACTGAGGGGGGAGTTACTGGGAAAATTCAGATAGCCGACACTCAGACTGGGGACATCTGTGCCTCATTGTAAAGTATAATAAGTTCATCCCTCCGCTCCGCCTGCCTTTTCATACAATCCAACACTCAATCAGGGATTCCAAACCAGTCTCAGCTATAGCTTCTCCCACTAAAATACTCACTGCTCTTATTAGAGAATTACAACGCTGGGGATGCGCTGTTAACGTTGGTCGTATGAACAGACTTATTCATGCAAAGGGCCCATGATAATACCAATTGGTCAAATTTCAAATAATATATGTGTATATATATATATTAAGCAAGAGGTAATTTGTAAAAACTGCGTATTGCATTCACTGTGAGCTCAAATGATTTGACTGATTAAAAAACAAAAATTTCAAAAATGTCTCAAGTAAATAAAAATATTGAAATATCTTCGATAACTGTAAATCTAATATCTTCCTTGGGATAAGTTCGACTTCTTATGAAAGAGCTGATCAAATTAGCTTAAAATTCCACGAGTACATTTTATAAAATATTTCAATTTAATAATTATACATAATACATTTGCTAACAATCTTAATACCACTCTAAATATATAACACAACGTTCTTAATGTATTTACATGCAGATTTAAGAAAGGATGGCACACTCAATAAATGATGAGAAACTTCTCCCACTTTAAAGAGTTATTGTACCAGATCATAAACTATTTGACCTATTATTGTGACACATATTTTGTTGCTTTATTTAATAATTGAACATTTTTGATATTATTCATCTAATGCATAAAAACTAAAAGTTCTGGGTCCGGCTAAATATTGAAAATAAATCATATCCATGGTTTAAACTTTTGGATTATTGTAATTCTTCAACTTCCTAGCTGTAAATCATTAGAAAAGATTAAAATTTCGGATATTAGGTCCATTTTTATGTCATCTTCGTATTAATTATTAAGGTAAATTATTCTTCACTATTTCTTTCGATGTGCACTGTTCAACTTCAAGTTCTTATCACAATTCACAATAATTCCCGATCACACGAATCACTGATGTTCACAAAACATGGCACTGCACTGATCTTCACAAAAATACGGCACTGCACTGATCTTTGCAAAAACACGGTACTGCACTGATCTTCGCTAAATCTTGGCACTGAACAGATCCTCTCTTAATAGTCCTCTCTCATTTGAACTTGTATCATTTTCCATGAATAGGGAGAACATTATCATGGCCCAATTCTGTTTCAAATGTTATAAATCAAATGATGAAGGTTAATCGCCCCCCTGGCAAATGCATCTCTTGCTTACTTTAATAATGCAGTGATCATTTCTTCGAAGGCATTTTGTAGTTTTTCAAACCACAATTGGTGCCACACATTCCCTTAAGGTAGTCAACCGATTGCTCTTACAATTCAGCATCGCCTCAAAATTCTGGATTACCCACCCATCAATCAATTCTGCAATGAACCGCAAAATAGGTGGCACATAATAAGTGTTTGGTGAATAGCGAAACACTCAACAGAAGAGTGGCATTGGAGTGTACTTTAAACTGAAAAAGACTAAATTACCATAGAACTTGTACACATTATAGAATTCTTTCAGAATATTATCTTCCCATTCATTGACAGATAAATTACAACAATTGCTAGTCTTCAAAATATTATTTTTATGACCGGTTATGTAAAATTAAAGACAAATTAACGGAGTCACTAATGCGTATTATTTCTCTAAACCGTTCTTAATTTCCTTGATCTCGACTACTCTACTAGTTTTGCTTCACATGACGCTTCATCAGGAGAAATTCTAATTGAAAAAAGCAACTAACTAAACTAGCGACTACATCGTTCTATAAGACTTGCCTCTAGCTGAGCCAGGCAGGGGATCTTGACAACAGTTTGGTTAAAACTTTAGATGAGTTGAGACATAAGTTACTTAATTTTGAAATAGTTCGAAACTATCTAAATATTTGTAAATTAAACTATAAAAAAAAAATTCTGCTTTTGTAAATGCTAAATTCGTCGTCTAAAAAGCATGCATATTTATGATATTCTCGTAGAAATTCTTCTAGGTTTTGCAGCACTTATGTTATCAATTGTCTATCTATATCTGGTCACGGAATCACAAAACCTATTAGTACTTCAGTTTGTTTATTGATATTGTCCATGTTTATTCTCATAGCCTCTCATCATATGAATATTTAATTACTGCAATTAAACTAAAATAATGATGTCCCTTCTCTAGTAGACCACAAAAACTATTAGTTATGATAATAAAATAAATTTCAGAAGTGAACAATTAGAACATTCTTTATATGAAACATTAAACGTGTGACTGCTAGCTAAGACTACTAAGAGCATCCACCCACTCCCTCAGACTTCACAAAATCCATCATACTTATAACAGAAATGGACAATTTTAAAATCTGAGGACTTTTGAAAAAAAATTAGTGTTTAAAGAAATATCTTAATGATCACGGGTTTGAGTCAACTGGCCAATAACTACTAAAAATTCCAGGGACAGCAGTAGGATTTCTTTATAACAAAAACCACGTTGTTTATAACTCTATGTTGTAACTTAGTTGGAAGGTGGAAAATAATACTTGGATCGGCCGGAAATGTAATCTTCTTGAAAAAATATTCAGGAAAGGGGAAGGCCTTGGTGGAAATCTGGGCATGTCTGTGCTCAAACCCTTTTACTGGGGCTTTGGTCGTGTCCTCACTGGATTTGTTTCTGGATCCTAACCAAAATTGGATATATAGATTCCTTACCCTTTTTATACATTTTTTTTTTCAATTCCATAACGGTTGTTGAATTTTATTTTATTCTGTAGTAGCTATTGAATTTTTATTAAGAAGAATTGAGGTTACTTTTACTCTTATGGTGATGTACTGAAATGAAATATATTTATTTGCATTGAATGTTATCATATCATAAAAGGATACATCGAATATTTTTGTTCTCTATAAAAAACGTATTAGTATAATGTAAATGTCATTTTTGTAGACGTCAAATCAAAGGCAATGAAAGTTAAATTATTTAAAATGACATTTCTTAATTCATCAATCATTCATCTCTACATTTGCATCACGTGGGGATTGCAATTCTGGCTTTGCTAAAACTCGAGTCATGGGTTTGGTTCTCGATAGGGCAATGTTACAATGTTAGTACCAATCAATTTAAAATCCAGTCTTTTCACATACTGGCTATCAACTGGTCTTCACACTTCTATTCATCTGATTTTTATTTAGAAACAAAGAATATCTGGTGAAATATGATCAGTAATGGTAAGTACCTACTTACTAATAACTGATAACTACAAAAATTGATCCCGTTCTAATCATTTTTATGTCAAAGTGTTTTGACAGTTTCTTATAATCATCTCCCAAAAGGTGTTTCATTAAAAAAAAAAAACAAAACTTTTATAGAGTGGAGTAATCCTAAGTCCAAAAACTGACTCCATATCATTAGCATTTCCAGTCAGGTGTAACCATGGTTTTCTCCAAATGCTCCTTTTTTATAAACAGAATCTGTAAACGTGTTTTGTTGAACCATACAACAACATTTTAATTCCTTATAAACTGTTTCACTCGCCGATACGGTCATTTGAATTAACAGTGGAGTAACAATTACTTATAGAAAGATGTACTTGCCATCGATGAAAGGATTCCTACTGAATTTATGAGAGACATCCTTCAGTGACCTGCACGAAATGATTACTATAATTATTATTTATTAATGTCCATTTTTTAATACTATGGTTAATTGGGACGGGTTATCTACAGGTCAGCACCCTTTTCTAGCCAGGATGGGTCTATGGATTTTATTTTATGTATTCGCCATGAAATAAATGTCTATTGCCTCGGCGAGAATCGAACTCGCCACTCTAGGTTTACCATGTGAGATTAAGACCAACGCTTTAAATTACATGACCCCTCAGAATGTAATATATTGTATTTCCCTGTATGGTACTTTTTGCAGATTTCTCTTAAGGGAAATTAGCTATTGAGATTGTACTCATAACGTGATTTTTGAACAATTTCCTCAAATGTCTATGGAGATGACGAAAATGAGCTCCGTTCAAAATTGTATATATATGTCTGTTAACGCTCTACCAGTCGCTATTTTTATTTGATCGTTACCAAACTCGATGTTTAAACGTTTCTTGTTAAATTAAAGATCAAGTTCGTTAACTGCTGTAATCCGACTAGTGGGAGGGTGGTGTTTAGAGGGGGGAATTTCGAGAAATCTTAATATCTCGCTTATTATTCGTCAGAACGACATATTGTATAGTACCAATCTTATTGAAAATGTAATGTTCTATAAACGTTGTTATATACGTTTCTTCACTGAATTAAATATTAACGGCGATGTTCGCATTTTATTTAGTTTTCGGCATTCAGTAAACCCACACTCCTACTTATTTCATATTACCAATAAGCTGTTAATGAAGCACCTTACTTGAAGCCTAAATAGCAAATGTTCTCATTGAACAATTACTTTTTGAGATAAATGCAAATATGCAATGCACTTGGGAAATCTGCTTACTTAAAGCATCCCCTACGTGACGGGCTTGCATTTAGTGAATTCTTCACTAAATAAATTCCTATTGCCTGCGCGAGAATGTAACTCTCCACTCTAGGTTTAAGACCAACTCTTTCACTCATATGGCTAACCTTGGCACCACCTAATGTAATGTATTTTTTAGCAGATTTCCCTTAAGAGAAATCAGCTATTGAGGTCTTACTCATGACGCGATATTCGAAATTTTTCTTCAAATGTCCATAGATCCTACCTAGAAGATGACGAAAATGAGGTTTGTTCAAAACTGTATATATATGTCTGTTACCTCTCTAGCAGTCGCAATTATTATTTAATAGTTTTCAACAAAACTAATTTGTTATTTTATTATATTCTGATATATTTCAATAATTGTTTTTCATTCCCGTGAGACGTTGTTTGTCTATATATTGTTATTGTTTGTATTAATTCACTTAACATTCAGGGTGGATTTAATTTTAAAGCGTTCGAAATGAATAAACGTTACGCTGTAGAAGGACGAACATTAGGTTATGCTGGTATGACACGAGAGGAAATGGTTGTATGGTGTATAGTGTATGTTGTAGGGCAGACCTGTAGATCATCTTTAGCCCCGGCACGTCCACCTACAGCAGAGAAATATCGTCCTCCCTAATTTACGATAGGCGGCAACTGGCTTAAACCATCCACGCGCCGATTTCCTACAGAAAAGAGATAAGCCGTAATCTTGAAATATAACCTCCGCCCGAAAATGGTTTTACGTTTTCCTTCGAGCTCTCTTACGAGGGTCTCATGAAATTAAATTCCCCTCCACGCTGTTTGGGTTTAAGCCTTGCCCTGGTTCCTGGCGGACGGGTTGAGTTATATTGGAAAAAAGATTTAATATCCGTAGTTACAGAGATTTGAAAATATTATTTTAATGTAAATTATAATAAGTGTGTTGAAAATAGAAAAAATAATCTAAACTTCTTGGGAAAACTCCTTTCTTTTAAAATATAGATTTTCATCTTTTCAGTTATCTCTAAATATATAGTTTTATTCGTAAAACTAGCTCGAGCATAGACTGCTATTTATTGACATTTTTTTTATTTTTTTTTTATGTAAACTTCATGGCATGAAAGAAACATGAATAGTTGACTTTCGGTTAAGAGGAAAATACCACAAGCGTGTCTCTTCTCGTTAGGGCTTGTTTTATATCCTGGCAGTAATCTTGATTATTAATAATAATAGAAGAAATATTTCAAATCGACTTCAATAGTTGACGTGGGAAGACGTAATGCTCTAAAATTAATGAGTTACGAATTAATCTGCGCCTAAAATTCCCTGTTGGGTTTAAGATAACATCCCTAAGTGACATCTCTTTTAATATACATTGATTCGAAAACTTGTAATCTTATTGCCAATGCGATGTTCTATAAATATTTTAGGTTCATTTTTTTTTTTATCTTGAGTATTATTCATGGTAATTGGATTTTTTAGTTTTCAGGCTTCTGTAAATCGCTCATTCCTACTAATGCCATATTAACAACAAGCCATTACTTCATGAACCACGTAACTTAAATTTGCCAATTTTGTTCTCATTGAACTTTTACAGTGTGAGATAGCTGTATATACTATGTGTGATGACGCCATCAAACATGATCTTACGTTCCTCTCTCAAGACTGATTTCCATCAATTCCACACTCGATATGTAACAGTCTCATTGTCAGCTGGATTTAAGTTCATAGTTGTTTATAGCTTAAATCAGAACAGAAATGTGAGGGAGGCGGTTTGGAGGGGAGGATTCAAAAATAAATAAATAACTCCGAGGTTATTATGAGTCGTAACGAAAGATAATGCAGAACCAAACGGTTTATACTTAGTTGTTAATAATAGTAGTTTTATACATTTTTTCTTAGCCCTCTCTCATAAAAAGGCTTCATACTTTCATTCCTCCCATTAGCTTCATTAGAAAGTTTAAGAGTGAAAATAAGACTAATTGTATTGACTCATACAGTACACTTGATGTGGAACAGTGTTCGGCCGGCTAACAATTTAATCATTCAACAATTAAGGGCATACCCAGACTTTAAAAACAGAACACAGTGACTTGCTGATACAATTGTTGTTTGAGATGTTTGTTATTGATTTTTAATTGATAAAATAATTTACGTATTATTCACTCCTGCAGGGAACCGACATCGAGTATGCTTGGTGTCTAGTACATACCTCGCCAATAAACGGTGGGGCTAATGGTTTTATTTAATGGGTTCGCCACTGTTGGATATTTTTTGGATCTTTTAAATACGGTACGTTACGAACCTCATAATAGTGTATCAATTTTGAAAGGCAAATATTGAGGGAATGATAAATTCAAATCTGGCACGAATTAAGATCAAGTAGCTCCTCCTTTCGACTTCAAAGCGTATGTGCTCATTCCTAGTAAGGTGTTTGTTGAGGTCAGAGCTCTGTCCTCGTCTCCTGAGAGCATGGAGTATGTTGCTGCGGAATCAGTACAACTACAACGTTAGAGGTTCCATTTTAGGTTTCGTGGAAAGGATACCTCCTGCATCCAGGGCCACCGACCAAGGTTGGTGAGACTGTTTGAATCCCTTGTCTCCTTTTTTCCAACCTTCATCCTCAATCCCGCCTGTGCTGTTTGCTGAGCAGTATTTCTGAGGTAAGCTGGTCTTGTTACGACCATATTTATAGCATTCATTTTACCCATTCCGAGCTCACCAGAGTAGCGTAATCCGTTAACATGTTTCACTTTTTATAGTTATTTTAACTTTACCAAACATTTACTAAATTGCCCAGGCGACAATCGTGGTTTTTCGATTTGTTAAGAATGACTCGAAGCAAAAGTTGGCTTCCTGATCGTTTAGCACAATGAAACAAGCACTTCGTTGTCAGCTTAACAAGTGAAATTAAGACGAGTGCATTAACTCACATGGCCTGAATCCCAGTCTATTTTATAAATATTTTGTATAGGTTAATAAATTAAACGAAATTCATTCCTCATGAAACCTTATATTTCGAGGTAGCATTATAAATGGATACTTCTTGTTTATTTAATAAAAGATTTCTCCTTTTTCTTCTCTTCCACTTGTATATTTTATTTCTCATAGGTCTGAACGGAACTTGCTGTCTCTGGATATCAATTATTGCAGACATACTCCTGGCGAGTGCATTTCTGTATGAATCTTTATCAGTTGGGTAAAGGCAGTACCTGTAAAATAAAAAACCGATCATATAACGGGAAAACAATGAATATTTATAGCTGCAAAATCTCTTTTTGTATAAGCCTATATAAGGCTTTGAAGGCTGCACACTATGGCCAGTAATCTCCTTATAGACCACAAAATGAAATATAAAAGCTCAAAGAAAAATCGTGTAGGAGAGAATTCACTGAAGGCTGACAATGGAAAAATATAAACATCTCCGCTATTTCTGAGCGAGAGACAACTTTTACTACGGAAAAACAAGATGGCTTATGTTGAGACGTTCGATCTGACGCTTCACAATATGTGGGCGTCCACTTATCTATACTCCCACTCTTTTTGGTCCGCTTTTGGACATTAGTGATCTCTTTACTTGTTTTGTATGTTTTTTAGCAGATTTCCTTTAAGGGAAATCAGCTTTTGAAATAGTGTTCAAAGGAAATGTTTGATAAAATGTCTTTAAATGTCGATTGATCCTACTCTGGAGATGGCGAAAAGAAAGTTTATTCAAAAGTATGTACGTGTGTATGTGTGTGTGTGTGTGTGTGTGTGTGTGTGTGTGTGTGTGTGTGTGAGAGAGAGAGAGAGAGAGAGAGAGAGAGAGAGAGAGAGAGAGAGAGATAAGATGAGCTAAGAGAGAGAGAAACTAATGATCAAGATCGTAAATAGCAAAACTAGGAATAGTTGGAGGGGGAGGGGGTTAGAGGGGGAAATTTAGAAAATTCGTAATATATCTGTTAAAAGACGTCGGATCGAAAAAAAAGACAATCTCATTGCCTATATAATGTTCTATAAATGTTAATTTATTTTTTTATCATTAATATTTACCCAGATAATTACAGTTTTTGGTTTTCAGAAATAGTGAATATGGTGGGATATGAGATTAAAAGTGTGTTATACCAGCACTTGGGAAATCTGCTATGTTTACGCAACCCTGCGTGTCGGTCTTATCTATTTCTATTTTTGTATACAACATCCCCATATTTCACTAGGCGTGTTTTACATTAATTTTTCAACTTCTTTTTTCAGCTTCCCTTGGAATAATTCTATTTTTATACATAAATTTAATCAAAGAAACACTTTTAAATAATATGATAATTTTGACCTAATGATTTAGCAGCTTATAAACTAAATACATTCATTCATTTTTTGAAAGGATGAGGTTAATATTAAATATTACCTTAAATTGAAATCTACATAGGGTTCTCTGTTGACATGTCTTTTCCATCTTGTATAATTTGAAAGCGGTACATGTTGTTCCAATTGGGATGTAATAGTTAAATTTTTCAAAGGCTCATTAATGGATGTAGTTTTGATGAAATTTCTTTCAAGAGCACTTGCATCAATGCCTTCTTCATTCTAAAAATATGGATCATGTCAAACTAAGAGAAAATTCCAAATGAAGTTCGAAAAGGCGACGACTTATCAGAGCCTCGTAGAAAATAACGGTGAAGCAGGTCATTTCTTAAGATACAATGATTTCATTTTAAGGAGTGATTATTTAAGGGGGGCAAAGGTTCAAATCGCCTTTTTCCAAATTAGTTTAAGGGCTGCTAGAATTCATTGGAGATAATGAAATAAAAAGAGTAGAAGCTGGCAGGGATCAAGGGTTGCAACCACATTTGCTAGCCTTTACATTTTCATAATCACAATGATAATATGACAGTGAAAACTTCTTGAGATTTATATAATGAAATCACAGCTGATTCCATTGGCATTGTTTACATAACAATTCCTTAAATTGCAAAAACAAATAAATATTATTAAATGCAATTCCTTTTTTAAGAAAGATAAAGGAATAAACAAACATTATATATATATATATATATATATATATATATATATAATTTTGATCGTACCTCATTTTCGTTATAATCTAGGTAGGATCGATGTACATTTTAAAAAAATATTTCAATAATCGCGCAAATCAAGTATTGAAGTTGTATTCATTAATAACCTCAATATATATATATGTATATATATATATATATATATATATACACATATATGTAAATTTGTTTATTCATTAGAAGAACAGCTGTATAATCATATTAGACTAATAATAGAATAAATTAGGGGGAAGGAAAACTGAAAACAGCAAAATTCCTCTGAAGTAAAATAACATATAACAAACACTCTTATAAGTGAAAATTTGTTTAAAAATAATAAACAAAAATTAACTGGTTGCCACATCACATCATAGTTTCACTAGTACTACTAAACTAACCCCACTAGTTGTACTAAACCCAACAGTGTTATAGTTTAGTAGTACATGCAAATGGATAATACCTTATTATTGTTCTCACATTTAATTGTCCCATCTCTAAGAAATCCATATTTAGGAACATAATGGTCATCTAGGGATTTGACATTTTTATTTGTGAAGACTATGCTACCATTTACTCTCAACATAATAAAGATTTTTTTAATACAGGTATTCTCTTACGCCCAAAAATTACAAAAGAGGATGAAATAATACTTGAAAAAGTTTAAATATATGGCATAACAGTGAGAAATTTGATGTCGTCCTCGAATCGCCACAAATTACACACAGACCGACCGTCCCCGATAGATAAGGTCTTAGTTAATGTTGTAATAATTATGATTATAAGTATTAATATTCCGGTTGAACTCTTACGAAATGTTTATACGTGTGTATTTTTTAAAATTCCTTAAAAAACGTTCAAACTTATTTCCAGGTGAACATACTGTTTGTAAAGAACACCTACATTGTAGTTTATAATAGTAAAAGTGGCCGTTAATAAATAATAATAATAGCAACTTAATCTCTTAAGAAATAAATATCAGCACCCAAAAAATATACTTCTTCTTTTGATTATATTGGAATGGTTAACAAATGTAACTCTTAACAATATTCCTGGTGCAATTGGTGTTAAGTTTCGAAGGGAAAAAGTTTTGGATGTACTTTTTTGGCTTAATGCCTCACCAGTTACTCGATAAAATATATTGCCGCATTTCTCATTTCAATGGCTTTTGCTGAGGATATCTTTCATCTAAATTGAGAAAAGTTGGCCTCTACCTTCATGGAACATTCATCTATAAGAATCAGGGGATTCGCTCTTGAAAGTGGAATGAAAATGGAAGCTCATACATGTAATTACTTTAAATAAATTTCTGAAGCTAAGTAAGGAAAATTGAAATTCCTCAACATGGCAGATAAATGCTTTTTGTCTTTGTATTTGGGCAATTTAAAGTTTAAATGAAGTATACTTATTTAACAAAATATACAGAAATAGCAATAGTCTACATAATAAACTTCTCATGATAAAGATTATAAACATTGGCTAATCAACCCATTTTAATTATTCACCTGTTGAAATCAACCAATGTAGATATTTTTTAAATATAAAATTAAAAATAAATGATTCTATATATCAATACGTTTTAGGAAAACAATGTAAGAATGGTAATTAAGTGAAATTCTATATACGTTAGGTAAAGAAATAATAATAACATGGATTATTAATTCGTGGGTATACAAAATAACACAAATTCCTAAATTTAAATTTTAAAGAAGATAATACTCCTTCATGAGGGGCTAGACAATTCATAACGCATGGGGGATGAAAATAAATAAGATGTATCTAATGAAGAAACAATGTTTCTTTCTAACTTCGAATCGTTCAACATTCAAGGAAATTAATATAATTTAAGAAGAGGGTCATTATAGTGTTTTATACGTATGTGTGTGTATATATATATATATATATATATATATATATATATATATATGTAATATACTTATATATAATATAATATATAATATACTTTTATTTTAGATCTTCTTTATTTTTTACAGAGGCTCACGTTAGCCATGTGAGTTAAAGTGTTAGCTTTAATCTCACATGGTAAACCTAGAGTGGCGAGTTCGATTCCAGGCCTGGGCAATAGAAATTTATTTAGTAGAGAACTCATTGAACAAAATCTGTAGTCCCTCGCTGGCTAGAAAAGGGTGGTAACCTGTATATAACCCGTCCCAATTAGCCATGGTGGACAAAATTAGATGTTAACGAATAAACAAAAAAAATATTTTATACATATCAGCGACGCTTTTCGAGAAAGTGAGAAAGGCACTTCCACCATGTCTTTGAAACGTACATAATTTTCAAAACTTCTGGGTTTAAGAAATAATGAAGAAATAATTTTTCACAATATGAATAAATTACGAACACGCATGAAGAAGGAAATACAAAAGGTGTAATTTGCAAATACGCTCGCCCGCGCGTGCACAACGCACAAACCAATAGACACACACACACACACACACACACAGACGTGCAAACGTATAAAAAAAAAGTATCTGCAGGATGTTTTATACAAAAGTATTGGAATTACTAAAATACGGCAATAAATCTTTACAAACGAACCTTTTTGGCTATAATATTTCAACTGATATATTAAGAACTGTATTTCTGAGTCAAACAGGAATTCACATTGTGTGTAAAAAAAATGTTTCATTTTTTAAACGTTTAATGTTGAATGTTTAATCACATAATTACTTTTAAATAATAGCGGATTAATTTACGTACGTTTATGCTAGGTGCAGTTGATACATATTTGCCTTTCATTACTATTGAATTAGTGAACCAACAGTCGTCCTTCATGTTTGTGAACAGAAGTCTTTTCTTGATTTCTGATGCTTCAGAAGCAGATTCTTCTATGTTTTTTTCTTGGTGTTCGTTCACCGATAAAGAATTATTTCTTTTCGTGTCAGTTTCACCCACTTCTGGTGAATATTTTCTGGCATTTGAGAAATGATCGAAACTCAGTTGTACCATCTCACAACCAATGTTCTTTCTACTCGATGAGTTTCTGTTAGATTCCGGTGGTCTTATGTTATGAACTTCATTTTCTTCAACTATTTTGAAACGAGGATATATCGAGCTTTCATTTGACTTTAAATTTGTCGAGTAATGTTTGAACAAGTTCCTACGTTTAGCAAATAGCTTTGATGTCACACATTCCGAAGGGTATTCCTCTGTTGGACGGCTGAGTAAATTCTCGCCATTACAACTTCGACCGATGCCCTCTTCATATGATATTGGAAATACCGGTCTTGTCAGTTTTGTTGGACGAAGTTCCGATGGGTTTTCTGTTACATAAACCATGCTAGTTTTATCAATTGAATGTACTTCCATGTTCGTAGTTGCCATTTGTGTACATCCCGTATCTGTTGTCGTGTAAGATATCATAGGATATTTATTTTCTATTTGTATTGTAGATTTATCAAAAAATCCGATGTACTCAAGCATATTTCTTATGATATTTGAGTGTGATGGTTTCGGGACCTAAAAAGGAACAATTTATGTTAGTTTTTACTTTTTGGTTGAATTAGAAAAATGATGAATAGATTTGGTTCTGGCTTATAAATGGTTATATGATACGTGTGGACTTTGAAAAAACCAAGATAAATGATAAATGGAATAAAAATTAATTATGAATATCAATGGACGATGGTTTTTTTCTTTTCTTTTTACCATCAGTAACACGATTTTTTTTGTGCATGTGTGCGGGGTGTATGTGTCTTATTAATAATAACTTAAATACTAAAAACACTATAGTTAATCCAGCCCGATTAACAATAATAGCACGAAGAGTACGTTAATGAATAACATTACTTAAAACTCCAGGGTTCTGCTATATGTCTATTTATGCCCGAACTGATCATGTATCTTCGAAATTTCGAGCAATTTTGATAGTCAGATTCCAATGTGGCAACTACAATTCTCGTGTAGAGTCTATAGAGAGCATTCCTGCTAGGAGAATGCTCAAATGGAAATGAATGCAATCCTTTCTAATTAATTTGGCCTCGGGGACTGAACAGTATTCCGAAAAACCGATTGTGGTTTTTCGTCGACCACTTTCAATTAGCTTTCTGTCGTAATGACTTTGTATACACTCAGAGGTTATAAAAGGGTCTGGAGTTCCTAATACAACGTACGATTTTAAGTATTCATTAATGTTCAAGTTCCACCGTATTCCCTAACAAACAGTCTTTCCGAAATGATTTACTTCTCAAAAAGTATTGCTACACATTTATTTTTTACTTTTTCTCTAGTCTGGTAATTTTTAAATCCGGCTTATATTGGATGCGGTAGCATAATTTCCGTTTCTTAAAATGCGCTTCATTCAGTTAGTTAATGTCATAGCGGAACGTTAGTGGCCTCGTTCAAGAGGCGTGACAAAACGTTTTATCCCGATACTGTGTAGTTGCCATCATGCATTGAATCAACGAGAATCGTGCGTTTGCAGTTGTGGTATACTTTTCGAGCGGGTGTTCAGAAATCTCAATACAGCGCGCCATTCGAAATCGCTTTAATGTAACCTCTTTGTCCCCTATCCGGGACCGGAATCAATGGTTTCGTGAGTCACTACGTTAAAACAAATTGCAAGAACAACATGACGAAGAACTGGAGTCCCTCGGTCCATTCGATTAGCTGAGCACACTGAGGCAGTGAGAGAGCTTAGGGAACTCAGGGGACTCTTGGTTCCAACAAGATGGTGCAACGGAACCATGCTTTTTTTCTATGTTTTTTTTTTTTTTTTTAAATTCCGGGTTACCTAAATCGAAGAAGTTGCCAACATAACGCCAGGCTTCACTGGTACGATTCTTGACAAACGCCAGAAAACGGAGTACTCAGTATATGGAGAATGGGGACGTCACACACCTGATTTTATATTCAAAACTAACTAAAACAAAACTTTATGTATGTGTTTATGTATAAATATCGAATGAAAATGTTCTGAATCGTACAATGGGTTTCATTAAATTTTGAATAAAAGGAAGTTTTGCTGCGAACCCTGTACTCATAATTTCCTGAAATAATAAATAGCTCTTCAAGATGGTTATTAAGACTTATAAAAAAAATGTTTTGGGTAATTAATATTTTGCAACATGGAAAGATTAATAATTTGAACATTGTTTATTAGAAAAATTATGATAGACAGTGTTCCGTGCTAAAAATCAAGTACAGAGAGTAATTATATTGTATTCTTATTTTACCAAAAGATAAAATACAAATTGAGGATGCCTAGTTAACATAAAATATGTGCATACTTGCATTTTTTTACTCGAATAGTAATCAATATTCAAAGAAAAATGAATATGTCTTCAACATTGATTACCTGCAATAACATGTTAGACTCATTCAATAAGATTGGCATAGCGGGCTCTGTTGTTATTTCTTTTGGATTCCATAAATGTGATGGCATTTTCTGTTTTAGTGATTTTGACTCTTTGTCATTATCTTCTACAGGAGTCACATTTCTGTGGAGCTCATGTTCCATTCCCTGTTCTTCGTTTATTTGAAGAGTTTTAGGTTTATTTAGTGGCAAGCGTGAGTTGTTATTGGAGGTTACATCAATTATATTTAGTCCATTAAGTGGATTATTTTTATAGGACCATTGATGATTTTGAGTTCGGTAAGTTGGTGTTTCATAGACAATTTCTCCCATGAGTACATCGGAAGCTTTATACGTTGAACTGTATGTTGTAATGTCACTTAATTGTTCACCAAATAGTACTGGTTTCGAACTAGTGTTTGTTTCATAAGAAATATCTTTTCCGAAATGAATTTTACTATCATTTAAGATCTCGCTGTGAGTTCCTTCCTCAGTTACGGGATACATTTCAGAAGGTATGCTGCACGAATTTAAATTTTTTTCCAGAGAACTTAATGTCGATTCATCTAAAGTTAAAAACCTGTATTTCATAGGATATGTGCTAATTTCCTCGACGTTAACACCTTGATTTGCTAAACCGCTCGTGAAATCTGAGTCTGTTACCGATGATTTGTGTAATGAAGATATATTTAATAATATAAGGCTACTGATATTTCCGAGAGGGCTATTCGCGATTTGAGGAACTTTTAAAGGCACTGATAATTCGTCCATTTTTGAGTTTTCTTTAACGATTCGGAACGTCGTGTTTGGCAGTTTTGGTCCAACATTGCTTGGGGTTTCTTTATGAGTCTGTGACCTGCTGAAGTTCATCCAGTGCGAAAACATACCTCTCACTGAGTTAATAGCTCTCCCATAATTAATCTGAAAAGAAAATCATGCTTAACTATTGAATATTGGCATTTTGAAATACAGAAGGAACCAAATTTTCGTGAAATACTGACACTTATTATTTCATGGAATAACTCATAATCTAAGCCATAAATAATTCTCAACAGCATTTGCTCACTGTTTTTGAGTATTACGTTATACATAAATGTATCGTGAATGTGAAAAGTAATACATTCTCTTTTAGCAAATTTCACTTAAAGGAATATATATATATATATATATATATATATATATATAAATATATATATATATATATATATATATGCATAGATTTGGCTTTAGCGGTCGCAATTTTTGTTTGATCATTACCAAACGATAATTAAGGTTATATATAAAAATAGCGATCAAGTTCGTTACCTGAAATCGGAGTGGTAGGGTTGGGGGCATAAAAGGGCGGAAATTGAAAATTTGAGATATCTCCTTATTATGTGTCGGATCGAAAAATTGAATAGAACCAATACAATGCATTCAACTCTAATTACGTAATCACTATTTATTGAGTGAATTCGGACCTGGAATGAGGGAGGGGTGAAGAGGGAGATTCGAAATTCAAAAATATCTCATTTACCATGAGTCGGAAAGAATTTATAGAACCAATCTTTTTAAAAAAATGATGCCTTAAAATTGCTTCTCTATACATTTATTCGTAACTCATATGTTTAGAGAATTATTCTTATTTTATTGTTTGAGCTTTCTGAAAGCCCCAAATTCTACTATATTCAATTTTAATAAATTGTATCTATGATTTGAAATATTCGCCGTGTATCGAACAGAGGAAATGTATAGATTAGGAACTTATTTTCATTTATTCTTCAAAACTAAATTTTCTATTATACAAGTCCCGTACTGTGTCCTGCCCCGTACGGAAAAACGATACGCCCAGACGATAATGGTTGTTGACACACACACACACACACAAAGCCAACATCATTCAGCCTATAATGATTTCCCGAACGAAGCCGGATGGGTTCCTTAGCTAGTTGTCAATGAGGTTGGTCATTTAGCATTTTTCAGTGCGAGGCATAACAAGGGTTGCATTCCATTTATTTTGGATTTTCCATTTCTGTTTAAACCCGCCTTTTATCTGTTACAATTTAATTCTTTACTAATTCTACCATTTCGTTCGGTGACAATACGTGAAAAGTGGCGGAAAAAATGACAAATTCAAGAGCTTATTTCCACTTACGGAAATCTATCTACTAACATTAAGCTCTAAGTTTAAATCCAATTCACCTTATCTTCAGCTACTCATGAAGTCTCAACAAGGGGTATTTTTTGGGATCTATTAAAACATTTTTATTAGGACTTATTAACCTATTCCTAAATTATAAGCCATTATTAAACGCTGGTAGTACTAAATAAGATGGTAAAGTAAATAAATATCTTACAACATATGTGGTATTAGGTATGTCATAGAAGGCATCGTCAACCGGTATGTCTTCTGGAAGATAGAGCACTTTCTCTGTGGTAGAAATGTTGAACATGCTTGGAAGTGACGTTGTCTTTAATCCACAATATCCAACCTTGAAGAATCTACGTATCCCTGAAGACTCGTCTTTATTACGTGCATCAACCTCAATAAAGATTTATTAATGAGCCATTATTATCAATCATATAGTGATTTATAAAGGAGGAAAAAACGTGCTGGTAATTACTGATGTTGTGCTTGAGTTAGAACAGCAAGTATTTGGCTCCAACCCCATGTCTAGCGAGTCAGTACTGTCCGATGTACTGTCTATGGACACGTGTTCTGAAGTGTTGTCCACGGGAAAAGAAATTACCTTCAAAACTTTAGGGACGGCTGAAGCTACTTTGCTAAGTCCTTCCTTTGCCTGCAACAAAAAAGTATATTTTTAAATTTTTTTTTGTTTTGCAAATGTGATATTATTTATCACTGTTTAACATGATATTCTCCTTTGAGGTTGTCAGAAAATAAATTCTAAATACGTAATAAAAAGAAAGTCCCTCGCGCAGGGGCTGCGTAAACTAAGCAGATTTCCCATGTGAATTTTTACAATAGAGAAATCTGCATACTGGTAACACAACCCCACCGTGATGAAATACGAACGGTCATGAGAAAATCTTTTAGTTAATTAAAATAAATTTCTCCCCCCCCCTCAAAACCCCCCTCTCCCATCTGGTCCGAGATTTCAGCCATTAACGAACTTGATCTGTCCTTTTTACATAAACGGTTAAATATCGAGTTTCGTAACGATCAAACAAAAATTGCGACGCTAAAGCGTTAACAGTACACAGCACACAACACACACATATATCCGTATATGATATAAAAATATACTATATTGATATAAGTATTATATATATATCTATTTTTGAACGGACCTTCATTCTCGTGAGTCATCTCCTGGGTAGGATCGATGGACATTTGAAGAAATTTTTCGAAAACCTCGTCATGAGTACGACCTCAATAGCTGATTTCTCTTGAGGGAAATCTGCTAAAATTATTATTACTACAGTATCTTAGTAACATAATATAAGACCAGAGAAGAGTTAAATATGATTAATAACTATACTATACGTTTCTGAGATTTTAAGCAATTGATCTTCTTAATCTTCAATTGAATTAAACCGACTAGTTAACTGCTAATTAAGCACATAGTTTAGAAGCAATAACTATACGTAAGTGTACATGAGATTTATGGAATAATTAATGTTTCCAAAATTTGTGTTGGAAAGGGCATAACTGAACTTATAAGAGTATTATATTGACTAAACCAAAAACAAAATAACAACCCATCTTTATAATTATATCCTACTTACCAAAAAAGACAGCACGAAAGCAAGACGTGGTGGCTTTGATAAATGATAAGAGAGAAAGGGCCTCTCCAAATGTAAATATAATGGATGAACGAAGCGAGTCTACTTTCCATTTTTACTTCCTCGTATGAAGTAAAATGTGTATAGCATCGGTTTAAAGGTGTAAAATATGTAAGTATCTTGAATAAATAAAAAGTCCGTCACGCAGGGGCTGCGTAAACTAAGCAGATTTCTCACGTGAAGTTTTATAATAGAGAAATTTCAGAATAGAGAGTCAAACAGTTACGGGAAGGGCCCGACTTAGCTCTTGATGGAAACTCACGACTAGACCCGAAGTTAGCCGATCTCATCTCAGAAGCTGAAAACAGAAAAATGCAAATATCTCGGTTAATATTCAAGATAAAGAATAAATGTATATAAGATTATTTATAGTAAAGTAACTTGAAATAAGATTGATTCTATATAATTTTTCGATCCGACGTATAGTAACGGAGATATTTCGAATTTTCTAAAATCCTCCTTCTAAACCCCGCCTCCCACTGGTTCGATTTCAGCCATTAACGAACTTGATCTTTATTTTTGCATAAAACGTTTAAATATCGAGTTTGGTAACGATCAAACGAAAATTGCGACCGCTAGAGCGTTAACAGACAATTATATCTATCTATCTATAATATATATATATATATATATATATATATATATATATATATATAATTTTGAACGGACCTCATTTTCGTCATATCCTGGGTAGGATCGATGGACAATTGAAGAATTGTTTCGAAACTCGCGTAATGAAGTACGACCTCAATAGAGATATTACCCTTAGAAAGGGAAATCTGCTAAAAAAAACAACTAGCCTTAGATGGTGATATTTTATTATTATTATTTATTAACGTCCATTTTTTGCAACTAAGGCTAATTGGGACGGGTTATCTACAGATAACCACCATTTTCTAGCCAGGGTGGGACTTAGGATTTTATTTAATGAATTTCGTCGCTAAATAAATTCCCTTGTCCAGGCGGGAATCGAACTCGCCACTCTAGGATTACCATGTGAGATTAAAGGCAAAGCATTAGCTCGCATGGCTAACCTGAGCCCTTTGGTGATATTTTATATTTAGAAATGTTGTACCGCCAAATTTTAAACCTCTTTTTTTTGATTTGGAGAGGGTGGATATTAAAAAAATCCTCCGTATTTATTACTGATACAAAACGTGTTTGTATAATGCATTTTTGTTAATCAAAAATAGATCTATAAACTCCCATGGTATATTTTAATCAGTTGTATTGGACCGGAGATACCGCAATAACTCTCACATGAAATCATGTTAAATGTATGGCATCAAAACATTTGTTTCATACGAGTACGACTTCCTTATGTGGTAAAGTCATGATATTTTAGCAGATTTCCCTTAAGCGAAATCAGCTATTGAGGTTGTACTCATGACACGATTTTCGAAATTTTTCTTCAAATGTCCATCGACCCTACCCAGGAGATGACGAAAATGAGGTCCGTTCAAAACTGTATATATATATATATATATATATATATATAAAGTATATTTTTATATATATATATATATAATTGCCTGTGTACCGCTCTAGCGGGTCGCAATTATTGTTTAATCGTTACCAAACTCGATATTTAGTTCGTTTTATGTAAAAAGAAAGATCAAGTTTCGTTAACGGCTGAAATCAATCTGACCAGGAGAGGGGGGGGTTTAGATAGGGGAAGTTTTTTGAAAATTCAAAATATCTCCGTTACCATACGTCGGATCAAATAATTGTATAGAATCAATCTTATTGCAAATTAAATTTACTATAAATATTGTTCTATACATTTATTCTCTATCTTGAATATCAACTGAGATATTTGCATTTTTATTAAATGTGGGCCGATAACGAACACATAGACGGCTCTCGTATAGAGATTTCTCTATTGTATAGCTTCACGTGGGAAATCTGCTTAGTTTACGCAGCCCCTGCGTGACGGACTTTTTTTTTAAAATGCTTTTTACCGTGTGATAAATAATGTAGAGAAAAACTGCATTATCGGTCAACTGAAATTATTTTATGTGCTGGTGGAAACCCTAGGTTACTGTTAATATTATTTAATATCCCAAAATGGTCCCCCAAAATTAGATACGGTTTCTTGAACATCTCACATCTAATTTGAGACCTAAAGTGATTATCCAAAATATTTTGGTCCCTTTATTGAGTGTCATTCTTGGGAAATGGACAGAATATATTTTGAATTTACGAAAATTGCTCGGTATACTAGTGTAAATATATATATATATATATATAGTGTGTATATTTTGTAGAAAATTAAGTACAGAAAGCAAGTTTTTTTATTTAATAAAAGAGTAAATATTTTTTAATGAATTTATGGTGATTGAATTTTAGCAGATTTCCCTTAAAGGAAATCAGCTATTGAGGTTGTACTCATGACGGAATTTTCGAAGTTTTTCTTCAAATGTCCATCGATCCTACCTAGTAGAAGACGAAAATGAGGTCCGTTCAAAACTGTATATATATATTTGTCTGTCACCACTGTAGCGGTCGCAATTTTTGTTTGATCGTTACCAAACTCGATATTTAGTCGTTTTATGTAAAAAGAAAGATCAAGTTCGTTAACGGCTGAAATCGGACCACGGAGAGGGGGGTTTAGAGGGGAGGATTCTCGAAAATTCGAAATATCTACGTTACTATTCGTCGCATCGAAATATTGTACAGAATTGATCTTATTACAAAGTAAATTTACTATAAATATTGTTATATACATTTATTCTCTATCTTGAATATCAACTGAGATATTTGCATTTTTATTAAATCCTGGGCGGCTAACGGACGGTGTCTTTCCCGCCAAAAGCTAGTTCGCATGTTTCATTAACTGCTCGGCTCTCGTGAAATTTCTATATTGTAAAACTTCACGTGGGAAATCTGCTTAGTTTACGCAGCCCTTGCGTGACCGAGTTTATTTTATTCGTTACGAGAATTACATGTTACCTAGAAGGTAGCTTACCAGGGGTTAGACTAGACCAGTTTGGTCTATCCACTAACCAAATCGTACATTTTATCAATTAGTTAGTACTTTATGATAATAAAGACTCCAAATAAGACAAGCTACTTTAAATGATCGTTAGTAAATTGGACCCTAAAAATTGTCATTTCTTTTTTACATAATTTTTAACATCTGTAGTATGTAGGCCCTGTATAGAACGAACATGCAAATGAACATTTGGTAAGCGTTTGATATGTAAATCTTCTTAACTTGTATTCTTGTGTAAATTGTATAACGTCAGTTAACATATTGAAAACAATTTTTTGTTTGGATCGAACTTTAACTTATGAATCATCTTTATGAACCTTCAAAACTGTTCGAATATTTTTGTACACACTATACCTCCATTTTTGGTTGCGTTCTAAAATTTAAATTAGCATGAATCTTCACAAATGATAACGAAAGGATGAGAAATTGGGCAAAAATGACCTTTCGTTGTAAAATATCCCCATTATCCCAGCCAAATGCCCACTTAATGCCTTTAATGTCTTGACTTTAACGTAAGATCACTTATATTTTAGGCAGACAAAACTTCCGTACTTAGCGGTACGAAAGCGTAAATTCTACCTGTCAAGCCTTCCCCTTCTTGAAGGAAAGTTTCAACTAATACGAATGGCATCACAAACTGCAGAAACTTTGCCAATTGTTTGGACTCTTGTGTTAATTCCGGTGACGAGGTTAAAGTATTGTTTTAAATTTTTAGCAGAACTATTCATACGAACTGTTTCCTCAGATCGGCAAATTGTTTCTTAATTTTTACTTACTATTTATATACCATACACCTTAAGTAGACCTATGGAAATATTTCGAAAAGTTTTTTGGTGAAAGGAAGTATTTCATTTAACCGCGATTGATTTTTAAGTAAGTCTCTCTAAATGATAGAAAAATGGTCCTAAATTATTGTAACATTGTTCTAATAAAGTATCGAATTAATTACATCTACTATTGAAAAATCTAGCCCTGACGATGTTATTTATTCGTTTTAGCAGATTTCCATTAAGGGAAATCAGCTATTGAGGTCGTGCTCATGACGCGATTTTCGAAATTTTTCTTCAAATGTCCAATCGATCTCACCCAGGAGATGACGAAAATGAACTCCGTTCAAAACTGTATATATATATATATATATATATATATATATATATATATATATATATATATATATATATTTGTCTGTTACCGCTCTAGCGGTCGCAATTATTGTTTAATCGTTACCAAACTCGATATTTAGTCGTTTTATGTAAAAAGAAAGATCAAGTTCGTTAACGGCTGAAATCGGACTAGAGGGAGGGGGGGTTTAGAGGGGAGGTTTTTTGAAAATTCAAAATATCTCCGTTACCATACGTCGGATCAAAAAAGTGTATAGAACAAATCTTATTGCAAATTAAAATTACTATAAATATTGTTCTATACATATATTCTCTACCTTGAATATTAACCGAGATATTTGTATTTTTATTAAATGTGGGCCGATAACGAACGTATACGAGACGGCTCTCGTATAAAAATTTCTCTATTGTATAGCTTCACGTGGGAAATCTGCTTAGTTTACGCAGCCCCTGCGTGACGGAATTTTTTTCTTTGATGAGCTTTCTAAATGAAATTAATAACCAGTATTTGGAGAATGCCCTTTTACATTTCAGTCAATACTTCAATATGTAGAATCAAATTCAATAGCAACTCACAGGTTGTTGTCAAAATCTCGGTGCATAAAATTTAAGTGGTGTAATATACTCTATGGAGTTCATGCAATACTAGGAAGAGAATGTAGGAGAGGTCGCAAATTTACAAGATTTGATTCATAGCTCTTCTACATGATAAATTTATATTGTCATTCAGGTATATTCTGAATCTCTGATAGCGTTGGAAATATTCTACAATATTTTGAACAACAATTTTTTGTTCTCTTCATCTCCCCAATTCTCTAATTCAAACAAAACAAGTTAAATATATATATATATATTGATAAATAAATCTTACATCTAGATCTCATTCCGGAGCCAATGACTATATCGCATACCCTTAAAGAATAATAATATTGAGAATAATAGTTTTCTTAATAACTTAATTATTTTTTACATTAACAAATATGTACAACCTGAAGATTGAAACAGAATGTTCTCTCACATTATAAATAATTCAATTAATAAATATATACTGACTGTGAGTTCCGCTGTTATTCTTTGATTTTTTCTTAGATATTTTTGTATCGTCAAAATTAAAATTATAATGGTTTTAAAATTAATTAAAATCAATTTAACTTTATTGACCAATTCCTTGATGAGATCAATATTCCAAATATCACAAAAAAAATTGTTAGTATTTTAGGATTGCAGTTAACCTCCAGAAATATGTAGATAGTCTTCAGGTTGACTGAACAAGAAAATATGTCAGTCGGATGAGGCTATTTATATTTAGTGAAATGCAATGAAATGGTTGCATAAACGTGCATATTGTACAAGATTACCTTAGTTTCGACATAGCTTGCCAAGAGAGTTTTTTATCCCTTACATTTACATTGCTTGATAGATTAAGTGCCTTTGAAGGCATAACATTTATAGAATAACATCATCAATAAAGACTCTTCATCTCAAGAGGGTAATTTATATATTCAGTCGTTCGCTGAGTATAACAAATTTTCAGAATATTACTCGTTCTCTTTTTAGGATTCGGTGGCGTATATGTCTCACTATGTCTTCGTATAATAAGTTTGTTTGGGTGTATTGAGTGTGTTGAGTAATTAGTTTAGCCTGGTAGTCTGCTGCTGAACTAAGTCCAAGGTCCTCGTGTCCTGACAGCCAATATAGGGTAATTGTATTTTCGTATGTTTGGCAATGGCAAAAGGCTATCAGAATGGATGGAAGTAAAGAACCACCTCCGTAGTATCAAAAGTACTGTTAAGGAGTGGCCATCGAGCCATAGGAGTACTAGACGGGAGGAAGTAGTTCTTGCCAGACTCAGGATCGGCCACACGTACCTGACTCATAGAACTTAATGACAAGGACTGATAACCCTATACCCGTATGCAAATACTACAACAAACACCTTACGATAAAACACATACTGACAGACTGCATCCAACGAGAAAACCTTCACTTACCCCACGATATGACAGAACTATTAACTGACAGCAGCCAATATATTCCACAAATACTAACATATCTAAAACACATCAACATTTACAAAAACATATAATACAAAATAGAATAGGTCTACAGCATACCTAAAAAGATTTAAAAGGGTTAACTTTTATTATATTCTTTGGACAAAGCACGAATATGAGAAAGAATCAGATATTATAGAAATATTTTCCATAATATAATAGTACAGAAAAGGTAAGCACATGAAGGAGTAAATATATTATCCTAATAATGCAAATTACCACTGCATCGGGGTACAAAACTAAATAAATAAAATAAAAAATATATATAAATGTACTAGTATACAGGAATAACATAATTTTTTTATTAAAACCATTTTAAATTGTTGTCTTTATTACTAGTCTAATGTTTATCTATGTTTGTTTATCTAATGTTTATTTATGTTTGTTTATGTCTTATGTTTATTAATTGTCTTTATTACTAGTATTTAATGATTATTTGTTGTATTTCATTTTTTATTTGTTGTTTCAGTTTTAGTTATTTTTATATAATTTTGTTTTCATTTTACATTGTGAAAATTTGAGCCAAATCGCCAAGATGCGGGTGCTCCTGTATAAATAAATAAATACAAAAAATAATCGTTTTCTTTCTTTTAAAATAATAGAATTGACAGCTAATACTTACAATTAGCGTTGTGGATGCTAAGACCTTTTGAAGCTCTTCACCAATAACAGGAAATTCTTCGCCCAACAGAATGCTGACTTCGGTTGTATTATCACTGACAATACCCATCTTTGGAGGGATTTTCTTTCTGAAGAACTTCCTCAGCGCTGATTCGTCTCTTCCTCGGATATCAGATAACTGGAAACAATGCAAAACATGACATCAGAATTTAACGAATATTTCGTTTAATTAAAACTTAGTAACATATAAATGCATTGCATATCCTCCTTCAGGGTAGCTGTTGTGTGTGTATATATATATATATATATATATATATATATATATATATTCTATTTTTGAGGCTGCATCGCAGGGAAATATTTTCATTGAGAGGACTTCGGCTATCTGTTCCAGCGGTTGGAATGTTTGTTGGTTTCCCAATTTCTGATGGAAATGCGTCCATATTCATTAGGTATACAATTTTATTTGAATAGCTACTTCAATGAAACAAAATGTATATGATATCGTGTGATTGCGGTAAGGTTTATGTAGGGCTGACAGGAAAAAAGACTGCCACAAGAGCTAACCAACACATGGCTGATCTAAAACATAACAGTATAAATATTTGCCCTCACCAAATTAAATTTGACGAGACAAAGGCTTTACACAGAGAGGACCACCTCGGTAAAAGATTAGTCCTGGAAGCCTTAGAAATAAATAAGGGAACAGATACTATAAATAGCGTGGACGGTGTCATACTTTCTGAAACGTCGAAAGCCATATTAAATAAAACTCCAAAACATATAATTAATTAAAGTAGCTATTCAAATCAAATTTATTGCCTGACGAAGATGGACGCAATTCCATCGAAAGTTTGCAAACCAACAAACATTCCAACTTCTGGAGCAGATAGGTGAAGTCCTCTCAACGAATATATATATATATATATATATATATATAATATATATATATATTAGTCAAATAAAGCATGCATTTATTTTGAAACAGATACCGATACATGTAATTAATGAATGTTTAATCACTGAAGGATTAGTAGAATAGTTCATTTATATAATTAAAATATATAATAATATAATTATTTTCTAACCTTTGACTGAAGTAGCATTCCCAAGAAGAGATACTTGAAGGGGCAGAACGTACGGTGCGATTCGAGTTCTGACATCGTATCGTCTTTGTTGAGAGAATGGAGTACCACATCTTGTTCCAGATCATTGGCAACGGATTGGTGAACATCTTCCTTGTTAGTCCAACCGAAGATGTCAAGGATATCTCTCTTTGTCCTATCGTTTTCATGAAAATTACCATTGGCGCTTTAAAGAAATATTGTTTTCATTAAAAATTAACACTACAAATATTGAAGCATTATTATTGTTTAATAATCATTTATGGTTAATGTCTCTAATAACATTTAATTAATTATTTTTCGAATATAAATGATAAAAGCAATAGATAAGGTCCATATTTAATCCACAACTCCTAAGTTCAACTTAATTCAATGTTTTAGCAGATTACCTAGAAGAAAAATTAGGTATTGAGTTTGTACTCACGACAGGATTTTCGAAAAATTTCTTCTAAGTTCATCGACCCCAATAAAAAACGAAAATGAGTTCCGTTAAAAATAAATGTCTTTCACGCAGGGACTGCGTAAGAAAAGCAGATTTCTCACCTGGTGGTATTACACATGATAATCACTTCTCCTCATATATTTTCTATTTCTAATTGTAAGAAATAAATCCCATGAATAGGCGTGACATTTCATTGGAGGCTAAAAGCAAGAACGTACGAATGAATTGAACAATAGTTGTAGGTCGTAGATAGTTTACCAAGATTGGAACTATAACATTTTTCTATACCACTCATAATAACCAAGATATATTGAATTTTCAATATCCCTACCTCCCTAAACTCCCCCCCCCTAAGGCCGATTTGAGTCGTTAATGACTATAAACATTAGTGTTGAATGAAATGATTAAATAGCGAGTACAGATATTTGATTAAGTATCGAATATTGATGTAATAAACAATTTAGAGTTTAGAATGTAAAATCTTATTTGACACACACATACACTGTTTTTAAGGCTGTAACGGTCCCAAAATTTGTTTGATCGTAACTCGAATTATGAACTTTTTATGTAAAACTAAAGAAGAAGTTCGTAACGGCTGTAATCAATATATTGAGATCGAAAAATTATAAAGCGTTTTAGCAGATTTCCCTTAGGGGAAATCAGCTATTGAGGTCGTACTCATGACGCGAGTTTCGAAAAATTTCTTCAAATGTCCATCGATCCTACCCAGGAGATGACGAAAATGAGGTCCGTTCAAAATTATATCTATCTATCTATCTATCTATCTATATATATATATATATATTTGTCTGTTAACGCTCTAGCGGTCGCAATTTTCGTTTGATCGTTACCAAACTCGATATTTAAACGTTTTACGTAAAAATAAAGATCAAGTTCGTTAATGGCTGAAATCGGACGAGTGGGAGGGGGGGGTTTAGAGAGGACGATTTTCGAAAATTCAAAATATCTCCGTTACTATACGTCGGATTGAAAAATTGTATAGAATTAATCTTATTGCAAATTAAATTTACTATAAATAATGTTATATACATTTATTTTGTATCTTGAATATTAACCGAGATATTTGAATTTTTCAGTTTTCAGCCATTAGTAAATCGCCACTTCTACTCATGTTACATAAACAATACTCTGCTACATAATAAATGACATTTTTCGAAGTTTAAATACCAAAAATTGTATTCAAGAGACCTTTATTATACGAGATACATGCAAATAGGTCCAGGTGCCCCCCCCCCCTTAAGGTTAAGGTTTTGGACGACTAAAATTTGATTGATTGAGATAACAATTATCCTGACTCATTATTAATTACAGTACTAGATATAGATAGGTCTCAATAAAATTAATATGTTATATCCTGATATATTTCAGTAATTGTTTCTCTTTCCGGTGTGAGGCGGGCAGACCTGTTTGTTTACATTTCTAACCCAACGCTTCCTGTCGGCAGGTTATTGAAATTGGATGAAACATTTCTTATTTCCGTTGTTTCCGTTGAAACAAACGGGCCTACCCGCCTCACACCGGAAAGAAAAAAAGTCCGTCACGCAGGGGCTGCGTAAACTAAGCAGATTTCCCACGTGAAGTTTTACAATAGAGAAATCTGCCTAGTAATAACCTATTCTCACGAGGACGAATAGTTAGTGAAATGGCCACACTAGCGCTAGTGCGCTCGGCGGAAACTCCCAAACATAGCCAACCACACTCACAATACAAATCCAAATATCTCGGTTAATATTAAAGATACAGAATAAATGTATAGAACAATATTTATAGTAAATTTAATTTGCAATAAGATTGGTTCTATACACTTTTTTGATCCGACGTATGGTAACGGAGATATTTCGAATTTTCGAAAATCCCCCCCTCTAAACCCCCCCTCCCACTGGTTCGATTTTAGCCATTAACGAACTTGATCTTCCTTTTTACATAAAACGATTAAATTCCGAGTTTGGTAACGATCAAACAAAAATTGCGACCGCTAGAGCGTTAACAGACAAATATATATATCTATATATATATATATATAGATATATATATATATATAGATATATATATATATATATAGATATATATATATAATTTTGAACGGACCTCATTTTCGTCATCTCCTGGGTAGGATCGATGGACATTTGAAGAAATTTTTCGAAACTCGCGTCATGAGTACGACCTCAATAGCTGATTTCCCTTAAGGGAAATCTGCTAAAATTACTGAAATATATCAGAATACATCATATTAATTTTATTCAAAACTATTTACTATATCTAGTACTGTAATTAATAATGAGTCAGAATAATTGTTATTTCAATCAATCAAATTTTAGTAGTCCAAAACCTTAAGACGGGGGGGGGGGGGTACCAGAACATATTATACGAGCATGTATCTCCTATAATAAAGGTCTCTTCAATACAATTTTTGGTATTTAAACTTCGAATAATGTGATTTATTAGGTAGCAGAGTATTGTTTATGTAACATGAGTAGAAGTGGGGGTTTGCTGATGGCTAAAAACTGAAAAATGCCAATATCTCGGTTAATATTTAAGATATTGAATAAACTTATATAAAAATATTTATAGTAAATTTAATTTGTAATAAGATTGGTTTTATACAGTTTTTCGATCCGACCAATGGTAACGGAGATATTTCGAATTTTCGAAAATCCTCCCCTCTAAACCCCCCCCCCTCCCCCTGGCCCGATTTCAGCCGTTAACGAACTTGATCTTTCTTTTTACATAAAACGACTAAATATCGAGTTTGGTAACGATTAAACAATAATTGCGACCGCTAGAGCGGTAACAGACATATATATATAAACAAACAAACAAATTAAGCTGCCCTCTTTCTGAAGGTACCTGTGTGGTCAGCCTCCTAATCTGCCAGTTTTGGTAATATTATTATTTTTTCTTATTTTATTTTGTTTATATTGTATATTGAAATTTGGGTAATTGAATGGAGGAAATTTGGGAGGTACCTCAGGTGAGATATGATATATATATATATATACAGTTTTGAACGGACCTCATTTTCGTCATCTCCTGGGTAGGATCGATGGGCATTTGAAGAAATATTTCGAAAATCGCGTCATGAGTACAACCTCAATAGCTGATTTCCCCTAAGGGAAATCTGCTAAAACCATGACAAGGAATAGTAACCTGTAGATAGTTAACGTAAGTTGCTTAAAGTTGACGTTATTTCCTGTGAAAAATAGTTAACAAATGTTTTATTCGTTCATAATAGTATATTACGTTACTAGGGCCGAAAGTGGCACGTTGCGAGATCATGTTTGACTGGCGAGGCGAAGCCGAGCCTGTTAATTCGATCGAGCATCGTAAAGTCACGAGTAATATACAATACTTTTCATCACGAGGGAAAAACGCATATTAAGGGGGTTTTTAACTCGTGAATCTTTATCGCAATTACAACGTAAAATTAAAAAGAAACGATAGCGAACCTAGTGTTGATAGTAGTAAATACTGCGAGAGTCGAAAACTTTCGTCCCTAGGCGTGTGAAGTCATATGTTTGTCACTTAACCTCCCGCAAAATTATGAGATCTGTAAAGACCTACTTTCCTCTCTCCCAGCTGGTATCGAAAGTATCTACTTTCCAATCCAAGTGATGAAAATATCTTTAAATGTTTATGGACCGACTCATGACATATGGTATTTTGCTACTAAGGCTAATCGGGACGTGTAATCTACAGGTTCCCTAACCAGGGTGAGACAAAGGATTTTAGTAAATGAGTTCGTCACTAAATAAATTCTTATTGCCCAGGCGGGAATCGAACTCGATACACTAAGTTTACCAGGTGAGAATAAAGGCAACGCTTTAACTCACATGGCTAACCTCAGCCCCTGGTCCTAGCCTGGCTGTAAATGTTCTATAGCAGAAGATTACTAGTGCCTATCAGGATTAAAAGCGTTAAGGACATCACAAATTAAAAATAAATATGGGGCTCAGGTTAGCCATGTGAGTTAAAGCGTTGACCTTAATCTCACATGGCAATCCTGCAGTGGCGAGTTCGATTCCCGCCTGGGCAGAGGAATTTATTTAGCGACGGAATTCATTAAATAAAGTCCTTAGTCCCACCCTGGCTAGAAAAAGGGTAGTAACCTAAAGGTAACCCGCCCAATTAGCCTTAGTTGCAAAAAGTGGACGTTAATAAATAATTATAATAAAATAAACGTTAATAATAATAAAATAAACATTTCCCGTCTTTTAGGTTAGGCTTCTGTATTCCAATTTCAGTAAAATCTTTCTTCCCTCTAAGAAGAGCCCCCCTAAGAAGAGCTTAGATTTGCTAACTTTACAGTAAAGGTTGTGGTCATTTTAAACGTTGCCACCTGTTGACAAAGCTCCTACCTCTTATGCGATTCATCTATGGTGGTAATATCACAAATAGAAATTTGCCATCTAAATTTTTTAACGTTCAAAATATGATATTTATCTCACCAGCTGACGAATGTTGTAAGAAGAAATTTGTTTATAATACATCCAAGTAGCATCTAATAAACTGCAGTGAATTCTTTGTTGTTCCTCATTGTCTTTTATATGGACCACTAATGAAACTAAACTCTCTTTGTTCCCTATTTTTATTGAACTATTTTCTACGGTAATACTAGTTCATAAAATAATAAAACTGAATTTCTGAGTGATTTCATATGTTCCTTTTTAAGAAAACCATATTTTTTCCAATAAAACACTCACAAAGGTAAATTTCCTTCAGGTAAAAATGTGTAAATAAGTATTCATAAGAATTACTGGAATATTGTACTTTTACTCAGTTTGTCAAATATAACTGGGGTACAGGTTAGCCACGAATGCTAGTAAGGAAAATTATTCACTGACCGAGACTTTCAAAAGAACCGGGGTTTAACCTATAGCTAACCCGTCCAGATTAGCTTCAACTCCATAAATATTTTATTCACTAGCCGTGTTAAGGGTCGTTGACGGGAGCAACTAGAATTTCGTTCCCTTATAATTATAATGACTGGGTTAACTTATGAAGAAATCATCTCGTTATTTCCATCACATAACAGAAATGTAAGTAAATATGTAGGTATTAAATTTTGCAATATAATTGAGGAACACTAATAAATTTCTTTTTCTGGCCGGAGTCTGGAAATCAGAATTTCGAAATTCATGCATTTAGTCAATGTCTATGGACTGAAACATACAATTTAATAAACACAATGAGGTCTTTCTGATCCGCATTAGAAAAGGTATTGATGTCAAAGTAAACTCCTTCCCTTGGGGGAAAATCACTCGGGGGGGGGGGGTGGAAGCAAGTTATAAAATAGCCCATGTTAACAATATGTATTCCCTTAACTCATATACATTTTTTTTCACTTCCAATAAGGCATTTACATAGAACGAAAATAATGTTTTTAGCACCCTTGAGTCTGAAGTCAAAACCTCGACATTTATAAAAGTGAATAAGGACTGAAATTCAAACTTTTGATACACGAATCTTATAAAAAATGGGACGAAGATGGCCAAAACACTCCTAAAGGACGACAATTCTATAAGTACATACCAACTATATACCAGAGACAAAAAATAACACTTAAGAATTCTAAACAAATAAAATTTATATCAGGACATGGACCAACGAAAAGTTACTTGTACAAATTTAAACTAACAAACACAAATAAATGCAAACGTGCCAATGAGACTGAACAGATATATGACCACCTCTGATATGACTGTACATTAGTTGACGGACCAAGAACAAAACTCATCAAGTATATTTACCTTACAAAACAGAACATGGCCGACGGACAAACCGAAACTTTTACAAATCAAATTCAACAAGGGATTTAATGCATCTATTCAAGAATGGACATCTTTTCTAGCCAGGGTGGGACTGAGGATTTTATTTAATGAATTCCGCCAAAAGTGATTTAATATTTATGGAATAATAATTTCATGCTCTTTGCGAGCGTACTTTAATTTTATGTCATTACAGTTAATTAGAATGGGCTGTCTACAAGTTACCATACCTTTCAAGCCAAGAATACCAAAGAGGTCAGAGTTCTTTACTAAATGAATTCTTTTTTCTCAAGCAGCATTTAAACCTAAATTTCTAGAATTAATACACATGGCTAGCCTGTGACCAAGGAGTAAAAATAAAAATAGTTTGAAAACAATTGAAATAAACAATTAAAAATGAATTAAAACGTGACAAATTTTTAATTTGAAGAAGTCGTGATAAACTTTATAATCATTGTTCTATCAGCAATGGGGCACAATTATGCATTTTTCATTTTTTTATAGTTTACTTTTGCTCTGCATATGATTTCAGCAATTTTTTTCTTTAATGCCCATTGACTCATGATGAAGGAAATGACCCAGATCAAATTCGTATATGAAGTGTTGATCCTTAAGGTCATGAGCGTTACTCTCGTTTTAGTAGAGTCTTGGAAAGTACTTTTACTTTGGATTTCTTTTGACTCAAACTTTTTCTGCTGATTCTGGGACGAATAAATATTACAAATGAATGTAATATAATATATAATCTTTTACGGTGAGTATAGATTTAATATGCTTTATAGTTAAAGGGCAGGTTATCATAAACTTTAAGTCTGCTATCATTTTGCTAGGAGAAATTCTATCTAGCCAACAAAACTCCTTCACTTATCGTCTTTCAAATTTGTATATTTTCTTTGTTTTGTGTCTGCTCTTCTATTAGAGCTTATCTCTTATGTGTATTTTCCTCGAGCTAATACTTATCTACGGCATATTTTAGGGTTTGGGGCTCCTAATTTTCCATGCCAAATTCCTTTTTCAGCTTCCAAACTATCAAGATCAGGGTTTTTATTCCTCTATCAATACGGGGGGGGGGAGGGGCATAGAAATATTCAACCAGACCCAATATATTCTGGAAGGAGAGTCGGAGATAGTACATGTACGAAAGAGCAGTTTGTTTTTGATATTATGGACATTTCTTTTAGCATTTGACTTAATTGCTAACTTATGATCTTGTACACCACCCAGTTTGTAAATAATTCATTGCAGTGCCTTTTGAACTATATTATAATGATTACGTAGGCATTCATCTTTTATATAATAATCAAGTATCACTAAAAACAAAAAATAAAAATCCATACCTATTTTTTATTAATACATGTGATATATTGCAGGCCTTGACAATGGTATTAAATTTTACCGAAACGTCGGCAAGCTGAAGTAGTTTTATTTCAACCTAATTTACCAATTGACCAAGAACCACATCACAGAAGGATAGTTTTCTTAGCTGTAATATTTTCTGCAGTGACTCTCAACGCTGTTCCACTTTATCCAAAAAAAGAAAAAGATTCTAAATATAATCTATTACATAGGCAATTTTTTTTTGGATAAAAACTATAAATGCCTTTGAGGTATAATTTTTTTGACTATTGACTAGAGAATCATTACGTCATTCAATGTCTACATTTAGAAATTTGTGATTCTAATGTGGCGTTCTCTTATTTCTCCTATAAAGTTCATTTGCTATTCGGATAATCAAAATCATATAATCGTTTCAAATGGAGTATTTATTCGGACGGTAATGTGAATTTTCGGTTCTTTTGTGACATCCGCCATCATTCTCTTTCGTATCTCTTGATAGTTGGCGAGGAAGAATGAGTTCCCCGACAATTAGGGGTTTATAGTTCTTCATTCTTTCTTCCTTCATTCTAATTGGACATAATATTATGGTATGAGTGAAATAATTGTTATTTTTCTGCCAAATTGTCTTCCGCCGTTAATGGTCAATCTACTAACTTGAGAATGTTTTAAAAACTTGTGACCTCCATACATTAGTTAATGACGTTCTTATATCTATTTATTTTTTTTATTTATTGCTTACAAGGATTTTCCTTACAGCTAGGAGTAGGCCTATATAATGAGGTTAGTTTTTCTATGTTAGTAGCAATATATATATATATATATATATATATATATAGATATATATTTTTACAAGCTAGAATTGAGTATAACTGACGAGAATTTACATTGACATTTCTAGAAAAATCTAAATTAATAAGTGGCATTATATTTTATTATCTTACCTAATATTAAAACATTATATTTTCAACATAATAGTTTCATTAAACTTATCATTATCTTGGTTCCTGTTCTTACTAATACATAGGTATAACAGTACTAAATAAACAAAAAAAAAATTAAGAGAAGAAGAGAAATTTGACAATGTTAACTCAGATAAGATTCGTGAAGTTTGAAACTATTTCTTAAATATTTAAAAAGGTTAATATATACTTCTCTATTTGCAATATTTAGAATACTTTCTTTTATATATATATATATATATATATATATATATATATATATATATATTGCCAAACTAATATTCCGGTATCATCAAACGTAATTTGAACCCCCAAGATCAATGAATTTCCAAACTGTTGCCAATGTATTTACTGAGGCCCTTGTGCTTGAAATCCAGGGCACAATGAGTACATTAGTCGGGCAAAATGTATTATGCAATAAAAAAAAAAAAAAAAGGCAAAAATAACAAAAGTATTTCCAAACGAGTCAAACTGAATGTTTTTTAGAAATACACGAATCTTATGGATAAATCAAACACACTTTTTACCTCTACCTGTATTTAAAGAGTACCAAAGCATTTTAAAATATACTTTCATTTTGAAACTCATGTAGTTAATTATTCTTATCAAAGAAATAATTGAAGTGCTCTATCGATGCCAATATTGCTCTTTGATCTTTGTAAAATTAATTAAAAGTCTTTTTACTCGATACGGAAGCTTGAACAAAGGAAATTTCGTCTGGAATCCCCTTCACTTATTTTTGCTGTTTTATTACGCGAATTACTCTCAAATAACTTCTGTGTAATATTCAGCTATTCATACAAAATAGTTGTTATATAAAATATATTCAATTTATCAGATCTTCGTAGAGCTGAATAAGGTTTTCAAAATTTTCACTAAAGATGCACATTATCTTACCTAGAAGGTAATACAAATTTCGGACGTTTAAAATTTTGTATACTCGTATATGCATATACAGGGTGGTCCACGGGGAACGGACATGACAAAACGTCTTATCAATGAATAATAATTATGATTACATAAACCGTCCGTTTCCCGTGGAGCCCCTTGTACAGGTATATATATATTTATATATGTATATATAAAATTGTAACCTCTGTCTGTACATTGATTTTTTTCGCGAAATTTCACGATAACTTTTCGTTTCACGTGTCATAGACACCATAACTGCATTTTGTTTCTTTCATGTATGTTAGTTTGTTTGTTACCTTTTCACGCATAAACGGCCGAACCGAATTTTATGAAACTTGGTATGTATATTACTACTAGCCCAACTTAGACTTTAGGCTATATTAATATTCTCTAAGACAAACAGGAGCGGGGGTTATAAGGGAGGCCTGAAATTAAAAATAGCGATATTTCGTTTCCTATTGCTTTTTCAGCAAATATGCCTATAACAAAAGTTGTTTATTTTGTAATTTAAAGTAACTTTTGTTATATGCACTTTTGCCGTATACGGAAGTATAAATGAGTTATACGCTAAAAACTATAGAGGGAGTCCACAATTTTATTTGGCACAAAAGACTCAATTGAACTAAGCCAAACTCGGTATGTGAATTAGTACTAACACCTTCCTTATAATAAGCCATACTAACATTTCTAGGGACGGGCAGGAGTGGGGGTTATAAGGAAGGCCTGAAATTAATAATAGTGATATTTCGTTTCCTATTGCATTTTCGGCAAATATGCACATAACAAAAGTTGTTTATTTTGTTATTTAGAGAAGCTTTTTTTATATACACTATCATTGTATACCGAAGTGTAAAGGCGTTATACGCTAAAAATTATAGTGGGAGTTGTGCAAAGTAAAGCCTTGCCAAAAAAATACCATCACCATTCAGCCTCAAATGAATTCCCAGGCGAAGCCGGGTATTTGAGCTAGTATATATATATATATATATATATATACATATATATATACATATATATATATGTAAACATATACGGTCCTCCTTGGTTAAGAGGGATTGTACAGCGAGTTGATCACTCACTACGTCAAAGCCTGATCACGAATCCCTGGAGGCATGCTCGGGGTTGCCAAAGATTTTAAAGGCCTTTTAGTAAACAGCAACTCAATTAGGCCTAATCGTGACTATACCTCTACTGAAATCGATTTTCATTATTAAGTATCTATTTTATCAGCTGATTAGTGTTTGCTCTCCCCTTTTCTTTTTAGTTTAGACTTGATCGTCTCGGCGATAAGGTCAAATTTTTTTATACTTGTATAAAGCCATCTCTCGAAGAAGGCGTACAATAATATAGAATCTAGAGAGTTTTGTAAGTAATATAATATAACATATAAAGTTTCAGAGGACGGTTTTAACATATTGACGTAGCGCCTTAAAAAGGATTGTCGTGAAGTCATTCTAAAATTTGTATGTTCACATACAATGGATCAAAAAATGTCAATAAAACTAATTCGGAGAAATTTTATGGTAACAAAGGAAGTATCGATGAACATTTTCTTAATCTCTTATAGTTAGGGAGAAATTTTGCTTTTTTGTGTTTTCGTCCTACAACAATAATCCTCGAACAATTTGCTGGTAGCATGTGTTAGTGGCTGTGCAGTTCAAATGAAACAGTTAAACGCTAGATTCACAACCCATGAGGTGCCAAACACTGTCAAAATTTGACCACCTTGAGTCATTCCAAACACATAATATTGTAGTATTGCACATCGAAGATCGCCCTTACTTCACCTCTAGGTATATGATTTATTTATTTAAATATGTTTATTTTCAGAGCTTGAAAACAGAGGTAAAAAGACTTTTTAATAGGTATTCTAGGGAGTCAAGTTGAATTAAATGTGACGTTTATTGTGACATAAAACATCTTGGCGTAAACCTGAGCCTCTTATTAACAGTCCTAAGGGAATAGATTAGAATTAATTTAAATCTCTGAGGGTTTCATTAATATGGAACATATTTAGGCCTTTATGTGGGGGAAGGCTGTTCCTGGCTGAAGGCACCTTTAGATATAGAGTAGTTTAAATTGGTGCCGCTAGGGTCGCTGGGGTGGTTAATGGGAAAAGGGGGGTAGATAAAACCTAGGACAAAACGTCCTAATGTTAATTCTATGCGGTGCGAAGGGCAGAGCCACCCCTTCTCGTCTCTAATTAGTGGCCCCGTGTTTTTGGGGCCCTCCTTCCCCTTTCTTCCTTCACCTTTTCCCTCCTAACCTCTTCGTTTTATATATCAAACCCGTCAAATATAGCAGTTTCTTTCCGCAATCGGCAGAAGTTTACCTTTCCTCTTCTGGGAATACAATAGCGAATTAGTTTCAGCCAGGAATATATAAAGTAAAATTATAACTTTATTTTTTTTAACAATATTAAAATAACTGAACCGTAATAAAAAGGGGAAGAGCGTAAATCTTTTATGTGGCACTCAGTTAAGTCAGTGGTGCAAAATCAAAAAGACCTTGCCAACGTTCGTTTTTCACAAAAACCCATCACAAAAGTCCTAAACTAAACAGGTTTCCACCGTATTGGAATGCTATCTTCCGGATATATTTTAAATTATCGAATTTCCCCCTCACCCATACTCTTGGAAAGATTTCAGGAATTAACGGATATGATCCAAGACACCTAAATCTTAATTGACGACGTCATTAAATTAAAAGTTAAATGAGAACCATATTTTATTTATAAAGTGGTTCCATGATATAACAGCTTATTATTAATATGAGTAAAAGTGGGATTTTACCAAAGCTCAAAAACAGAAAAAAGTCAACGGAATGATACAAAGGTCAAAAACAACTCCACTCTTAATGCTCCATTTATTAAATGCAGAGTACTTTCGGGGCGAACCGTCCCATTTTCAGTGCTATGTGACACAACATTTACACTTTGAAAAACTGTAATATATCTAAATAAAAAGTATAATATATAAATAAATGTAAATGTTAACAAGAGGTAATCAAAATATTAAACATTTAAAAACATATAAATATATAAATTAATTAAAAACAAACAAATATATAGAATGCAATGCAAAACTTATAACTAAGCGTTTTCTAAGTAAATATTAAAAGACGCATATAACAGAATAACTAGGAGATGGAGAGGAAATACAGACCTAGAGCTGACCCCTATTGAGCTGACATCTCCGGCGAGACTGGGAGCCTACTCGGGCCAGGGCAGCTACTGCAGAGGACGGAACATGCCTGAGCACGCCACCCTCCCCCCTAATATTAATATTCTTATCCTCCAGCATGTCCATTCTTATCCATATCTTTTCCTCCAAATCCATTTTCCTCCCTTTGCCAAGGTGGTCGAGCACCTCAAACTCAACAGAATTAGCTTTGTGGCCTTCCTTCAGCATGTGCTTTCGTACCTCCGATACCTTGGAGGAAAGGTGTTCTTTTATTCTGCTCCTTAACTTCCTTCCACTTTGCCCCACGTATGAGCTTCCACAGGTCAGGCAAGCAACCCGATATATACCAGATCTATCTAGTGGATCGATCGCATCCTTAATTCTTGGAAACATTTGTTTTTGACCTTTTTATCCTTCCGTTGATGATGGACCTCCACCAGCCAGCCCAAAAACTATATACATTTTTTTAATGTTTTTTTTAATAGTCTTAAATATTTACAATTACAAATATGAATGGTAATTTAAACGGTTGAAAAGAGTAATAACACATTGAACTCTTGCTATAAAAATACCATCATTTGTCAGTCAACAATGATTTCCCGGGCATCGCCGGGTACCTTAGCTAGTATATATATATATAATAATCATAATAATTAAATCAAGAGTTACACAGCAGCCTTCTTTGTCAATGTGTTCTTATTTGTAGTTCTAATGGCTCACCAAAACACAACGTGACTCCTATAACACGAGTGACCTTTTGTATTAATAATTTTGGCATCCTATTGTGAAATTGTCTTCATAGTACTATACTAGAATTAAGGTGTACTGTTCAACTACAATATACATTTTAAATTCTGAAGTTCGAGAAAAAAAAAAGTGGAATTTAACATCACATTAAAAAAGCTTAGCGAATTATTTTTAACTCTTCATATTCCTTCGTATTTATAGCTTCCAGTATTTGAAAGCACTTGAAGTTGTATTTAAGTAGTCCGCTCGGAGTTATATTTAAATGAAGCCAAAAATAATGGCTTGTGCCGGGGAAAATAAGGAAGATTAAAATCTCTTTTTTCTCTCGAAACCACATTCCTCAAAAAAAAAAAATGGAGAATATTATTTTGAGTCAGATATTGCGTTATTCGTTCACTGGATATCAAAAATCTATTTATTCTTTTCATGTAAGTATTATATATATTAATTTGGTTACGTTGATGCAATAGTTAATTAAGTTGACTCAGATTAATTCTAATTTGTACGCAGATTTAGTGTGAATGAACAAACATTCGGAATCTTTTGGTTATAGAAAGTAATTACTGGTTTAGTCATTTATCAATCTGATGCCGGACAGTCAAGCAAAAAGAAAATCCTCAAATAATTATAAAAAGCAGAGTAGCGAGAAATATCTGGTCTATATGTAATAATAAGGGATATTTCACCTGGAAATAACCACGCAAAATGAGGAATAGCTTTAGTCATATAAAGAATAAATTTAAGTCAAATGTGAAAAAGCATAATACATTCAAAATCAACTGCATATATTCCAATAAAAGTGACATCAAAGTTGTTCAAAAAAGAATCAAACAACACGTGATGAACAATCATAATAGGGGCAATAATACGTCCCTGACCGACCACGCGATGAAATACATTCCTAATGCTGATTTTGAAAAATTAAGTATTCTACAAAAGTCCGTCACCCAGGGGCTGCGTAAACTAAGCAAATTTCCCATGTGAAGTTTTAGAATAGAGAAATCTGCATACTGGTAACACAACACCACCGTGATTCAATACAAACGGTAATGCGAAATCTTTCAGTTAATTAAAATAAATTCCCAACTGAAACGGCTTCTGAATTGTAAGAATAATTTATATTTTAATTACTCAAATTTTAGTAGTCCAAGAACTAAAGAAGGGGGGGGGCGGATGAACCGAACGTATTTGCATAAATCTCACAAAGTAACAAAGGTAAGGTTAGTAAACGACAGGTAAGGTTAGAAGAAGCTTCCACCAGAGCCGATCATTTACGGAAATGGCCGACCTAATCCGAACTATACCAGACCACAGACTTCATAAATATGCAAATATCTAGGTTAATATTCAAAATAGAGAATAAATGTATATAACAATATTTATCGTACATTTAATTTTAAATAAGATTAGCTCTATACAATTTTTCGATCCGATGCATAATAACGGAGATATTTCGAATTTTCGAAAATCCCCCCTCTAAACCCCCTCTCCCTCTATTCCGATTTCAGCCATTAACGAACTTGATCTGTCTTTTTACATAGAACGGTTAAATATCGAGTTTCGTAACGATCAAACCAAAAACCACTAGAGCGTTAACACACAAATATATATATATATATATATATATATATATATATATATATATATATATATATAATTTTGAACGGGGTAGGATCAATGGAGATTTGGAGAACATTTTCTAAACTCGCGTCATGAGAGCGCGCTCAATAGCTGATTTCCCTTAAGGGAAATCTGCTAAAAATTAAAAGTGGTAAATGCCATGGGAAATAGACTGAGCGTTTATTCTTGCTGAGCTGGAGCTATTGCTACACGATGTTTATGACAGTTTGGTATGATAATAAAAACGTAAACGTAAACGATGACGAAAATGAGGTCCGTTCAAAATTATATATATATATATATATATATATATATATATATATATATATATATATATATATATATATATATATATATATGTATTTTTTTTTCTGTTAACACTCTTGCAGTCGCAATTTTTGTTTGATAGTTACGAAACTCGATATTTTACCGTTTTATGTAAAAATATCAAGTTTGTTAATGGCTGAAATACGACTAGAGGGAGGGGGGGGGTTTGTAGGAGGGATTTTCGAAAATTCAAAATATCTCCGTTATTGTGCATCGGATCGAAAAATTGCATTTTTATTAAGTTTTTGGGACATGTCGGGTGGTGTTCGGATTAGTTCGGCCGTTTCCGTAACTGTTCGGCTCTGGTGGAAGCTTCTTCTAACCTTTCTTGTCGTTACAGGTTTTACTTTGTGAGATTTATGCAAATACGTTCTTTTCATCCGCCCTCCTCCTTCATGGACTACTAAAATTTGAGTTATTAAAATATAAATTATTCTGATTCATTATAAATTGCAGTACTAGATATAGTAAATAGTTTACAATAAAGTTATAGTTTTATATTCAGATTTTATCAGTAATTGTTCTTCTTTCCTATGTGTTTACAATTCAGAAACCGTTTCCGTTTGGAGTTTATTATAATTAACTGAAAGATTTCTCATTACCGTTTGTATTTACTCACGGGGGAGTTAAGTGTTATCAGTATGCAGATTTCTCTATTGTAAAACTTTACATGGGAAATCTCTTCTTTCTTTTTTGACATTCCGACGTCAAATTGTTAATTGTATTAAATGAGGGCATATTTTCATAAAGATTTAATCATTCAGTGAAAAAAAAGAAGAGAAAATGGAGTTGGTATGCAAAGAATTTGGTGAGGTGAGTTTTGGAGTTGGGTCTAAGTCTATGCCAAGTCCGGACTAGGGGAGTTGGCAAGATAAGACTTACAACAAGCCGCCACAAGATAGAGCCACAAGTCCGGCCGGCAAACTCCGCAACCTTAGCAGCAACCAGATAGGCCAGTTCGCACTAACTTCTCTCAACTATCTCCTTAAATACTGAATTACGGCAGTTGAGTCTCTGTGTGCAATAACAGACTATTGTGTCCTCTCTTCTATCTTGCCACTATTATTGGCGCATTTAATCAGTATGTATTATCCCATTGATTGGCAGTACAATAGCATCTGGTTCTTTCCATAGGTTGGGGTGAGCGAGATCCATTTGCTCAACAAAACCGGTCAAGGATTAGCTAGCAACATATAGGAAAATTTGTTGATTGATGTTGTATTAGCAGATTTCCCTCAAGGGAAATCAGCTATTGAGGTGGTACTCATGACGCGATTTTCGAAATTTTTCTTCAAATGTCCATCGATCCTACCTAGGAGATTACGAAAATGAGGTCCGTTCAAAACTGTATATTAACATTTATACTTATAATAAAGTAAAAATTGAAACTTATAATGTTAATAAATATTAGTGTGTTTGTGAATGTGTGTTTTTGTGAGTGACTTAATCTAAACAAATAGAGTTCATCTACCGCAATTCAAGAAAGGTCTAAAAGATTGTTATAAGAAAAATCTAAATTTGGGGTTGGGAGGGCGAGGGGGGTAGTAAATTATGCTGATTGTATTTGAATAACTACGTTATGTGTGTGTAATGACATCAGAATGAACATAGTTGTGTTAATTGTGTTACCCTAGAATAAATAATCGAATGTAATTTTCTTTTCAAAGAAATGATAATTGTATGTCCATTTTATAATGTCCTCACATACACACTTCCAGTATTTTTGGATAATGTCATTACACAAATCTCTCAAAATATTATTTTATCGGCTGTTTGATGAATTTTCAAATACGCGACTCTTCAATTATTTTAATTTGTTTATTCTGCATTTTCTGAAAATGTATTTATTCAGTAAATATCTTCAGAAAATGCTCAAAATATTTTTCATGACATGAAATATTGTTATGTTATAAGAATATAAAAATGTTAAATTTTTAATTCTGTTTATAAAAGGTTTTCTTAAAACTAACTGATTTTGTAGCTATTATTTTTACTTGAGAATGTAATTGAAAAGAAATTCCAGTAGTTATTTAATCGCTTGAAATAAAAGAACTCAGGTTTCGAATGCTACCCATCTCCAAACATTTTCTGAAAATATGAATAACTTTAATAACATTTGAATAGCAGTCGAATGCAAAAATAGAATTAGATTATCAGTAAAAGAGCTGACGGTCTTACGCATTTACAAAGAATATCTTTACTCTTTATTCAAAAGCTTGGCTCCAGGGTGTTCCATTCTGTAAGGCGACTGACACCCCTACTGATTCTAAAATTACTACCACCTGTGAAATAAAAATAAAATATTGAACAAATAAAATTAAGATACTTATCAATTAGTCCACCCATTAAAAAAGGATTATCAAATCTTAATTAAAAGAAAATCACTTTATTATTTAAAATAACACTTCTAGAATTATTTACGGATAAAATATTTACTGATTCAAAACCGATAATCGCTATTATATTGGTGATGGGGTTCATGGTGGTTCATACTTGTCTAGATTATCTTAGTCATTTTGTTTCTTTTGTTATCAAAAATGAGTGATCGTGTATTAACGCCAATTGGAGTTTATTAACACCACTTGAGGATCGTTTATAATTACACCACTTGGACAGCTGTCTTATATTATATTATCATTATAGATTATTAATAAAGCAACCGTAAATAAAAATACTTAAAGTATTTTTAACTAAAGTCTAAACCTCAAAATCAAATCGGATCAGATGGGAGTGGGTACTTTGAAGTGGGAAAATAAGAAGGTTAAAAATATTTCCTTTCCTTTGAAAGCATAAAATGAGCTGAAACCAATCTTATTCAACTATTTTGTAGAACTGCTTTTAACTCACTATAGGATCATTTGCATTTCTAGTTTATTTATAGATTCAGCCCTGATTAATCTCTTCCCTCACTGTAGGTATTTTTAATATACTCAATACCACGGAATTTTCTTTAAAGAGTCTTCACTAAGGGAGAAAATGGAATTGAAGCAGACATGTGATAGTTATCTCAGAGATAGAACTCCTTTTGAATTTAGACTATGTAAATTTATCAGTGGTGTATAAAGTGAACATTTGATCCAGAAAAATTACCCTATGACACATACTTTTTTATACTAGAGAAACCAAATTGTTGATATTTGTCCCATTATTATTTATATATTTTTTCTTGGACATAAATAATTTCTATGGGTCCTTTGTTTATTGCTGTAGGTTCTGACATTAGCCTGAATTACACTTTTGTAGTATTAACATTTTAAACAGCTCTTATCTTAACCAGTTATGTTAAAATCAGGCTTGAGCTGAATAAGTATAGCCCATAAATATTTACCATCATTTAAAAATAATATACAGCGAAGTTTTATGTGGTACATGCTGTATGAATAATAAATATTCACAAAAGAAGCCTTTTTCAAGAATGAGTGTCGGAGAAAACTTAAGAAATCTTAGTACTTCAATCAACATTTTTGCACTCCAAAAGGTCTTAATTGCCTTCATTCCCTTTGAAAATGAAAAAGGCAACCCCATTTCCCGACACGGGGAGAGAAGAAAATGCGTTGAGTGGAACGAAAACACATTAAAAGGGCTCAAAGTTACTGCTTTAATTATTTTTCGAACAATTCAGAACCCTATTAGGGGGCATTATTCGCCACTTCTCTGTGACTCCTTTAAATAGTCTCAGAATATAAAATGATAGAGTAAAAAGTTTTAAACGAGCCATCTGTTTAACAAGTCATCAGGCTAAAAGCCCCGGCTTATTCATTGCCAGGAAAATATATCCATGTAGCCCGACTCTGAAAGGCCTTTACTCAACGCCTAAAGGAAGGAGTTATTCTCAAAGATAAGATGGCCTCCCCCCTAGGGTCTTGTCACAAATGGATTGATGTACCTGACACCCTTCTTATAAATCCTGACAGTGATTTTACATCGCCTTAGAGTGAAAATGATTGTTTTAATTCATTGTCTCTTGGAAGTAAAATATATATAATCAGGATAATTACTTATGAATTTAATTTCCTTGAAGGATCTGGTGTTCTGCCAAATCCTTAGGTATCCATTGCTTTCAGCCACGTTTCAACAATAATTGTGGATAAAACCTTGTGGAATGTCCTCACTGTGCTCGTCACTCAGTCCGACGGGTTCCAGTCTGTAGACACGTCCTACTTTCAGCGCTATACACTTCTGAATAGCTCAAAACCACTTGTTCCTGTTCCATAATCTGCAGTTCTTTTATGACGGGTTATCTTTATCCTTTGCCAGATCGGAAGAGCTTATTTTTCTAATCGAGGGCCAAGTTTCTCTATCATGCATCCTATAAGTTAGTCATTGACTTATTATTATTATTATTTATTAACGTCCACTTAGTCATTGACTTATCAATGATCTTAATTCCCTTGATTCTCCATAAATCATCAAGAGGACAAAGACAGAAACCCTAAAATTGTACTTATAGCCAAGGAGAGTAGCGTTTATGATACATTATTCGCAATCTCATAGAATCTGAAGACTTAGTGCATTTTATGTTATCCAATACAATTTGGATTGTTACACTTTGGAAATTGACACGCCGGAGGAAGTAACAGACGTCTTGAATTGTTTCGTATATATTAATAATATTCAAAAAAGAATATGTCTGGATTTTATATCATTGAAGTGAGGGAAATTTCCAAATCCATGTGTGAAATGATATATTATTATTTTATAATCCTATGGCGGAAGGTCTTCAAAAAAAAAACCTCAAATCATTATTTAAATAATTTGTATTACCCTACTATTCTCGCGTCTACATGACGCCTCATCGTGAGAAAAGAATAATACTAAGCTGTAACAAGATACTACCAGCTAGACAGGACTTTCCAGTAGCCTCGCCAGTCAGAGAATAGGATATAAAAAATGACAGGTCGAGTCACCTGAATTAGTTCGATGCATCACGAAATAAAAATTTCTCTAATAAAGTGTGTCCTAGATCGTTAATACTTTTATTTCGTGATCGCTAAATCAGCTGACATGCTCCGCCATACTGTGTAAGTCATTCTCTTACTGGTATGGCTAGTGGAAGGTCCTAAGTAACCTCTTAGTATTATTTTTTCTCCAGATGAGGCGTCAAGTGGACACGAAACTAATAGAGAAAAAATGATTTTAATAACTATTTGGTGTTTTTTTCTTTTTAGTTGAACGTCCACCATCAAAGAATTAAGTGAATTTAAGTAGGTCATACTTTCACAATATATTATTTTTATTTTTTTTTTACATTTATTTACTACCGCAACTACTACTTACTTAAAGAGTTTGTTGAATATGATAGATTTTCTTCAGGGCAGAGGACCTGGCCCTTGAATATCTTTCGTTTGAATTGAAAACATCTAAGCTATTATTGCTTTCTGTTACTCACTTCATCCAGATGCTCAAATAAGAATCAATTACGAAACGAGTATCAAACATTTTTCTGCCAGTCTGATTATTCTTGACGATATGATTCATTTCGTATTATCATTGTGCTTTCTGAGTTCAAAATCCCGTGATATAGCATGGAGTAGAGGTATTGCATTCTTTAGTATTTAAAGTTAATTTCCGCACGGCTGAATCAGGAGTTGGGTATTGAAAGCACTTTTCTACTGGCACGGAGAAAAAAAAAGTGGTTCTCGGAACTTTTCACATGGTTGCTGATCGAATTAAATGTAATTCAAAAATGTGGTAAAAGGAATTGAGAGCTAGAGCCTGGTGTGTGTTTTCCTCAGTTCCCCTTAGTTCGTTTTTATTCGTTGTGGAATACAGGGACGTATCTGAATATGACAGCACGTTTTTATCGACTTCTGTGAGACAATTCTTTTTAAATATTTGTAACCCTCGGTATTTATTAATATTTATAATTTTCCTCTGTCTTAGTTATTAATATTTAGCGTAAATATAAGACCCATATTTTTAATTGAATTGCTATAATAGCCAGAAGTGCACGAAGAATTTAAATCTTGCCAATAGAAATTATAAAAAATTCCATCACGTAGGAGCTACGTAAACAAAGTAGAGTTTCCAAGTGCTGGTATAACAACCAAACTGATAAGTAGAAGGGGAGGGGCTTTTATAGGACATAAAATTTGAAATAAGATTGGCTATATCGATTTTTTTTCGATCCAAAGTATTACAGAGATATTTCTGATTTTCGAAATTCCCACTCTCTAACCCCCCTTCCACTTGTCCGAGTTCAGCCATTAACAAACTGGATCTTTCTTTTTACATAAAACGTTTATATATGTGGTTTAGTAACGATCAAACAAAAATTGCACTCGCTAGAGCGTTACTTTTGAAAGCTGCTCTTTTCCTATAATATTAATATACCAACAAAAATCTATAAGCTGTTTCATATTTCAAAACAGTGACTTTCCAGGCCTTCCTCACTCCCTAAAAATACATAGGAATTTAAACGCATTACCTTTTCCTCATTCCGTGATTGTATTTGTTTGAAGGAATGTTTCGAAAATCGAGCTATGAGGAGAATATGAATTGCTGATTTTCCTGGAGTGAAATATGGTGAAAAAAAAATATTTACAAGACTAATAGTCTAGTTTTTGCTACAATTGTTTAATATACTAAATACTCCTACTATTTGAAAGGAAATAATCAATTATGATTATATTTAAATGTATATTAATAAGGGCCTGATAACAGTTTTTACTGTAAACCTGCTTTATAGCAGACTTCCCTTAAGGGAAATCAGCTATTGAGGCCGTACTCATGACGCAAAAAAAAATTTAAAATGTCCATCAATCCTACAGAGATGACGAAAATGGGGTCCGTTCAAAATAATATGTATATCTGTTTGTTAACGCTCTAGTGGTCGTAATTTTTGTTTGATCGCTACCAAACTTGATAATTAATCTTATTTTGCAAGAAGAAAGGTCAATTTCGTTAATGGCTGAAATCGGACCAGTGAGAAAGGGGGTATAAGAGGGGAGAGGGATTTTCGTAAATTCGAAATATCTCCGTGACTATACGTCGGGCCGAAAACTTTATGCAAATTTAATGCTCAATAAATCTTGACATTTACGTATTTGCTCTATCTTGATTATTGACCGAGATATTTGCATTTTTTTAGTTTTCGGTCTTCTGTAAACTCCCACTCCTACTCAGGTCATATTATGAAGCGTTATATTATGTAGCATACTATTTGAAGCCTAAATACCAAATATTGTTCTCATTGAACTTTTACGTTTTGTGGTAAATGCAAATACGTAGGGAACGTAGGAAATCTGCTTAGTTAACGCAGCCCCTGCGTGACAGACTTTTTGTATAGGTTAATACTAGCTTTTATTTTAGTTACATAGATGCATTAATTCTATTTCGTCTGGATAGTGTAAATGGGTCTTTGGTAGGAATCCATTGATCTAAGTCAATCTAGATGGTTTGATGGGGGGGGGATCCTGAGGGGTTGGCAGGCCTGATTGGTAATTCCTTAATTCTGTTTACCATCGAAGAGGTTTGTTCGTGCAGTAGAACTTGGTACACCGAGCGAGTCAATACACCGGATCTCCTACCCCAGTATGTCTTCTGATTGAGTCTTTACTGATTGCCCCACAACTACAGATCAGTCGCCACAAATTCCTTACAGAGTCAAACTCTATTTTGCTATTGTCATACCTCTCGGTGGAGACCGTCGTCACTGGCTGATGGTTGAGTACCGCTGTCAAGCGCTTTCGATGCGATGGCATCATCTTCAAGCCTGTTAATAGTTGTACTGAGTTGGTTGTCCGTCAGTCAGTGGGTTTTATGCTCTGTTCACCGTATTAGTTGTTTACGTTTAGTCCAGATCTGTTTACTTACCACTAAGATCTGTCAAACGAGGGAATTCTATTTTGCTATAGAAGCTGAAGAAAACGTCGACTCGAGATGACAAATATTAATTAATAGAGACGTTTTGTTTTCGACAGTTCAGCATCCTTGAAATGAGGGAGTATATTTATGCACACAATGGTTTCTGCTTGTACGTCCCATCTTTCGATAATAAGTACAGTGGAGTGGGTTGCTTACAATAATTATAGTACATAAAATAAAAAAAAAAATTCTATGCACAAATGAGTGTTTCTATAATTTTTTCACACACCCACACAAATCTATTTTTTTAAAAAAAGGAACAAATTACAGGATTAGAAAAAAGTCCGTCAAGCAGGGGCTGCGTTAACTAAGCAGATTTCCCACGTGCTCCACGTATTTTCATTTATCTCAAAAAACTTAAAAGTTCAATGAGAACAATATTTGGTATTTAAGCTTCAAATAAAGTTCTTCATAACATAATAGAATATTGTTAGTATGAGATGAGTAGGAGTGGAGCTTTTCTGAAGACTGGAAACTAAAAAATACAAATATCTCAGTTAATAATCAGGATAATGAAAACATGTACATAACAATATTTATAGAACATTGCATTTGCAATAAGATTGGTTCTCTACAATTTTTCGATTCGACGCATAATAACGGAGATATTAAGAATTTTAGAAATTCTCCCCCTTTAAACCCCCCCCCTGGTTCGATTTCAGCCGCAAACGAACTTGATATTTCTTTTTACGTAAAACGACTAAATATCGAGTTTGGTAACGATCAAACAAAAAGAGCGATACAGACAAATACATAGATATACACAGTTTTGAACGGACCTCTTTTTCGTCATCTAATAGGTAGGACCGATAGACATTTGAAGAAAACTTTCAAAAATTGCGTCGTACTCAAGACCTCAGTAGCTGATTTCCCTTAATCTTTCTTATTGTATAAAATGATTATATATCAAGTTTAGAAATGATACATCAAAAATGGCGACCGCTAGAGTGGTAACAGACAAAATTTATATATATATCTATATATATATTTATATATATCTATATATATAGAGAGAGAGAGAGAGAGAGCGAGAGAGAGAGAGACCACATTTTCGTCATCTCCTGGGTAGGATCGATGGACATTTGAAGAAAAATTTCGAAAATTGAGTCATGAGTATGTCCTCAATAGCTGATTTCCCTTAGGGGAAATCTGGTAAAATATAATGAGGATAAAGTTAAATAAAGTAAGAGATCCTTTATTTTTTTTTTATTGTTTACAAAATTTAGCTCTACAATTCATTATAATTTATATCACCTATAAGTGACATTGCTTTTGATTTATTTATTTATGGACATCACATCAAAGGTGATTTACCCCCCTTTCAAAAATTGTACAAAGTTAAATAACAAAAGTAAAATAGATAACAACACGTAACAATATAAAATACCAAAAAAAACAATGACAATAAATGAAAATAACAAAAGTGAAGTAGATAAACATTTTATAAGTAAACATTCAACAAAAAAAAAAAAAGGTGATGAGTATAGTTGGTGGATGATCAATAGGAAACGAATAGCTGGAAATGGTATTTTTGCTAATAATTGTCGTAGTTTCCTCCTTTACGGTAAACATGTACATGTGTACAAACACATCTAAAACAATTAATGACAATTTGAGATCCTGTTGCACACCAAAGACTTAATTGTATGTTAAATTTTGTAGTATATTTGGATTTTGTGTAGGTATGAGAATATGTGGTTAAAGTGTGGGTCTTTCGTCAAAAGCTCTTGTATGTCGTAGGGGAAGTCCTGGTGTTGTCGTTTTTGACATTCTGTCAGTATATGTCTTATCGAGTACAAGTTGAGCAAGTAGGTCTGTCAGTCGTTAAGTGTGACTGTGTAAATTTGGTGTGGCCGATTCTAAGTCTCGAGAGAACTGCTTCTTCTCTCCTAGAGTTTCTGAAACTTGTTGGCCACATGCAAATGCTGTTTCTAATAGTTCGTAGTTTGTTGTCAGTAATTGTGTTAGTCCAGTCGGTTTGTCATGCGTCTAAGATGAGGTGTTTCGTTCGTCTTGAAATATTGTCATGTAATACATCTATTAGTTCATATTCAAGTTTTTCAGCTGCTTTTTTGGACTCATTCGAAAGAACGTAAAACATATCGTGCTTTGCAATGGGCCAATTATGTCCACTAAGCTTCATTCTTTTCATTAGTTTCATTTATATATATATATATATATATATATATATATATATATATATATACTGCTTTCTTTATTAACCTTTCAACGCCTATTGTCACCTGTAGGTGACACATATTTGCCATTTAACTTCAGTTATTAAGAAATGAGAAAAAAAAGTTAGGGAGTTCCACCAACCAGTAGTTCATAATGGAATTCTTTAATATTTAAATTTCAAAATCGGGATATAAGGTTCTTATTTATTTTAAGGACGCAGTATTTATGGTAGCCGCTATTCTGTTAAAAAAAAACATTTACAATAATTTGCAATATCATTGGTTTTATACAATTTTTCGGAAATATTTTGACTTTCCCCCTCAAAACCTCATCCCACTAGTCCGAGTTCACACATTAACCATCATAACGATCGAACAAAAAAAAATGATCGCTAGAGAGTTAACATACCAATTTAAGAAGACAGGACAGTTAGTGTTCGGAATACTTCAGAGTGTATTGTCTGGATTGAGAATCCCTTCCCGATATTCAATTATGCTCAAGAATGACTGGCCGGCTTGAAATTCCACGCGGGGATATGGCGTTCCCTTAACAAAACTCAAATCAATTTTAATTTCCTCATTGCCATTGTTGAGGTATTTCCATAAAGGAGGTTAAGTTTTATATATATATATATATATATATATATATATATATATATATATATATGTGTGTGTGTGTGTGTGTGTGTGTGTGTGTGTGTGTGTGTGTTGTGTGCATGGCTCCAGCGGTCACAATTTGATCACTACCAAAGATTTTATTTAAACATATCAGGTAAAAGTAAAGACCAAGTCCTTTAATTAACAGTAATTGGTTCAGGAGTAAGGGGGGTAATTTTTTTTGTTTTGTATCCTTAATATACTTCTACTCATATCACGTTAATAATAAGGGAATATATCATGACAGGTCTAGTTAGGGGCTTAAATGAAAAATGTTGTTTTCATTGCAGTTTTACTATGTGAAATACCTGTAAATATGGGTATTCAATATCAATTATGGTTTCACCAGAAATTTTGTATTTATTTATTATAAAGAATAAAATCGGACTAGGAAGTGTAGAGGCTTAGAGGGGTGTAGACTTGAGTATTTGATCCCATGTCCAGTTTGCTCTCGACGGGAGAACTAGATAAACGATGGTGAGATGGGGCTACCACCGTATCGTTACAGCTCTTGGGAAATCTGCTAAATTTAGGCATGTCTGAGTTACGAAGTTTTTAATTATTTCGTCTTTATCTGATTTTCCTCGGTGAGTAGAAGAACAACAGTCCGTCACGCGGGGGCTGCGTAAACTAAGCATATTTACCGCGTGAGGTTTAACAATAGATAAATCTACTTACTCGTAACACAACACTTCCGTGAATATTCAGTGAATAAATACGAACGATAATTAGAAACTTCCCGACGGAAAGAATCTGAAATTGTGGAAACTGTTTGTTCTGCCATCTTCTTAGCGGAAAGAAAAACAATTACTGTAATGTATCTGAATATAACGTGTTAATTTGATTGAAAACTATTTACTATATCTAGCACTGTAATTTGTAATGAATCAGAATAATTTTTATCTCAATTAACCCAATTTATGTAATCCAAAAACTTAAGAAATGAAGGGGGTCACTAGAATTTATTTGCATGTATCTCGTGTCATAAATGTCTCTTGAAAACAATATTTGGTATTTTAGCATCGAATGATGTGGTTTATTACACAACCGAGCATTGTTTATATAACATAAGTAGAAGTGGGGGTTTGCTGAAGGCTGAAAACTGAAAAATGTAAATATCTCTGTTAATATTCAAGATAGAGAATAAATGTATATGTCAATATTTGTAGTACATTTAATTTTCTATAAGATCGGTTCTATACAATTTTTCGATCAGACATATAGTAACGGAGATATTTCGAATTTTCAAAATTCTCCTCCTCAAAACCCTCCCCTCCAATTTCAGCCTTTAACGAACATTTGAAGAAAAATTTCGAATTCGCGTTATGAGTACGATCTCAATAGCTGATTTCCCTGAAGGGAAATCTGCTAAAAGGACTTCTGTTAGCAATAAAGGTTTTCTTATAAAAGACAATTATAATTCTAATTATTTAAGGCAAATATCCTTCACAATTAATTTCTGAGTGGTTGAAAATTACCAACAAGGTAGAACAGTTTGTATTGGAAATAAATATACAGTCTGGTGATAGAGACGATCTTTTATTCTACTTATCAAACTGAAATTATCTTACTGTCAATAACGGTAGCACGTAAGTCCCATTCCATGGGAACGTATGAGTATGAATGTTGTTTTTGTAAAAGGGATCGATATTTCAATTACGGTTTTGTTTATCTTCTCTGCCATACTCCACTGAATTTGTACGTCATCCAGAGTGGAAGGAACATATTTCATTATTTTACCTTCAAAGATGTTATCTAAGCCTCCTTTGATCGCTCAAGTAACCTACAAAGTTGAATTATCTGAAATTCCGAGTAAACCTTAACTTGTTTTCTTAGTGTACTTGAAACCCCAAAACTTGACGTAACATGATTACATGCGCACCAGATAACACAAACACAGTGTTTTTAATTACAAATTTATCATGGGAGGAATATTACTCATAGTAATTTAAGCTTTGAACTTTTGATATTTTTAATTAATCTTTCTTATTTATGTAATATCTATACTTGCTCTCATTTAACTTAAGTTACTCGTACTGTTGGGGTTGAATCATACTTCGTGTCTATCTGCCGTTTGTATGTTTTACTAAATTTATCATTTCAATATTATTTTATATACGTTTAGTTGGACTTATATTTAAAAACCGTCTTCAGTTAATGCTATTATTGTTGACTGGGTGGTAGATTTCCTATGAGAGCAAGACCATTAATACTTGAAGGTGCTCTAGTAACTTGAAGGCGCTTCCAACATTAAATGTATTTTGACTTTGGTAGTAGCACTAATGCATAGTACTGCAGAAAATGTGCATCTATGGAACAAAATGTATAGATATTGCTATTAGAGGCTTCCTAAGTTTTTTAAGTAAACAGTTGGTAAGAGTAAACCAAACTTCAAATTGGATATTTGGATGAAAAAGATAGATTACGTTTGTTACAATTGACAATTCTGAAGAGAGGTAACTTGAAGGAGAAGTAAAACACAGGATTCTAAACACCTTCCTAAAAAAAAGTCCGTCAGACAGGTGCTGCGTAAACTACGCAGATTTCCTACGTGAAGTCTTAGAATAGAGAAATTTCACGAGAACGGAACAGTTACTGAAGCGGCCGAACTAGCTAGCCGGAAACTCACGACTGCAACCGAAGTTAGCCGATCCCATCATGTCCGTTACGCTCAATAAAATGCAATTATCTCGGTTAATACTCATGATAGAGAATAAATGTATATAACATTATTTATAGTAAATTTAATTTGCAATAAGATTGATTCTATATAATGTTTCGATGCGACGTATAGTAACGAAGATATTTCGAAAATCGAAATCCCCCCTCGAAATGCCCCCCCCCCCACTGGACCGATTTCAGCCTTTAACGAACTTGACCTTTATTTTTACATAAAACGTTAAAATATCGAGTTTGGTAACGATCAAGCTAATATTGCGACCGCTAGAGCGTTAACAGACACACATAATATATATATATATATATATATATATATATATATATATATATATATATAATTTTGAACGGACCTCCTTCTTGTCATCTCCTGGGTAGGATCGATGGACATTTGAAAAAAATTTCGAAAATTCCGTCATGAGTACAACCTCAATAGCTGATTTCCCTTGAGGGAAATCTGCTAAAAGTATGGTGTGTGAATAGTTGAGAATTTATTTATTATCGGCCGATTCTTGCTACTGAGGCTAATTGAGACGGGTTATCTACAGATTACCATCCTTTTCTACACAGGGTGGAACCAAGGACTTGTAACTGAAGTTCTTCACTAAATAAATTGCTTTTGCCCAAGGTGAGAATTGAACTCTCGATTTTAGGCTTTCGAAGTGTGATTCAGACTGACGCCTTAAATTGAAAATTCAATTTTGTTCTCTGGGGTTTAATGGTAAGAAATTACCAACTCAGGCAATCATGCCATGATAAGAATTATTACAAAAATATTTATAACACACGCTATCAAACATGATTAAGCATTTACATAGTTTTTCAGGAGAAAGGACTTGTCCTCTACTAGAGTTTTAATTTATGCAAAGTGCACTTTCAGATTCAGCGCTCCATCACCAGTGCTTGATTAGAAAAGTCCGTCACGCAGGGGCTGCGTAAACTAAGCAGATTTCCCATGTGAAGTTTTACAATAGAGAAATTTCACGAGAGTCAAGCATTTAAGGAAACGTCCGAACTAGCTTTTGACGGGAGAGTCACCCGTCCATTAGCCGCCCAGATTTAATAAAAATGCATATATCTTGGTTAATATTCAAGATAGAGAATAAATGTATATAACAATATTTATAGTAAATGTAAATTGCAATAAGATTGATTCTGTACAATTTTTCGATCCGACGTATAGTAACGGAGATATTTCGAATTTTCGAAAATCCTCCCCTCTCCCCCCCCCCCCCCCCACTGGTCCGATTTCACCCGTTAACGAACTTGATCTTTCTTTTTACATAAAACGACTAAATATCGAGTTTGGTAACGATCAAACAAAAATTGCGACCACTAGAGCGGTAACAGACAAATATATATATATATATATATATATATATATATATATATACAGTTTTGAACGGACCTCATTTTCGTCATCTACTAGGTTGGATCGATGGACATTTGAAGAAAAATTTCGAAAATTCCGTCATGAGTAAAACCTCAATAGCTGATTTTCCTGAAGGGAAATCTGCTGAAAGTGTGGTCTGGACCTAATCAGCCGGGCTACCTACTGTACTGCAACGCCCACTGAGAATGGAGATATTTCGAAATTACCCCTTCAAACCCCCTCCCCCCCTGGTGACTCCATGTACGGGCTATTGTCGGGCAGTAGATATATTCTTGCCACTTGCCAGTCTGCTTTCTGAAAGTAAGTATTTGAAAAATGAATTAGTTGCTACAAAATAAAAGCATTGTTTGAATGCTTTCGAATTTCGCATCCACTGTTTGAGTTTACGTGCCAATAAACGAATTCTCCAAGCTCCTGTTGGAAGGAGAAAGAGTATCTGAACATTTGCATCAAATGTATTAATGGATAGGAAATGTTTAATTCTGCTGCTTTAAATTTAAACTTGAAAACTGTTGTCTGCCATAAATATGGGAATAAATTCTTTAATTAATACTCTGCTTAATCATGCTCCATAACACGGATGGTGTTAAAAGTTATCTAACTCATTTGGCTAACACACTAGTTGAGATGAGAATGAAGCTCAAAATATCAGCGAGATATTTCAAGAAAAATGTCCTAGTAGTAACCAAAAGAAGTCCAAGATAATCCAATTATTAATTTAATTACTTTCTGAATCTGAGATAAGTTAAAATATTTTCGGAAATAGGGGAAATGTAAAACAAATATCAATAAACTAAAAAAAATGAGTCGGTGGACATTACTTTCAAAGTTGGTAATGAACGCCTAGTTTGGGCCGATCTTTGCCCAGTTTAATATCTAAACTTGAACTACTCCCAGAAGTTATAATGGGAAATTAAAGTCAAAAGTTTTGAACCTTCAGTATGCGTCGTCTGTCAAAGATACCGTGAAAACTTTCCCCATAGCTGGTTTATCTTAACCAAAAAACTGCTTGATAACAATCTTTATAGCTCGCCCACGAGTGTGTATTTTAGTGAACAAAGTACAGGCATAGTCCCTCTCACACACAGGATACATAACTCCTACTAAGTACTTAGTAACTACTACCCATGCCCAAAAAATGGACTGGGATATATTCCTGATAAGACTCCCGTGTGCTTACGTACATGATAATCCTCGGCAAAGCTTATACGCTTCATATTCATTCATCTCACATTTTCCGGGAATCTATGAGTACGGTTTGCTGTTGAACGCTAATCTGTTGGATTCTTGGTACTACTGAATTACGTCCAAAATCACTAACAACTGAGCACCTTGCTTTAGCAAAACTATAAGCTATTCATATTTTCTGATTGCTTACCAAAACGTCTTTCAAAAACCACTTTTCAAGCAATCCCCTCATCAATAACACAGTTACAGTAATTAGCGTGAGAAATCACATAATTAATTATATTTGCTTGAATCTCAGGGTTCTGGGGTATTTAGGAAAATTAATTAGCTGACTCACTTGAAAAAGAGATAATTTATATTATTTTAAAGTAATTAAGTATTTTAAAACGCATAGTGGTAATATTTTGTAAAAACGTGTAAAATACAAGATCTAGAACTGTTGTGGTTTTAGCAGATTTCCCTTAGGGGAAATCAGCTATTGAGGTCGTACTCAAGACGCAATTTTCGGAAGTTTTCTTCAAATGTCCATCGATCCTACCTAGTAGATGAAGAAAATGAGGTCCGTTCAAAACTGGGTATATCTATGAATATATATGTATTTGTCTGTATCGCTCTTTTTGTTGGATCGTTACCAAACTATTTAGTCGTTTTACGTAATAAGAAAGATCAAGTTCGTTAAGGGCTGAAGTCGGACCAGGAGGAGGGGGGGGGTTAGATGGGTAGAATTTTGAAAATTCCAAATATCTCCGTTACTATAAGTCGGATCGAAATATTGTATAGAACCAATCTTATTCAAACTTAAATGGTCTATAAATGTTGTTCTATACACCCTTCAGCAAACCCCCACTTCTACTCATGTTAAACTAACAATACTCGGTTATATAATAAACCACATTATTCCAAGCCTAAATACCAAATATTGTTTTCATTGAACTTTTAATTTTTGAGATATAAGCAAATCCATTCTTTTGCCCCCCTCCTTCTTTTGTTTTTGGATTACTAAAATTTGAGTGATTGAGATGAGATGAGCCTGTTTGTTTACAATTCAGCCGCTTTCCTTTGAAGACATTATTAACTTGTAAATTTACTGAGAGTTCACGATAGTGTTAACTGTATCTATATTTATTTATTGTAACCCTTCTCTGCTTAGTTTACGTAGCTCCTGCGTGACGGACGTTTTTCTTCTTTTTGGTTCAATAAAACTATGGTTTCGAGATAGAGAGGTGGTTATTGTCGTGTTGGATGAAATCGATAATTATTGTTGTCTAAGACATTCTCTACCTTGAAGAAATTCTTTCCCCCCACTTTACACAGGTTCCTTGTCTGGACTAATCCATGAAGATTGTCCACTGAGATCCCGAATGTCAACCGTAACCCAATCAGACAAGGAATTTCCCCAAAATGATTCCACTGAAAGTTATGGTTCCATTGGTTCCCAGTTTGTAGTTTTTACCAGTGGCTACTTTGACTTATTATGGGACCATTTCCACTTATCACAGAAATTAATTCAAAGCTGATTTTCTTGTAGGTAGAAATGAATTATATTGCTGGTTGGGTAATACGGCTAGACATCCACAATAAAAGTTTATTCAAGTGGCGGAGCCCTTTCGGCATGACCTGCTGACAAGCCAAAAACAATAAGAAAACCTAGATCCGAACAGTTAAGGAAACGACCGGCCTAGCTTTTGCTGGAAACTCACTACTAGAACCGAAGCTAGCCGATCTCATCTCGTCCGTTATCTGCATGCACTTAATACAAATGCAAATATCTCGGTTAATATTCAAGATTCAAGAGATTAAATTTATATAACAATATTTATAGTAAATTTAATTTGCGATAAAATTGATCCAATACAGTTGTTTGATCCGACGTACAGTAACGGAGATATTTCGTGTATTGTCTTCAACTCCTTGTTGTAGTTTTCCCTTGAGAGCGGAAGGGTATGCAGTCTGTGTAGCATGTGGCGAAATGCAGCTAGTTTGTAATGAGTTGGATGATTTTAAGTGGCGTGTATTGTTGTATCCGTGGATGTGGGTTTTCTATATACGCCGTACTCCAATCTGTCAGTTTGCCTGGTAATCGTGAGATCAAGGAAGTTCAGTGTTCCTTCGTTTTCAGTCTCCATGGTATAGCGTATGTTGGGGTGGAGTTTATGGAGGTCTTTTAGAATCTCGTTGATGTAATTTGGTGTTTGTGCATGAGTTTTTCTATGAGCGTATCTTCGATGTGTTGAATGAATATTTCCGTAAGTATAGAAGAAGTAGGATTTCCCATTCCGAGTCCGTCTGTGGGTATGTATATCTCGTTGTTGAAGCGGAAGTAAATCTGTTTCAGCACTGTCTTCGTCAGGTCAGCGATTTCCCTGATGTAGTCATCATCGTATAAGTCGCTGAGTATATGTATATGTATATGTATATGTATATATATATATATATATATATATATACATATACATATATATATATATATATATATATATATATATATATATATATATGTCTGTTAACGGCTCTAGCGGTCGCAATTATTGCTTCATCGTTACCAAACTCGATATTTAAACGTTTTATGTAAAAATAAAGATCAAGTTCGTTAATGGCTGAAATCGGACCAGTGGGAGAGGGGTTTAGAGGAGAGAAGTTTCAAAAATTCGAAATATCTCCGTTACTGTACGTCGGATCAAACAACTGTATTGAATCAATTTTATTTTATACATATATGTAAATTAAATTGGAGAAATAGATAAAACTATGTCATCTTGGATGAAATCGGAAATACAAAATATCTTCATTATTATAAGTCGTATAGAAAAATTGTATAAAACCAATCTTATTGAATATTTAGTGTCCAATAAATTTTGCAACATATAATTGTTCCCTAATGTGAATATTACCCAAAATATATAGATTTTATATTTTTCCGTCTTGAGCAAAACCACAATCCTATCCATGTGATATAACAATAAGTTGTTATATCATGAGCAGCTTTATCCTAAGATTAAATAACAAATATTATTATTGAACTTTTACTATGATCACGTTGTCAATTACGTACTTCGAAAATGTTGATTTGATCTATACCAAAGTCGGTATTTAACCTTGTCATGCAACACTGAAGTTTATAATCATTAAAGGCTAAAATTGGACTAGGAATATGGGAGCGGTTAGAGGGGGATTTGAAAATTCTAAATATCTCCATGTTATTATCCGTATCGAAAAATGCTATGCAACCAGTCTTGTTAAAATATTGGAGTTTTACAATTGTCTTTTTATACATTTTCTCGTATATAAAATATTAGGCGAGTTATTAGTGTTTTCTGTTTTAGCATTTTTCAAACCCCCACTTCTAATCATCGGATTTTCACTTACAAATATAAAATATATGATGAGATGAAATTAATATCGTGTTTACCCACTTGTGGGAAATCTGGTTCGTTTAAGGAGCCCCTGTGTGACGGCCTTTTGCAGTCATTGGCTAGCAAATGTTTCAGATCTCGAGATTTCTTAATTTGTTGGTGTTATTATTTTTCTTCAGCTGATAAGATACATCATTCCTTGATGTTTGACGAGTAAGAGAGAAGCAGGGGCGAGCAAATAACATAAAAATAACCGGCAGATAACATGTTTTTTGCTAAATGAGGAGTGCTCTTGGTTAGTATATGCCAAATATCGTTTAGTTGACTTTTAGAGTTAGAACGCTAAGAGAAGGGAGAAAGTTAACTAAACAGATTTCCCCACGTACTCGTATAAGTGGAATGATCATGTTCTTTAGGAAAACTTTTTTTTTTTTTTGATTTTTAGTTCTAATAAATGCATTAGATATTTTTTTGTTTGACAATATGAAAGGTCAGGGAACTGAAAGTTATTGCACATAAATGAAGTTGCAAGCCCCTCCTCAATTCAAAAACATTACTATTTACAGCGGGTTGAGCCACTGAAGTGCTACTTCAAGCAGTTGAAATCTGAAAATTACATTCTGGACTTTATGGGGTTAGTATAGAAAGTTTTGTGAAATGTAATAGTTAAATTTAAATGAGATTAAATTCAAGAAACGAATTTTTTATACCCCAAAATATAAAATGTTCGCGGACATCAGCATTTGTGGTTTCTATCAAAACGATTTGAATGAAATTCCTGATTCCCATATTCTCAACCTCTTTCTATAGTGGTTTATCATATAAATCACCATGGCCCATTTCCAGAAGAGATACTGACGTACAGGACACTGACAGGAGAAGCTGCTGAATGGCTATGTATCATTAGGAGACGCTAAGAGCAATCCTTTTGATAAACAGTAGATGCATTGGATTAGAATAGCGCAAATGTCATTTGAGGGAACTGGAAGCGACCGACCTCCATGTTGGAATCGCCGACGTACGGTTAAAGCACATGCCAAACATTCTCTCTCATGAAACGAATTGCTGTGGGTTCTCCTTCCTGGTTGCACATGCTATACAAACATACCACGGCATTTGGGCAGCCTGATAAATGATGCTACAAATAATTGTTTAAATCTGAATCATCAGCCGCCCAAGTCCTCTGAAGCACTTATCCTTAGAAAGGATATCGCCGAAAAGTGACCTTAATCCAATCTTCGTTTAAGCTAAATGGCGGGAGGTCAATAGATAAAAAAGTTCGTCACGCAGGGGCTGCGTACTCTAAGCAGATTTCGTACGTGTGCCGTGTATTTGCATTTATCTAAAAAAGTAAAAGTTCAAAGTGAACAGTAATTGGTATTTACGCTTCAAATAATGTTGTTTATTATATAACAGCTTACTGTTAATATGACATGATTAGGAGGGATTTACTGAAGGCCGAAATCTATAAAATGCAAATATCTTGGCTAATAATCGGATAATAGTGAAAAAAACATACATAACAACGTTTATAGAAAATTAAATTTTCAATATGATTGGTTCTATACAATTTTTCAACCCGACGCATAATAACGGAGATATTAAGACTTTTCGAAATTCCTCCCCTCTAAACCCCCCTCCACTCCCACTGGTCGGATTTCAGCGATTAAGGAACTTAATCTTTCTTTTTATATAAAACAATTAAATATCTAGTTTGGAAACGATTAAATCAAAATTGTGACTGCTAAAGCGGTAATAGACAAATATATATAATTTTGAACGGACCTCATTTTCGTCATCTACTATGCAGGATTGATTGGACATTTGAAGAAATTATTCGAAAATCGTGTCATGAGTACAACCTCAATCCCGCATTTCCCCTAAGGGAAATCTGCTAAAACACTTGAAACCTCTTCAAATTATTTTTTTTTTTCTCAATATATTTCGCATCGTCAATGACGCTTATTCAATATAAGTAAACTTAGTATAAAAAGATTCAATCTCACCAAGGAGGAGGTTACGCCGGGACTATCAAAAAAGTCCGTCACGCAGGGGCTGCGTAAACTAAGCAGATTTCCCACGTGAAGTTTTACAATAGAAAATTTTCACGAGAGCCGAGCAGTTAATGAAACGGCCGAACTAGCTTTTGGCGGGAAAGTCACTTTGTCCGTTAACCGCCCAGATTTAATAAATATGCAAATATCTCGTTAATATTCATGATAGAGAATAAATGAATATAACAATATTTATAGTAAATTTAATTTTTAATAAAATTGATTCTGTACAATTTTTCGATCCGACGTATAGTAACAGAGATATTTCGAATTTTCGAAAATCCTCCCCCACTAAACCGCCCCCCCTCCCACTGGTCCGATTTCAGCCGTTAACAAACTTGATCTTTCTTTCTACATAAAACGACTAAATATCGAGTTTGGTAATGATCAAACAAAAATTACGACCGCTAGAGCGGTCAGAGACAAATATATATATATATATATATATATATATATATATATATATATATACAGTTTTGAACGGACCTCATTATCGTCATCTACTAGGTAGGATCGATGGACATTTGAAGAAAAATTTCGAAAATTCCGTCATGAGTACAACCTCAATAGCTGATTTCCCTTAAGGGAAATCTGCTAGAATGGTGATACGCGTCACTAATGAGTCATTACTCCCGGGCAGGGTAATGAGCACAACTTGTATTCATAAACCAAAAATAAAAAAGGTACATCTTCCCTCAAAACCAAGTGAGAACATTTGTTTTTCAGCCCCACTGCCAGAGTGTAGACTGCCTGTAAAAAATGCAAATCACTCATTTATTAGTATTTTAACCCGTTTTACATTAGATAAATAATATTAGAGAAGGCCATGATTTGTAACTTCATTTCCAGCAAGTTGGTTGACAAATAGGTTCAGGTACCCTCCTCAAATTCAACATTAAGCGTCAAACCAGTTTGTTTACAATTCAGACTTTTTCCGTTGTAGAGTTATTAAGTTGTAACTGAAAGATTTCTCATTACCTTTTGTATTTATTCACTTAATATTCGCGGTGGTGTTACCCTTATGTATATTTATCTATTGTTAACCTTCGCGTGGGAAATCTGCTTAGTTTGCGCAGCCCTTTCGTGGCGGACTTTTCACTTTTGATGCCATTGCTCTTAGAATGATCTTTAATATAAAAAAATATATCCATTTTTGAGGTGCTGGATGGTGAAAGAATTATTATATCAGGCAAGAAGAGAAAGGCCTCGTTCCTTCACAGTTTTTTCAGTGCATACGCTCCATCATCAGTGCCCTCTTCACAAATATGCTACTGGAACCAAGAATTCCCTGTAAACCCAACAATATATCCCTGCTAAATTTAAATATAAAAACAGAAAAACCTAAGAATTTTATCAATTTAGAATCTTTTCTAAGTTATAAAAATTACGCTAATCTGGTACATACCTGCGTTTTCAGTCTTCAGCAAACCCCCAATTCTACTCATTCTATATTTATTTAGAAATAGAGAATATATGGTGAGCTGAGATCACTAGTGTGTTATACCAGATCATAGGAAATCTGGTTAATTTATGCAGTCCCAGCCCGATGGTCATTTCCACTCAGCTCCTTCTGCCAATTTATATTCCACTGAATATATCGGCATTTTCACACGTAATAAAACTATACGGATCTGAATAATTTGGCGATTTAGGGAAGTAATTGACAGTCAATTTATAAGTTTTAGGCCTTTAAAAGGAAAGAAATTCTCATGATTTATGTCCATCTGTCTAACCAAGAGCCACACAAAACAACAACCCATTATAACTTTTAATTGACGCTTTGGTTTCCTTGTATTATTGATTTTAGGCTTATTTTGTATTTATTTGTATACTTCCTTGTTGTTGAATTGTTTAAAATATGATGATTTATTCCTAGAGTTTTTTATTTTTTTACTGCTACCTTCACTAAAAAAGTTATTTATCATTGTTAAGTATATTTTGAATATATAAAGTTTTATAAATTATATGTAATTTGTACTGATTACGAGTAAACGTATTTATATTTATTTAGGACGTTAAAATGAATGAATATTTATGTTAATTTTGGTTTACGTATACTAGCAATATAATTTAGTAGCAGTAGTAGTAGAATAATTAAGAAAACAAGACATGTTTGTATATTGTTATAAATAAATGAAACTTATAAAATTTAATTTTAAATTTATCTAAAACTCACTTTAGATTTTTTTTTGACGAACGGTTATATTCCACGAATATTTCTTCAACTTCAATAAATTCAATGTTCCTATTATTTAAAATAGGTTCTTTCGTAGTTCATAAATCACCTAATAAAGTCTTTGGGTTATAATAAAAATGCTTTATATATTTGCAATACTAGCACTCCAATGGATATAAATGCAACAACGCCGAATGATAATTTTACCTGCTCAAAGCGAAAATTGTACGATAGGTAAATTGCTTTATTCAACGTCTTATGCTGAGTTATTTACATATTAGAAATTAATGAACGTTTCAAATAAAAAAAAATAAAATCAGTAATAGGAAAGTGACATTTTTTCTCCATTTCCAACTGTAAACGTTACTGCAGTAAAGTTGTAATAATGTCGTTTTTTAAAATCACCATTTTAGCAGATTTCCCTCAAGGGAAATCAGCTATTGAGGTCGTACTCATGACGCGATTTTCGAAAAATGTCTTCAAATGTCCATCGATCCTACCCAGGAGTTAACGAAAATGAGGTACGTTTAAAATTATATATGTATATATATATATATATATATATATATATATATATATATATATAAAATTGTAACCTCTGTCTGTACATTGATTTGTTTCGCGAAATTTCACGATAACTTTTCGTTTCACATGTCATAGACACCATAACTGCATTTTGTTTCTTTCGTGTATGTTTGTTTGTTTGTTTGTTTGTTACCTTTTCACGCATAAACGGCTGAACCGAATTTTTTGAAACTTGGTATGTATATTACTACTAACCCAACTTAGACTTTAGGCTATATTAAAATTCTCTGAGATGAACAGGAGTGGGGGTTATAAGGAAGGCCTGAAATTAAAAATAGCGATATTTCGTTTCCTATTGGTTTTTCGATAAATATGAATATAACAAAAGTTGTTTATTTTGTTATTTAGAGTAACTTATGTTATATAAATTTTTTTCGTATACCGATTTATAAACGAGATATACGCTAAAACCTATAGCGGAAGTGAACAGTTTAATTTGACACAAAAGACTCAACCAAACTAAATAAAACTCGGTATGTGTATTAGCACTAATGCCTCCATTATAATAAGCCGGACCAACATTTCTAGGGACGGGCAGGAGTGGGGGTTGTAAGAGAGGTCTGGTTTTAAAATAGCGGTATTTCGTTTTCTATTGGTTTTTATACAAATATTCACATAACAAAAGTTGTTTATTTTGTTATTTAGAGTAACTTTTGTTATATACACTTTTTTCGTATAAGTACAATTTTTTGAGACAGTATAATGCAAATATGACAATTTGGAGGACAGTGAAGACTTACATAGGAAATTAATTTTATTATTAACAAATGCCAACAACGGGTATTAACCCTAAACACTGGGACGGGTAAATGTCAAAATATTGTGCATTGTAAAGTCTTGCCAAAAAAATACCATCACCATTCAGCCTCAAATGAATCCCCGGGCGAAGCCAGGTATCTGAGCTAGTATATATATATATTTGTCTGTTAACGCTCTAGCGGTCGTCGCAATTTGTCGGATTTTCGAAAATTCGAAATATCTCCGTTATTATGCATCGGATCGAAAAATTGTATAGAATCAATCTTATTGCAAATTACATTTACTATAAATATTGTTTTATACATTTATTCTCTATCTTGAATATTAACCGTGATATGTGCATTTTTATGAAGTCTGTGGAACGTGGTCGGGTATTGTTCGGCCGTTTCCCGTAACTGTTCGGCTCTGGTGGAAGCTTCTTCTAACCTTACCTTACCTTCGTTACTTTGTGCGAGATTTATCCAAATACATTCTGTTCATCCACCCCCCTTATTTAGTTCTTGGACTACTAAAATTGGAGTTATTAAAATATAAATTATTCTTAAAATTCAAAAGCCGTTTCAGTTGGGAATTTAATAAAATTAACTGAAAGATTTCTCATTACTGTTTGTATTTACTGACGGTGGTGTTGTTTTACCAGTATGCAGATTTCTCTATTGCCAAACTTAACATGGAAAATCCTCTTGGTTTACGCAACCATGCGTGACGGACTTTTTTTATTACGGCCGTTATGAATTGCGGAGTCCAACTCCGTTTATTAGAGTTAATGGGCTACGAGCAGACTTTGCCGTAGCTATAAAATTTGAGAATCCTCTTAAACAAAAAAAAAAAAAAAAAAAAAAAAAAAAGTCATCCAGCCCACTCTCCTCTATGGCTCCCGCATCCTCCAATACCTCACCAAATCCTCCTTAGAAACCCCCCAACACTTTCAAAACGGCATAGTCCGGAAAACAGTCCAGCACACAACGCTCCACCAACCACACAATCCACGATACCCTCTCCCTTGAAACCATCTCCCACACCATTTCCCGCAGACATATAAGATTCTTCAACTCCCTCCACTACATGGACAACCCCCTATACCGCTCCATACCCCCTCATCAACAGCCGGTGAGATGGCGACAGGTTGGTCTCGATGATCCCCTAGTCGATCTCACCCTCTGCTGACACCCATCCTCACAGTGCCCAAGGACCGGCCAATTAACCACAAACAGGGCTAGCCCCCACGTTCACCACTCTATCATTGCCCTGTAGTTTAGTTAGGTTAATTCTAGTTTAGTTTTTTCTTAGTTATTTAGTTTAGTTTAGTTTTGTCAAGATTAGTTTTGGGCGCCCCTTACCCCCTTATGGCTTCTTAGGTTTATTTACTGGCCGTAGCGTCTATGTTTTCTCATTTTTCTTCTTATTTCCTCTCCATCTATCCCTTTCGTTTTCTTAATATCCTATTACAACCCACCCGGTATCACCAGCTACCGGGTCACCCACCCTTTATGAGTTCCATTACACCCACACCCAATTACCACCTCCCTTAAAATGGAACATAGTTCAGCAGAAGGGGAACTATCTCTTCTCACCCCCGGTAGGTCACACTACCTTAATACCATCAATTCAAGAAACGCTGGGCCTCAGATAAAAAAAAAAACAAAAAAAAAAACGTCAAAAAGCTTATTCCTCCAAATGTCAGCACAAAACGAGGATTCAGTTTGCTGAAAATTCGGTGCAGAAGCTCATAGTCATTTATTTGAAACATGACTGAGAATTGTTGAAATGCCGAAGAAAAATATGAGTTACGTACTCAATGGTCTAATGTTTCACTTACTCTTTGTACTACGCTAACACTACAATGGTTTGGTTCTTCAAAGACGACGATACCACAAATTCTATGGCGGATATGCAAACGGTACACCCTGAACGTCCAAGGTTTACAAGCGTTACTCTGACTACTGGTAACACAACATTGATTAACAACACTTTAAAGTGACAGTAATTTTGTACAGCACCTCACTCTTGGGTTCTTTGAGCTAGCTTTGGGTTCAGTGATCCCGTCACTATTAATAGAGCGAATTTTCGGCATCTCACCCGCTGTCTTCTTAAGCCTGCCTGTTACTACTTCTAATAAAATACCCGAGCTGCGACCTAGTAAGAATAACGCAACTGTAGTAGCCAGAAAAAGGCAGCCAAAGAACTGTCCGAAAACTGCCTAACTATTGTTAATGGGATCAGTAGAAAGGGCTGAGGAGACTCTCATTTTTTTACCTTACTAGATCACCTCTACATATACAGTAAAAGTCCGTCACGCACGGGCTGCGTATACTAAGCAGACTTCCCATATTCTAGTACGGCAGAATACTGATCTTATTCCACCATATATACTCTATTTCTAAACAAAAATCCAATGATCGGAAATCGGAGTTTATTGAAGGCTGAAAACAAGAAATAGAAATGACTCTCTTAATATTTGAACTTCAAAAAAATGTATTTAACAGCAATTAAAGACCATCAATAGTTTATATTCGCTAGTATATATTGTTACGAAAATTAAATAGATGAATAATCCTTCAAAGAGAGAGAGAGAGAGTCGCGTATTTGGAAAGGCGGCGTGGATCAAAGAGATCGAGACGCTACTGGGCTCGCCCCGCCTAGCCTGGAATGAACTAGAACATTCCCCTTGATCTATGCCGACCACCTATATATAAGGCACCAGCAAGCTGCGAGTCAGTTAGTTTATGCTCAGCGATCTTGATGGTCACATCAGTGCTACAGTGCGACTTAGTGCAGTGCGGTAAAGAGTTTTTATAAGAAGAACAGTGTTGTGCCGTGACTGTAAGTAACAGTTTAGTGCCGTGTTTAAGATAGTGCAGTGCCGCGAAGTAAAGGACAGTGAAGTGCCGCGAAGTAAAGGACAGTGAAGTGCCGCGAAGCAAAGGACAGTGCAGTGCCGTCTTTCTGTGAATTTCAGTGAATTATTGGACTGTGACTCATTGAAGAACAGTAACGCTATCAGTGTATACTGTGAGTAGTAATTAAGAATAATCACCAAGTTTATTGTGCATTGTGAAATAAATTTTGCAGTGATAAAAACTGTGAAACTTGCGAGTATTTAATTTTGCAATCCAAAAGAACTCTTATTAAAAAAACGTTTATTACTGATCTTGGTAATACAAAAACGGAACAACTGGTGTCAGAAGTGGGATTGCAAAATTAAAATCAACAAAAATGAAGTTTGAAGAACTAAAAGTGGAGCATCTGAAGAAGGAGCTGGCTAAACTGGATCTGCCAACAACAGGAAATAAGGCTGAATTACAAAGGCGGTTGACAGATGAATTCCAAAGACGAGGAATCGATATAAGTACACACGAGTTTGACGATAAAGAAGACATTACTGTAAGTACTCCTAGGTCAAGCAGCAATTTAGATTTAAATTCAATTTTGGCCGCCATGATGGAAAAAATCACAGATAACAACCAGAAACTCTTAGAAGCTTCTAGAGCTAATTACGAGAGATTAGAAGAAGCTTCTCGAAGTAACAGTGAGAAAATATTAGCAGAAGTCAGACAGGAATTCCAGGAAGCTTCTAGAGCTAATTACGAAAGATTAGAAGAAGCATCTAGAGCTAATTGCGAGAGGTTAGAAGAAAAATTCCAGGAAGCTTCTAGAGCTAATTGTGAGAGACTCGAGGAAATTCAGGAAGCTTCTAGAACAACAAACCAAAAACTTCACGAAATATCAGAAGTATTGGGCAAACGAGTGGAAGCCATTGAGCAGAGAGTCAGCGAGTTTGATGAAAAACTCTGCGGCATTTCTGCAGCACAGAAGAAGGTTGAAGAGGACGTATCCAACCTAGGAAGAAAGTTAGACGATGAAATACGTGAGCTACAATTCCAAATGGATAATCTACATGTTCGCGAGAGTCCGGTGAGGCTCAATTCAGAACACTCCTGCAAGATACAGACCCCAACTTTTGACGGTAATGTACCATTTAACGTTTTTAAATTCCAATTTGAGAGGGGGGCCAGTAGAAATAGATGGAATAATGAAGAGAAAGCGGTAGAATTGATTTTGGCACTGAAGGGGACCGCTGCAGAAATCCTGGAGAGTTTACCGGCCGCTTGCAGAAATAATTATGAGGATATCATGGTGACCTTACAGCGCAAGTTTGGCGGTGAACATAAGCGAGAACTGTACCGGATGGAGTTACGGGGCAGAATGCAGAAACCGAACGAGACGCTACAAGATTTTGCCATGGAAATCGAACGTCTAGTGCAGCTGACGTACCCAGGTGAAAATCATCCATTCTTGGATCAGTTCAAGATTGAAGCATTTGTGAATGGTATACGAGATCCAGACGTTAAATTCGCGGTGTGTGCTATGCAAAAATCATCCTTTGCTGAAACCATCTCTTATGCACTAGCCCAGGAGACCGCTAAAGTAATTGCAAAACCGCAAGTCTACAATGTGCGACGTCTTGTTGCTGAAACACGCAGTGGCGGTGACGAAAGGAGTGACATAGAAGCAGTGGTCATGCGGATACTGGAGGAGCAAAGGAATAGATCACGCGCCAAATGCTTCAACTGCGGTATGGTTGGCCATTTTCAGCGAAACTGTAAAGCACCAAAGAAAGGGTTGAGATCTTTTACATCATGGAGGGACCACTATCGGGCGAACAACGTCCATATCTCAAGGAGTGAAATAGAAGACGTGGTCAAGCAAGTACTGGAGGAGCAGATGAATAGATCGCGCGCTAAATGCTTCAACTGCGGCGAGGTCGGCCACATTCAGCGTAATTGTAAAGTGCCAAGGAAAAGGTCGAGATCTATTTCGCCATGGAGGGACAACAAACAGGCGACTGACGTCGAAATCTCAAGAGCCAATGTTAAAGTAGAACGAGCTCGCACTGTGGGGCAAGAACTTGCTCCTACAACCGATGGCGCCACCATCTCCATTTCCATCATACGGCAGAAGAACAGCAACCTTACTGCTCGTGGACTGATCAACGGGAGGAAGCAGGTCCTCACCATGGACACGGGAGCGACACACTCCATCATTCGGCCCGATTTGGTAAAAGGGGCAGTGGAACCGTTGGAGAACGTACGACTGCGAACTGCTACAGGGGAGTCAGCCACAGTCTACGGAAGAGCCAAGATGAGAGTGACTATCGCCAACATCAGCACTGAACATGTCTTTGTTGTCGCTGACATAATGGATGAAGTGATCATCGGTGTAGACTTCATGATAGCCCACGGTATTGACCTGCACATGGGTAAGCAAATTATGATCTGGCGAAACACCGAAATACCTTTGGATGTCGGACATGAGAGCAAGACCACAAAGGAGCTACGTACCGACGGGCGCCAGAAATTGTCACGTCAAGCAGAAGCCTCTTCTATTGTCCATAAGAAAGGGAGAAAACACGATGAAGCTCCAGTCCTCTCAAGGCGGCCATGCAACGTAGAGTACAAGGATTGTACAAAAGCCGAGGAAGAGGAGTGCGTCATTGATGTACGAATTAGCCGTGTTAACTCAGGAGGAGCCAGGTCGACGGCGCAGAGGGGTGGCACTATTCTCGCTAAGGAGGACAATGGAAGGTCGACCCGTCATGAAATATTGGACTGCATTAAAGTGACCAGTAACCAGATGGGTGGCGTGTGTGGTCGAGCAGTGAATACGGAGGAATTTACGGAAGGACAAATGGGTCTACTATTCAACCCACAACACAAGAAAGGACTTTCGCCTAGCCAAGTATGGCAACGGCGATATTGAGCCTATTCGGGACGAAAAGGCTTAACCCTTAATTGGACAAGGACATAATTAACTGAGAAAAAAATTTTTTTAACTTGTATTATTTCTTTTTATGGGTTAAATAAGGTAATTACTAAGTTAAAAAATTTGTTGTCATATTTGGGCAACATATGCAAATGATGTATCTTCTAGGATACATTGTCCAATAAGCCGGTATAGAAAGAATGGTGGACGGAAATGAAACTCAATTGAAGTTGTTGTAAAAAAATTCTTTAATATACATTTTAAGATGAAAATATTGTATAATACAATGAACTAACTAACGAATATGAACTGGCAAATGTTCACTTGAAAGAATATCAGCCAAATTCAAGTTTGTTTGTGAAGTGACAGCCATTGGTTCATCTGGCACAACTTCTGAAGCTGCTTCCTCGCAGTCAAGATGTTCTTCAACAAAAACTTCTAAAAATTCGGCCGTTTGTTGAATAATTTCGTTGTCACGAAAAACGTTTTGAATTTCTTCTTCTTTGTCCTCTTCCGCATCACCGGAATCTGCGTTTTGCCGAGGAACCAAAGATAATAAATATGCTCCTCTTGAGGACAATCGACTACCCTAAAATATAACACGCCCAAATCATACAAAAAGTCACACAATGACATAAATTACTTCACACTATTAAATAAAAAACTTGATCAAAAGAACCGGTCGGATCACGGTCATTGCAATCTGCTAAATGGACAGTGTATCTCACAAGATACAATAAATAAAATAGAATGTTTGGCGGAAATATCAAGTTAATCGATCAACTTTTTTTTAAATAATAGATTAGATATAATAATACACAATAACCATAATTTATAAACCATGAATTATTGAAAAATTTAATAAATAACTCAATGCAAACTTACCCAATTCGAGCCGGACGCCATATCGAGGTTAAAGTTGAGGTGGTTGTCGTGAAAGGCTATAAGTCGATGTTTATACACTGTGAACCACAGAAAAACTGATGGGGGAACAGGTGGAAGGGCCTAATGGTTTAACGGGAAAAGAGGGGGAGCTGATTGAAGCGACACAATTTAAACTAAAATTCCTCGAAAACCAAGTATCCTGTAGGATACACTGACCAATTAAGGGTTAAGTGGGCGGCAGTGTTACGAAAATTAAATAGATGAATAATCCTTCAAAGAGAGAGAGAGAGAGTCGCGTATTTGGAAAGGCGGCGTAGATCAAAGAGATCGAGACGCTACTGGGCTCGCCCCGCCTAGCCTGGAATGAACTAGAACATTCCCCTTGATCTATGCCGACCACCTATATATAAGGCACCAGCAAGCTGCGAGTCAGTTAGTTTATGCTCAGCGATCTTGATGGTCACATCAGTGCTACAGTGCGACTTAGTGCAGTGCGGTAAAGAGTTTTTATAAGAAGAACAGTGTTGTGCCGTGACTGTAAGTAACAGTTTAGTGCCGTGTTTAAGATAGTGCAGTGCCGCGAAGTAAAGGACAGTGAAGTGCCGCGAAGTAAAGGACAGTGAAGTGCCGCGAAGCAAAGGACAGTGCAGTGCCGTCCTTCTGTGAATTTCAGTGAATTATTGGACTGTGACTCATTGAAGAACAGTAACGCTATCAGTGTATACTGTGAGTAGTAATTAAGAATAATCACCAAGTTTATTGTGCATTGTGAAATAAATTTTGCAGTGATAAAAACTGTGAAACTTGCGAGTATTTAATTTCGCAATCCAAAAGAACTCTTATTAAAAAAACGTTTATTACTGATCTTGGTAATACAAAAACGTAACAATATTGTTGAAGTGCGAGGACTAATAGTGACGGATTACTTACTGAAAATTAAACAAAAAATAAAATCGGTTAAGAGAAAAAGTGTATAGAACAACATTTATAGAAGACTCATAGTACCAGGATTATTTTGAATTTCCGATACCGGTTGATATCAGCCAATAACAAACTTGATCTTCAGCATTAAATGAAACACTTATAAATCGGGCTTAGTAACGATCAAACAGAAATGCCAACCGTTAGTGAAATATATATATATATATATATATATATATATATATATATATATATATATATAATATTGAACGCACCTTGATTTCGTCATCTTCTAGGTAGATTCGATGGACGTTTGAAGAAACTTTTCGAAAATAGTTTTATGAGTACAACCTCAATAACTGATTTTCCTTAAGGAACATAACAACAACTAACAGGAACAGAACCATCTTTATCCTTTCACACAACCCTTACTGATATAGATCACTTTAATATAAGGTGAGGAACTTTTATTTTCCTATGTTGCTAGCATTTTTTTTAGTCTAGTTTTCTTTACATGACTTCTCGTCTGGTCTTTAATCAGCTGTCGGGAAAATCAAAATGAAAAGGGAAAGTCTTTTTTGGATAAGGTGGCTAAGTTGATTTGGTGATAAACTGAGTATAAATTGTGAGCATGATTCCTTTATTGGTGGCTAGTGTGCCCAAATGACAATCTAAATACAAGTAATATTACTCCAATTAAATTCAATTAATGTTATTTTAATGCCTTTGCTTTATGTTATACACGAAGCTATCGAGTGGATGGATCCTAGCTAGGGCTTCAGATCTCATTCATGGTATGCGTCAGTTGTATCCTATCGCTGTGAGACGAAACAATCATGGGCCCTTGAAAGCAATAAGCTGTCCAATAAGAAATAAAGCAGACCATACAGAAACATAGAGTGGTGGGGGTAAGGGGTGGTAGAGGGGGTAGCCAGCCACCCCCAGTAGTCACCCATCTCTCGGTCTGGCTGTAGTCCTCTCGCTCGCCTTCCCGCCTTATCTTATCAACACGCGCGAAATATTTGCCCAAAGCACAACAACCGGATTTTCTTCAGCTAGCGCAACAGGCACTTTCCACTTGTCCCAAAAATATATTAAAACAGGTATTTATTTCATTGGATACTCCACTCAGTAGAAGAGTGAAAGAACATGTTTGAGAAGAACAATAAACAATAATATTATTATATGAATAAAATATATGAGTAATATTCAATAAAAAAGTTCCAGATGTCACTACACTTTCGACAAAGGGTAAAAAATTTGTCGCCAAGTTCAAAAATTAATATTTTAACCCAAAAATGAAGCCTAGAATATACTTGTACTTACCAGTAACCAATAATTCTAATAAAATGTGGCTATGGGTATCTAAAAAAAATCAAGAAGAAAGGGTGGTTAATTTCTTTTAATAATAAGTTCTAAAATTAATTCATGAACTTCGATTAAAATTCTTAAAAATTTAAAATGAGCTTGAATTTAAATTTTAAAATTGTTTTGAATGATCTATTTATTTATATAATAACTGCATACTCAATGGATTTGAAATATTTATTTCAGAAGTTCTTGAAGGCATTTACATCAGCGACTAAATCCTGATTAAAATCAATTTTAATTTACATTAGAAACTATACAAACTATCTAACTTTACAAAAAAATTTGATATTGTTTTATTTTTATTCATTAATGATAAATCGTATTTTTTTAAAAATGGAAATAATTTTCTTTAACTTAGTTAAAGAAGTTCATGGTTTTCATAATTGAAAGCCGAACATTTCCATCAAAATGAAAAAAAAAAAAAAAAAAAAAATGTTTGAGCCTTGATTAGGATTCATTAATATTTCAATACGTAGGAAAAATTATATTCAGAGACTTTAATGGAGGCGTGCATTAAAGAACAATGAATACATTTCTACAATAGTTCAAATTAACAAAACTTTGCTCCGATATGACAGAAACGATGGATTTAATAATATGAGAAAAATTAGTAAGAAGAACCTACTAATTTACTCATGTTTTTAATATAAATCTGATGACGGAAATATTATTTTAGTTTCTCACATTTTATATCTACTGTAACATTTGTATGATCGACATAATCATTTATATTAACAAAACTTGTTCCGATGTGACAGAAACGATGGTTTTAATAGTATGAGAAAAATTAGTATTTTAGAATCCTTCCAAGTTGGAACAAGAAAAAGCGCAAATTAAATTATTTAAAATTTGAAGCGTGCCATAGATAGAAGAAGAAAAACTTGAATATCAAAATTAGTTAATTGTTTCAGAAATGTTGTCAGCACTGCTTCATAGATTACTCAACAAAAGCTAGTGATCATAATTTCAACGCTGCCAACTTTTTTTGCGATCAGACGGTGTCAATATCAACCACTCATAATTTAATGGGCTAAGAATATTTTTATTAGTCATTTTAATAAACGGATTTCAATATTCTACCAACTGAAACACCAAATTTGGAATGCAAAATAATGTCATTTTTAATTGTTAATTTTGAACTAAGTGTTTCAGGAATGAAGATTAGTAACGGACCCTTGATCTTGAATTTATTTTATTAGGAGGGTGGGGATAAATGCCCAAACAAAAAAAAATCAAGAGCCTACTATTTTACTCATGTTTTTAATATAAATCTGATGACGGAAATCTTATTCTAGTTTCTGAGATTTTATATTAACTATAACATTTGTATGATAGGCGTAATCATTTATATTAAATTTTCATCATCATTTCGAGTATGAACATATAAACGATATTCAGCTTTAGTTTAATAAAAAACAAATAAACTCTATTAAGCCCTATCTCTGGAACTGTATAAAAATAAATAGTAAAACCATATTCTCAACATGGAAATATTCTGGGATTAGTTCATCTTAACTAAAACAGGGGGAGTATTCTGAGAAAGATCCATCTTCTATTCTACAGATAGATTCTCGGAAATTCTAATCATACAGAAGGGTTTTGAAATGATTATTTCTGTGGTTAAAGTAAACTGAATTTGTGTGTTTTGTGCCAGGATCATTATCAAAGTAAATTGACATTTATATCTATTTATATACAAAATGGGCTAAGAACGTTGATAAAATTGATGAGGTAGATAAAGAACTTAACCCTAAATATACTATTTCATTTCACTGATTACATTGGAATCGTCAGGATCAGATGATTTTCGAAATGGAAAGAGTAGGATTATTTATGTGTGAACAAAAAAAATCTATATTGTATAAAATAATGTTAATATTTTTGAGGAGATTTTTTCAGTAAATAGTTTTTATTTTACAATCTACTATTATTGGTATTTAGATTATCAGTAGTTCCTTAAAATTTAATATGATGGTATCCATTAAATATTTAAAAAAAATAGTCAATACTTTTTTAACATCTCTATTCTCATAAGAAAATCATCGATAACAAATTTTCAAAAGACCTGTTCATATATTGAATTATTTTCAGTGTAATCATGACTCCTGCGTGTGTTATTTTTTGTATCAATTACATTAATATTATAATACAAACCACGACCACTTCAATTTATTAAATTTTGATTGGACAACAAGCTGATCGTCTTTTTATTTGTTATAAAATACATATCAGTACATATCACTGAAAGGCAAGCAGACAAAAATCAATAGAATTCAATAAAGGTATTAAAAAATCTGGTCTTTTTTTTTCCAAATCATTCAAGTGACTTATCAGCAGGTATTCTTTAATTGTGCTACGAAAAATAATTCCCATAAACACATTTATTATCAGCACAAGGTAGAAAATATTCAGAACAAGTAATAGCATTGTTACTTAACTTTTAAATTCAATCCTGCCATTGCTAATTAGAGAAAAGATACAGAAATATTACATGAATAATATTGTAACGGCAATTACATTCCTTCAATATTATAAAGAAGTCTCGTCAATGACGGGTAGACAGTTAGGGAAATGAAGAATAGCTTTGATTATAATACTGATGATTTAATAATTAAGCTTTAAATGAGAGCCTGTGACGCAGGGGGTGAGTACAATCAGCAGATTTTACCATTAAGAGGTCTTTTCGTAATTTACTAGGCAGTATTAGTGGAGATTTTAAGTCAGTATTTAAAAATCGGATTATGGTTACAACTCAATAACAGATTTAAAGGAGGCCCGCTAAACAGAAATATATACATGAAGTGAACAATAAGAAATCTCCCACTGATAAAAAAAAGAAAGACACTGGAGAAGAAAAAAAAAACATTTCAATAACCGAAAAAATCACGAACTGATAGCTGTAAACAAACTCTGAAATCGTACACCAAAATAATTCATTTTTATTTTATTTGCTAATTAAATGAAACCTTCCATAAAATTCTTTGGTGTCTAAAGAGCTAGGTCAAGGTTATCTATGTTTGTTATAGGTCAATCATATTTTTGATGGAATTGAACATAAAAAGCCAAACAGAGATACGCAGTAACATGTTTCTTATTAAAATGTTTTAAGGTTTTTGAATGTTTGGTTTCCATTCACTGATATTTAATTTAAGTTTTGCTAGTTCGCATTCACGTAATGAGTATAAAAATCATTGGCACAACAGCCTGTCAGGAATAAGGGTCTCCCATAATTCCCATTTCGTGGCTTATTGTAGTGTTGTCAGAGACCGAAGATTATTCGAATTTCTACTCAATTGCTTTAAATCTCTGATGAACTCGTCAACTGTAGAGCAAAGTAAAATCCCAGGTCTAGAACCTGGAACCTTTAATAAGGTGATATAATGTATGAATTTATCCACTAAACCCCAGCAACCCCTTCCCACCACATTTATATTTAATATTAAAATCTGTGATTCGTTATTTACGGTCTTGACATCGAAGCGTGGTTGAATGATATACCTCATGTATGGGAGCATTCCTTGAGAAATATTGGAATTTCACTGAAGAGTATGAGATGTCGGGTCTCGGGTATTTGATATTCCGTCATACTTCCATAACTCATAAGAAAAACTGTTTTCTATCTGTCAAATTTCATTTCATCACGTTTCCAACCAGTTTTTAGATTTAAAAGTAGTTGTTTCGTAATATTCGCTACAATTCTGCTGCTTACTCAATTCACCGAAATTGGAAAAGGAGTGTTTATGTTCGTTGAAAAAGACTGTTGAACGTCTGAAAGCTTGTCATATAAATTGTAGCGATCTGGCTGTGGAAATCCGTAGAGGGGAGTAAAAAATAATAATTCCCAAAATCAATCCGCTTACAAATAAATTAAGGATGTTCACCGATAATCAACGCTAATCATAATTAAATAAATATAAATTTATTCAAAATCGATTGATCAACCAAATATTAACAAATATATTTAAACTTAGGGAGGTAATTTTTAAATTGTAAAATTGAGTCTAACTATTATTACAAATATTTTTAGTTTAAAATTGAGGCTTTTGAAATGCCTACCATACTTGTGGAGATGCTAAAATTTGAGAAATTGCACTTGACTTTAATCGCTTGTATGGTTTTACATGGGTTTGTCCCGGCCGATCGAAATATGCTCATAATCACGGAATTTCATTGTCGTAATTCATTTCGCAAAGTGTTTAGTGCGTGTACTTGGAGAGATATGATGTATTATAATATTATAAAAGTATAATAAGTTATCTACAAAAATTCCAGACCGTATGGGGACAATTCAAAACGGGATAAAACTACGTTTCAATTAAAAATCTCTACAATTCAAAAGTGATATTCTAAATCAGCTTTATGCTTTATAACTCAAAATATAAAATATAATTAAGTCCATTTATAACTGGAACATCTAATGCAATTTTTTAGACTCATTACAATCTGAAAACATTGAATAGAGCAATTAATTTTACTCTTCATGCATTTATTTTCTTTTCTGTTTTTAATAATAACTTCAACGGAAAATTTTCCGTTCATATGTTATTCTCGTGATATTTATGTTCAATATTATTCCGATGGCTTTCTTTGATCTATTTTTTAATGTCTACACCTTCCATCTTCACGATCTAGAAAAAAATGAGAAAGGAAGCGCGGAAACAACGTATTTAAACACAAGTCAAATGGGATGTTTCCCTAAAAAATAAAAAAAATATATTCAATTTAAAAAATAAACTTGATTTTAATCATTTTCAATATTTTGATAGGCTTAAATGCTTAATATTAAATTGCCTCTTTAAGTTCATCCGTGCTATACGTATTACAGTATATTTTCGTTTTCCCCTGAGATTGTTCAGTATCTTTCGGGATCTACGTGAATAAAGATTTTCAAAGGAAGCTCACTAGTTCTTGAGCGGCGAACGCTTTGTAGACGATATATTTTCTAAAAGTAAATAATTTTCAATTTTAATATTTTATAATGTAGTGCATTGAACAATTGTACGGTGTATATATATATATATATATAAAACTATCTACATTAAAAGTCGATTAGAAATAAGATAATACAAGAATAAAACTTGTGCTCTGTAGGTGTAACGACATCATTTATTGTCAGCAATAATGATAAGGAGCATGGGGAGTCTTTAGACTAGCAACTCTTTGACTTCTAGTCGTAACTTTGGAATGTGCAAATAAAGTCTTTTCCTACTATTCCAGTATGCCCCTTCACCTATTATTTTATATTTCCCAGAATTCTTTAGAATAGGGGATGTTTTGAACTCCAGAACAACAATAAAATTAGAATTCCTATTTATAAATTATATGTAATTCGAGAGTTTTCAAGATAGAATACTGACGATTTTTAATGAGCACAAAGTTATTGTCTACCATGAGATAAAATTACCTGCAAACGTAAAAGTAGTTATTCATTTTAAGTCTATATTTAAGCAAGAAATTTAGTTTTTCACGAAATAAATAAGAAACAACATTTAATATTCACATAATACATCCTTGTACGAAGTAGAGGAAGTTTCGAAAACCGAAAATTTTCGCTATTCCGAATTTACGGCATTATCCATTTTGATCTTTCCTTCCCTAATTTTGACTAGATTCGGCTTGAGTACGTATCTCAAAAATGGCTAAACTTTGAATGTTTCATATTTAGGATTGCTTTAAGAATTAATTGTGGACCACCCCCATTATGGTGATACCTTAATAGTTTCTGGTTGCTAATTTAGCTTGTCTGTCGATGTCAGTACTTTGTTTTATGTCTGTATGTCCTGGTAGCCACATCGTAATTATGTTATAATTTTGTAGGTTGTGCAAGTATGTGTAGATTTGTGTAATAAGTGGGGGTACATTTTTAATCTTGTGTCTTAGACTTCCATACCCTCACGTCAGGATTTATCTCAAAATTTATAGTTTTACATAGCTTTATCTTAGCATTTCCTTAATTTTATTTCCATATATTTTATACTATGTTTTAATAATTTCGAAAACATTTTTTCTTTATTTTAAAATTTTAATTTAGAGAATTCAAATAAATGGTAGTGAGCGACATCGCCTAGTAGCGGAGCTTTTCAAATAAATAGTTTCACACTATAACTCTAGTTTTTTTTCTACAATTATAGACAATTTTTCAAATACAGAATAATTTTGTCACTAATAGTACTAGGATACTTTTTTACTGAGGATAGTACTAACTTTTTTTTCTAATGGCAATGATCAAACTTCATCAGAGTTCTCTAAAGACAAATAAGTTAAGGAACATATACTAGTGACGCGATATTCAAACAACTTCTCCTCAATTGATTCTACCGAAGAAATGACCAAAATGAACTAATTTATCTAATGAAGTAAAAATGATGTATCTAATGATGTTTGTATGTATATATGGACCAGGAGGGAGGTGTGAGAGAGAAAAGAAAAATAGAAATATCGCATGTAGTTGTCATGAATCAGACCAAAAGAAGTAATAGTGCCAATATAGTTTTAAAAATATATACTTTTTTTTTTATCTTGCTCTAATATAATGTTTTCTAATTTTCAAACTTCAGTAATCACTATTTTTTGTTATACGAATTGAACTTATCATACTCATGTCTAGCTCAAATTTTTAAATCTTGTTTACATAGTCACCTTATTATGTGAGAAATAGAGAATAAATGTGGTTTGGAGAAAACAGGGTGAATATTCTCTCGCGTGGGGAATCTGTTTAGTTTACGCTGCACTTGCTTCACACTTTTGTGTTTTTTTTTTTTTTTTTTAATTTATCAAGTGTAAGGTAATATTACTCTCTTACTGGAGTAGTCCTACAAAAGTAAACTATATTTAATAATACTGCTAGAGTGTATGTATGTATATATATATATATATATATATATATATATATATATATATATATATATATATATATATAAATATATATAATGCTAGTAGACATCTATTTCTCTAATATTCCATGTGCTCTGTGATTATTAAACGATTTTCTTAATAATTATACATTATATATACAAATGTAGACTTTTCATAACGCAATTAAGATATTTGTCTAATTCATGTAGATTAATATTTCTCTAATATTCGATGTATGTTCTTTGATTATTACTGAAGGATTTTATTAATAATTCTACAGCATTTCTACAATTGTAGACTTCATAACGCTATTATAATAATTGTCTAATTTATGAAGATAACTATTTATCTAATATTCGATGATTATTTTTCAATTATTACTGAACGATTTTCTTAATATTTCCACTGCATATCTACAATAGTAGACTTCATAGCGCAATTAGAATATTTGTCTAATTCATGTGGATTACTATTTCTCTGAAATTTGGATGTTTATTCTTTGATTATTATTCAACGATTTTCGTAATAATTCAGCAGTATATCTACAATAGAAGACGTTTCATAACGCCGTTAGAATATTTATTTCATGTATATTGTTTTAAATAATATAATATTTAAAAACATTATATGATATATAGAAATTACATAACATATAAACAACGTAATAATATATAAAAATTACATAATGTAATATATAAAAAATATGTTATATTATGCTACTAATACTTTCTATCAGTTACTTTTATTTTTAATAAAGCATTTGTATTTTTTGTATATTAATTACTATTTTACTAGTGTTACTTGAGCATATTTAAAATTGTGAACTATTACTACTACAACAGCTGTTCCCTCATGTTTGTGTCTATTTTTTTAATACTCCATATCTACACCTTGACTGCTATTGGGATATTAATAATACTAATAATAGCACAATTTTCTAGTTCTTACTAAAATGGTATGTTACTCTAGTTTTATATCTGGTACAAATATGCTATGTATCTACAATCATACAATGGACATCACAAATACTGATAAGCTATTTACTTCATATTACTATCATATTTCTGTAATAATAGAATATAATAGATAATAATAATAGTTGTTCAATTGGCTACTGCTTTTATCAAACAAACTGACATTTTTTGATTGCGTTTTGTAAATTCACATTTTGTTTTAATGCAGTCTCATTATTCAGACTGCTTTTCATGTTTTGCCATTATTGATGAAAATTCCATTTAAAATCAATCCAGTTTTTTGAGATGCTCAATTGAGTTTATATGTATACACACACATATATGTATATAAAATATTTAAGGTATTTATTTCAGATTATTGGTACCTTGTTACACAAGGGTTGATAATTCATGAGGATAGTCCACATACAATTATTTTTTTAAAATGGATATATTTTATTAGGAAGAAATATTTAGTTGTTACTTATCAGTTTTCAAATTGAATTTAAAACTAAAAATTAAAAATAAATTATAAAGTTAGCTTGAAAGTTGATTATTGTAGTGACTTTTATTTTTATCTCAAAAATCAAGAAATTACTGTCCATAGTGACAAAGGCATTTTCTTAAATAAGGAGTAAGATCTATCGAGAAATAAGGAATTTTTAATATAAATACGAGGGAATTTTAATAATTCATTTTGTAAGCCGGAGTTTGATGATTCTAATAAATGACAATTTCGCATAAGGAGTTGATACATTTCATATTGAAATTTGAAGGAATTTAATAGCCTTTTCCACGAATGAGTTAATCTTAACAGATATTTTTCTGATATAAATTTTATAATTATTTTTAAAATGTATAATTTTTTATTAAAGGAATGCTTGAAAATAAACTCGTCGTCTATCCCTAATTGATGTAAATGCAAAATCAAGGCCTAAATTGTTTGTGCATTAAAACAATTTAAGTGATTGTTTAAATTGAATAAAGTTTTATTTTCAAATTAGTTACATCTCTAATGGTTATTTAAATTTAAAGAGCTAGGAATAATTAATCTATCTGATATCTTACATCACTTGTGTTTTTAAATTGAATTAGTAAACACACAAATGTGCACGCAGTTATATACATACAATTTTTCAATACCCACTAATTTTCAGTGTACATGTTAGTTCACCATCCTGGTAGAACGATAAAAGACATGTTCCTTCAGGAGTTATTCAAGTGGCAGAATACAGCTAGCTAACAGAAACACTTAGAAACTAGTGCAAATTTTAACATATATACAGTGAAGGAAAAATTTGTATCATCATTTTTTCTAAATTATGTTGATACAGAATATAAAATACTAAATTGAGGGTCTCTATGACCGTTTAGTAATAAACTATTAGTATATAAAAACAAGAGGTAAACATTCAATACGTCAGCAATTAGTAAAAAAAAGTAGTAATAAGAATCAAAAAACAAATATGTGAGTTAAAGAAATGATATGATTTAAGGAAGTAATATATCACAGGGGAAGGGTATATAACGCATAAACGTTGTTCCCCCAGGATGGTGTCAGCTTCCAAAACACCACCATTGGTATCCTTTTTTAGAGTAATAAGTTTGTTTGGGAAAACAAGGAGCCTTTTTGAGTACTATGAGTGCTAAGAGCTGATATGATAACTCCGATAAACAAAAAAAAAAAACATTTCGGCGGGCATCTTGGTAACCAACACTTGTTTTAAGATAATTCAGACATGCTGATTACAAATATGCAAACTGTCCGTCTCCCACCACCCACCGTTTTTGAGATATTGGACATTAACCATTTATATATGTTTAACATTGGCTCAAGGCAAATAACTCCTAAACAAGTTCTGTAATTTCCTCTACTGTTAGAGCACATTTTGCTGAACAGAGTACTAATTAACAGAAACTATATAGCATCATCTAGTTTAAGGCATAATACACATATAAAACACACAGGCATAACATAAACTTCCTTAATTTAAAGTTAGTTTGGTTTGAATTTCTTGGCTGTAGAGTTGCGTTTGTGCTGATGATTTGGCATGTCGCGCTAAAGCATCCAGCAGTAGTCAGCCAACATTGGTCCACTCCATCGACCCTGATAGAGTGACTCCATCACTGAGATGTCCTGATGAAAACATCCTCCTTATTCATCACTGACAGAATCTAGGTTCTCGGGAAACAAGTCGAGAAGTGAGTCAAGGAGTGAGTCTTGAGGGATACGTTGCAACCCATCAAGTCGTACGCACTAATGCACTTCTACACAATTTTTACGTAGTCAGAAGATTTATAATTTCCAAGGAAATTGGCTATAACTGACTGGAATGACAATCATGCATCTTTTTCAGATTGCTCTGAGTAAGTCATAGAAGTTACTTTCTGCAATTATCTTCCTTATTTGTGGACCTAAGAACACACGTGCTTTCACTCTGATAATTATCGGCCCATTTCAAACATTGATATGTACTAAATATAAGTGCAGCCTACACTTAGGAATTTTTTAAAACTTTTCGGAGCCGCACTTTTCAAAAGAATCAAAATTTTGGTTTTGAGTTTTGAAAAACAAATTTATAACCTAATGTTTGTTACAAGTCATATGAAAGCCCATGCTCAACAGAGTAAAATGACACCACGCCCATCTTCCTAGCACTATTAGAACAGGGTCTAGAGCGATTTAAAGAAAGCCCGTACGGTGTTATTGGGAAAATTCAACATTGCTTTAAAAAAAAAAAATAAATAAAAAAAAAAATAAAAAAATAAATAAAAATATGCCTGATATCTATGGTGTCTTTATCAGTGAATTTGTACCAATATTCTATATATATGTGGATTGTATGAATGTAAGCAATGTAGCCATGCTGTTATTGGATATTGTTTCTGTTCGCGATGGAAATGAAGAGCTAGCGGAAACGAACTAAGGAAAAAGCTACAAATATGTTGTGAATCGTATTATGAAGGCCTCATGACATTAATGTAAATCCAAATCAGTGAATGACAGCCCATGCTCCTACCTTTTGGGGTTTATTGTATTTGTACGATAACATTTATTTATGGGTACAGCCTTCACTTAAACAACGAATGATGAGAGGGAAAATCCCTAGTCCTAGGAGAAAGGTTGAATCTATTCCCTATTGTAGAAAAAGGAAGAAAAAAAAGCGAGGGTGATAAATTACGGTTTAATGCCTCGAGATTGCTTCTAAAACTACTATAAAAAGATCGTTTTCTATAAACAATTTTTGGTTAGCTTTGGGCGTGCTTTAATTTACGTCCTTTTTTTTTTTGGCCAGTTCGAAAGGTAGACCCCAAAGTGAAATTGGGAAAGTTAGTGCGGGCGATGTATTGGTCGGAAGTTTATACTTTACGCTGCCTGCCAGAAAAACTCCCCTATCCACCAGCAATTTGGTCCGACCGCTGTGGAATGCCGAGATAAGCCACGAGCAATAAAAATTGAAAAAAAAAATATATGTTTGGGGTCTTAATATCAAAAACTCAATTACACGAAATGTCTCTATTTAAAATTAAAAGATCATTCCAGTTAAACCTCCAATTTTGTTAAGCTCAAACAAAGTTTTATACTAAATCAACCGAATAACATTATTTGTAGCTCACAGGGGAAAAAAATCAGTTTAATCCCACAACATTTCTATCTCAATTTAGTATATATACAGAGTGTATACTAAAGCTTTTGGGTTTCGTTTTCCATTGTTATTAATTTTTGAGAAGAGAGCGGTGAAACCCAAGTATTTATTTTCCTCTTTTCCTCAAATATGGGTGTAACAGTTTTGGATACGTTTGGGTCTTTCCTCAAAGTGAAGTATCAAGTGTCGAAAGAGTCAAATTAAAAAGACATCTCATTTTTACATTTATTAGTCACAGGTGAATTTAATGAGTGTTAAATATGAAAAATATTGTCTAACAAAAAATTGAAATTGGGGAAGTTAATCCTCAATGGCTATTAGTAATAAATAAATGTCCTTTTATTATGAGATATCAACAATTTAAGAATTACTCTAAAAAAAAGTTACACCAAAGCTGCATTACAAGATTTTGTTACACTAATGTGACAGACAAAAAAAAATAGTACTTTTTACATAAAATTATACATAGAATTTAAAAATGATATTAAAACTAATATATATAGCGTAATTAATGGTCTTAATGCAGAATATTATAATATATATATATATATATATATATATATATATATATATATATATATATATATAACTGTATGTATACACATATATAAATTTTAAAATATTTTCTCCAAAAATATAATAAAAAGAAATTGTGATGGCTATAATAACTACCTAAATGACCTTCTTATCGGTATTTATCTGATACCAATGTTCTGTGTCAAACATTTACTGATAAATTAATAAATATTGGTTCAGCAGCAAGAACATTGAAATACAATGCTCATATAAGTAGTTTTTATTTGAGAGCCAAGTTATTATATAAGTAAGAAAAGATTAGGGCTAACGAAGTGTTCACGGCTTACTAGAATAAGGCGGTTGCCAAACTTAGCACTCACCGTTAAGAAAAGACAAATATGAAGAGGACCAACTCAACAAAGGACTTAAGAGTAGAAATGGATAAAGACACACTTTCTTCATCCCATTACATTTTCTTTCTTTGAAACGCTTCAAAGTTTTTTTCCCTGCATTGAGAAAAGTCTTATTATATATATATAAATATATATATATATATATCATTATAATCTCGGGATTTATTTTATATCCACTACGAATGGACGACATACTAATGATATCAATTATGTAATAAACTCCTTCGGCCCACACTGAGTACATCCTATAGGACCACAACGGTAAGAAAAAGTCCGTCGCGCAGGGGCTGCGTTAACTAAGCAGATTTCCCACGTGCGCCATGTATTTGCATTTATCTCAAAACTTAAAAGTTCAATGAGACCAATATTTAGTATTTAAGCTTTAAATAATGCACTTCATAACATAATAGAGTATTGTTAATATGAGATGAGTAGGAGTGGGGCTTTACTGACGACTGAAAACTGAAAAATGCAAATATCTCAGTTAATAATCAAGAAAGTGAAAAAATGCATATAGCAACATTCATAGAAAATTACAATTGCAATAAGATTGGTACTATAACATTTTTCGATCCGATGAATAATAAAGGAGAGTTTAAGAATTTTTGAAATTCTCCCCCTCTAATCCCCCCTCTCCTGGTCCGATTTCAACCGTTAACGAGCTTGATCTTTCTTTTTGTATAAAACGATTATATATCAAGTTTGGTAACGAAAAGACAAACAAAAATTGCGACCGCTAGAGCGGTAACAGACATATATATATATATATATATATATATATATATATATATATATATATATACTAGCTCAGATACCCGGCTTCGCTCGGGAATTCATTTGAGACTGAATGGTGATGGTATTTTTTTGGCAAGGCTTTACTTTGCACAATATTTTGACATTTACCCGTCCCAGTGTTTAGTTTCAATACCCGTCGTTTCGGTGGATTTGTTAATAATAAAATTATTTTTTTATGTAAGACTTCACTGTTCTCCATATTGTCATATTTCCCATTTCCAGTGCATTATGCATAGATTTGAATTATTAAGCACAAAATATTAACATACATTTGAATTAATTTTTCCCGGATAGGTACCTGGTAGTTCCAAAGAATTGTTGAGCAAATTTCTCTAAATAATAAAATAAACAACTTTGTTATGTGTATATTTGCCGAAAAACCAATAGGAAACGAAATATCACTATTTTTAATTTCAGGCCTCCCTTATAACCCCCACTCTTGCCCGTCCCTAGAAATGTTAGTATGGCTTATTATAAGGAAGTCGTTAGTGCTAATTCACATACAGAGTTTGGTTAGGTTCGGTTGAGTCTTTTGTGCCAAAGAAAATTGTTGACTTCCGCTATCATTTTTAGCGTATAACGCCTTTATACTTAGGTTTACGACAAAAGTGTATATAACAAAAGTTACTCTAAATAACAAAGTAAACAACTTTTGTTATGTGCATAATTGCCGAAAATGCAATAGAAAACGAAATATCGCTATTTTTAATTTCAGGCCTCCCTTATAACCCCCACTCCTGTTCGTCTCAGAGAATATTAACATAGCCTAAGGTCAAAGTAGGTTAGTAGTAACATACATACCAAGTTTCATAAAATTCGGTTCAGCCGTTTATGTGAGAAAAGGTAACAAACAAACAAACAAACATACACGAAAAAAACAAAATGCAGTTATGGTGTCTATGACATGTGAAAAGTTATCGTGAAATTTCGCGAAAAAAATCAATGTACAGACAGAGGTTACAATTTTATATATATATATATATATATATATATATAGATATATATATATATATATATATATCCATAAAGGAAATCTGCTAAAATCTATATGAATTACTTAAGGTAATAAAAGAGCTCTTCAGGTCACACCAATACTGATTATTGGTTTAGAGGGAAGGTTTCGCCTTCCTGGACAATTACAATGCTGAATTTAAAGTTTTCCTTCTAAGTCGTAATAAACGTAAAAAGTCCGTCACGCAGGGGCTGCGTAAACTAAGCAGATTTCTCACGTGAAGTTTTACAACAGAGAAATCTGCCTAATAACAACTGTAGTAGTATGAAACCTCTAAACCTAAAAAACATTATTTAGGGCGTAATGACCCAGTAGTTTCTAGCCCAAAAAACAGTTAACCTAACCTCTAAACCTATTCACGAGGGACGATAGTTATGGAAACGGCCGCTAGAGCTCTCGTCGGAAACTCCGAACAGCCTATTGGTGACCACACGCAGAATACAAATGCAAATATCTCGGTTAATATTCAAGATAGAGAATTAATGTATAGAACATTATTTATAGTAAATTTAATTTGCAGTAAGATTAGTTTTATACAATCTTTTGATCCGACGTATAGTAACGGAGATATTTCGAAAATCCTCCCCTCTAAACCCCCCCTCCCACTGGTCCAATTTCAGCCGTTAACGAACTTGATCTTTCTTTTTACATAAAACGCTTACATATGAAGTTTGGTAAGGATCAAACAAAAATTGCGACCTCTAGAGCGGTAACAGGCAACTATATATATATATATATATATATATATATATATATATATATATATATATATATATATATATATATATACAGTTTTGAACGGACCTCATTTTCGTCTACTAGGTAGGATCGATGGACATTTGAAGAAAAATGTCGAAAATTCCGTCATGAGTACAACCTCAATAGCTGATTTCCCTTAAGGGAAATCTGCTAAAATTTAGCAGGAGATTAAAAACTTGTGGTAATAAGGCTTTACCAATTATTTTGTCTTATTATTATTTCATTCTATTTTTATTTTTATAATTATTATTATTTATTATATGGTTGATTTACGTTTATATGTTTTAAAAATGTATTTAAACATACTCATAATGCCTTGTGACAATGTGAGTTCAGAAAAAAAAGTCCGTCACGCAGGGGCTGCGTAAACTAAGCAGATTTCCTGCTTGAAGTTTAGTAATACATAACTCTACATACCGGTAACACAACACCTCCGTGAATATTATGTGAATAAATACAAATAATAACAAGAAGCCTTCCGACGGAAAGCATCTGAAACGTAAACAAACAGTTCTTCCTACATCTTAGCGGGGAAAAAAAAATACTGTAATATATCTGAATATAACGTATTAATTTGATTGGATACTATTTACTATATCCAGTACTGAAATTTATAATGAATCAGATTAATTTTAATCTCAATCAATCAAATTTAAGTAGTCCAAAACCTTTAGAAGTGGGGGGGAGGTCAACAGAACATATTTGCATCTATCTCGTGTAATAAATGTCTCTTGGAAACAACATTTGGTATTAAAGCTTCGAATGATGTGGTTTTATTACATAACCAAGTATTGTTTATGTATCATGAGTAGAAGTGGGGGTTTACTGAATGCTGAAAAGTGAAAAAGGCAAATATCTCGCTTAATATTCAGGTTAGAGAATAAATGTGCGTAACAATATTTATAGTATATTTAATTTTCTATAAGATGGATTCTATACATTTTCTCTATCCGATGTATAGTAACGGAAATATTTTGAATTTTCAAAATTCTCCTCCTCTAAACCCCCCCTCTCCCCCTGGTTCGATTTCAGCCATTAACGAACTTGATCTTTCTTTTTATATAAAACGACTAAATATTGAGCTTGGTAACGATTAAACAATAATTGGAACCGCTTGAGCAGTAACAGACATATATATATATATATATATATATATATATATATATATAGATATATACAGTTTTGAACAGACCTCATCTTCGTCAACTTCTGGGTAGGATCGATGGACGTTTGAAGAAAAATTTCAAATATCGCGGCATGAGTACGACCTCAATAGCTGATTTCCTCTAAGGGAAATCTGCTAAAAAAAAAAAAAAAAAAATAAAAAATAAAAAAAAAAAAAAAAAAAAATAAAAAAAAAATAACCATAAATTTATATTCTCCGACAATTTTTTTTAAGTTTATATTGAGTTAGGGGAATAGTTGTAAATACTCTGGAGGGCAAAATATTTGCTCTGAAACAGTAAAGGGTGTTGTTGGGACCTGAAGATCTCTTTTATTGACTTAAGTAATTAAGAATTATGTTAACAATGCCTTGATAAAGATGATTGGCCTTTTAAATGAGGGTCTTCCAAGTGCCAAAAAGAGCTCAATTATTTATAAGATGCATAATGGGAGGTGACTCATAAATTATTATCCATGCAAAGTTTTGGAACGGGACTATAGTTTTTCTCATTTAACGAGCTTCCAGAAGAAGCCGGTTGGAAGACCGGCGAAATATCGTGGGCCACCACACTAAAGACACCGCTGGAGATTTGCCGCAAACGACAACTATAATTTAACGAGCATTTAAACCAAATTTCAAAATCACTGAGGATCTATGCCTTCGTTTGTTTAGGGATAAATCGGTAAATATGTATGTGTATCCAAGAGTATGTAAAGTCCACCACGCAGGAGATGCGTAAACTAAGCAGATTTACCAAGTGTTGGTATGACACCACTGAACAAGAAAGTACAACTGACTGGCTTAGTAATTGATTTAAGAGAAAATGTGTAGAACACCAATTTCAGAACTTCAGTAGCTGAACACGACTTGCTGTATAACATTTCTCTACCCGACACACATTAACGGACTATTTGGAGTTTTCAATTCCCTCCTCTATGCCCCCCTATTCCTTGCCTGATTTCAGCCACTAACTAATATGATCTTAAATTAGGCAATATGATCACTAACTAAAATGATATGATCACTAACTAATATGATCTCAAATTAACATTTCAGAGACAAGAACGTAAAATCTAAATTTATGACGTTACCGCACAACGAATTTGCATGTCTCTGGCATAATAAAGGTCACATGAAAATCTCTCTCTATATTTGGAATTTAAGCTTAGAATAATGAGGTTCATGTTATATCAGCTTATTGTTATTATGACATGAGTAGGAGTCAACCATGAAGGTTGAGAGTATTAAGACGATGATAATGAAAGCCAGTATTAAATAGCTGAGCACTGAGAAACCCAAGACCTGGTATAACCTTAGCCGTGAGGTCTCAAATAGGATCTGGTTTTGATAAAAGAGTCTTAACAAATAGGAAAAAAAAATCCGTCACGCAGGGACTCCGTAAAGTAAGCAGATTTCCCACGTAAAGTTATACAATAGAGAAATCTCCATACGAGTGCCGAACAGTTACGGAAACGGCCGAACTAGCTTTCGGCGGGAAGGAATAGAAGCGTCCATAGCTCGTCTGTTACACTTATTAAAAATGCAAATATCTCGGTTAATATTCAAGATAGAGAATAAATGTATAGAACAATATTTATAGTAAATTTAAATTGCAATAAGATTGAATCTATATAATTTTTGGATCCAACGTATAGTAACGGAGATATTTCGAATCCCCCCCTCCCACTGGTCCGATTTCAGCCGTTAAAGAACTTGATCTTTCTTTTTACATAAAACCATTAAATACCGAGTTTGGTGACGATTAAACAAAAATTGCGACCGCTAGAGCGGTAACAGATATATATATATATATATATATATATATATATATATATATATATATATACACAAAGTTTTTAACGGACCTCATTTTCGGCATCTCCTAGGTAGGATCAATGGACATGAGTACGACCTCAATAGCTGATTTCCCTCATGGGAAATATGATAAAAAGGTAAAAATGACTAACAGCCAACATTGACAATCCAAACTCATATTTACCTAGACATTCTGGTAAAGCAGCGGTCCGCACAAGTACTACTTTTCGGTAGCTCCCCTGATGCCTTCTTCAGACCAGTCCTCTGCTCTCAGACAAATTCTAATAGTGCGGGTTCCCCTCTCTCCCGTAACGTGAGTGTATTGCCGGCTGCGTGTGCCACCTGTTTTGTTCCCCCTGCTTCTATGTTGACTGAGATTGTTCCCTAGGCACCGGGTACAAGCTATCACCCTCCCCATTCATGCTACAGGACTCGGCAACCATTTCCAAGGCTTTGGTTGGTAGCCATCTCTTTCTAATGTCATGGTTTCGTCATTACTATTGTACTGGAGAACTCGCCATGTCCTAGCATGTTTTAGATCTACTACGTGCTGTGAGAAAATAATTCTTCGTGAAATGGGCTTTATATTTCATTTATAACACAGCGTATTCATACAGTTTTTCATTTGGGACTCAGGTATTAAGATCTGGTTAAGGCGTTGGTCTAAGTAAACCACAAGACGTGGGTTCAATTTCAGTATAGTTTTGTGTATTTCCTCAGTCCCTTGTTGCATCATGTTTGTTAACCATTAAACGGCAAGGATGTGTCATACGTGAGCTTGTAACGAACAGGACAAGACAGGTGTGTTTAAAACCCTCCTATTCAATAGTCGACTACATGTCAAAGTCATTGCATGCTCTGTCCTCCACCATTTTTCGTACTTTTTCAGAGTGTTTGTGCCCGTAGGTGCCGTATTTGACACAGCCTTGTTGATTAACTTCCCTTTTGTAAATTGTCTATGACACTGAATCCGCTATTTATCACTGACGATGAGATTAGAAATGAACAATTAAGGCAAATGGAAGAAAGTGATAGTAATTTATAAATAAAAAAAAATAGGAGAGGGACGTTCTTCATTTTCTGTAAATGCCAAAGAAGTATTTGCAGTGAACACATTGTATACTTTGGTTTCCCTGAATATTTTGCCAATAACAAATCGTCAAGTGAATAGTTTCATGTTTTTTTATTGCATTATTTTCCTTATAAATGAGTGTCCTTTGATTTTTTTTTTGTACTGTGGAGGTTAATATTTGTATATATCTTTTTATACTTAGATATATTTTTGTATAATAATAATATGCTACTAATATATGCTTCTTTGCTTATTTATTTCTTAAGCAAAGGTAGTATGTTATAATATAATAAATATTACATAACATTTTATTATACTATAAATATATTTTTTGCATATTTTTATTTAATATTTCATTTTAAGCTCTCATTGGTGACAATTGGGTAGAAGAGTGATTCTGAGCAGAATAAAATGGAAAATATGCATATGGTAGGGTAGGTGCCATGTAAGACACCTACTTGTCAAATTTGTCCTTGGTCACAGCCTTGTCGTTCAAAAATTAAATGAGAAGGGCAGTTAAGGGGATGAATTATATAGTAGCCAATATGAAAAACATAAAAAAAGGTATCAGATATATTTATGATCTGCGTGAAACGTTCCGCTTTAGTATATATTATTTTAAAGTGTCCTCACAAATTAGCTACCCAGCCAGAAATATATTTCTAAGTAATAATGATTACAATCATCCTATTAAAGAAACAATCAGGAAGTATGGGATCGACAATATAGAAACTTTTCTTGTTAAAAACTATCAATTGGAACCATGACTCTCATTTGCACCAAGTATAAATTGGGAATTGAAAAAAATAGGAAAAGTATAACCTACCAATGTGATTTTACAAATGAATTTAGTGAAATAGAGTTGTGCGAATCGTCCCCAGATTTCCATTTGTACACAGATGGATCAAAAACTGCCGGAGGTGTTGGTTCAGCTGTATATACCAAGGATCTCTCTCTGATGTACTCCCTTCCCTCAGTAAGTAGTGTGTTTACTGCAGAACTTACAGCAATAAAAGCAGCTCTTAACTTATTGTTAATTGAGCAAAAGAATGCTTTAATATGTTCTGACTATTCAGCAGCCTAAAGTCACTTCAAAAAATGTACAATAAAAATCCGATATGCAAAGAAATTCAACATATGTTAGAAGAATTGCTCAAAAGTAATATTAATGTAGAATTTCTGTGGATACCAGGGCATTGTGGCATAGAAGGGAATATAAAAGCTGACGCCTTAGCCGCCAAAGCCATCAGTGAGGGCACACTACTGATAGAAGTTTCAATCGCTGACGCCATCAATCATTCAAACAAAAAAACTGGCTCTTGATCAATGGGCATGGAAACGGCATGAGTTGCGTGACAATAAAACTCCGGACTGTAAATAGTAGTGTCAATCCCTGGAGTACTTCAATAAGCACTAAAAGGAGGGATGAAGTATTGATATGCCACCTTAGAATTGGCCACACCAGACTAACACACCTTCACCTGATGAAAAAGGAAGAACCTCCAACCTGCACTGCTTGTGGAGTAGAACTGACAGTTGCACACATACTTACTGAGTGTAGAAGGTGTGAGGACATCAGAAAGTGCCTTGGTATATCAGAAGTACTATCCGAAATACTAGGGGATGATAGCAACTCTATAAAAAAAACTCTTAAAATTTTTAGTAATTGCTGGTTTAAATAAAGAAATATAATCCATATATAGGACCTCAACATATGGGCACACAAGGTAGTAAGTTAAGTATTTATATATCAAATTGATTATAACAATATACTGCTGTTTTTTTCTTTGTTATTTGTCACAGAATCGGGGATAAACAAAACTAGGAGAGATGCAACACAGGCCGAGGATGGCGGAGGGCTGAGAAGTGGATGGTTTATCTGAAGAAAGGGACTATTGGGACTAGGGAACAAAAAGAAGGAAAATGAAAATAGAAGCTCGACCACCTAGGCACAAATCACTCTCCCGAGTTCGGTGCCTATGTACTATATAATAAATAAATAAAAAATAAACCTAATTTCATCTGGTTGGTGCACGTTGCAAGAATGGAAATCAACAGGTTAATCGTTGTGCGGTCTAGAAAGTATATACAGATATGGAAAGGACCTGAAGATGATTGAGGCCTGTGATTGGCTACTGAATAGTCAAATATAATAAGCATTGGCCCTGGAAGGAATAGAACCTCTAGTGACAACTCTGTTTGACCGTTCGAGTTTTATCTATTAAATTGTTATAAAGTTGTCCAACATTCATGATACTCGCAAGGTACTCAAGCACTCCAAGAAACACTCTGATCGATATTTTCTAAAAATAAATAATAAATAATGTTTCTCCAAAGATACACGATGACGTTATTTGGGGTAAATATAAATGTCTGTGGCATTGGAGCTGGAAGCAGCGTTTGTTATCAGGAGTCTCTGACATTATCAGTTCCTGTCGTCCTATCCTTTTTATACCCTCATCGGTTCTCCCTCCCCCTTCCTGTATGTTCCTCCTCCTCTTTTCTCTCCCTGTCGAATCTAACCCAATTTAGGAATTTTCTACGGGAAGAGCTTGTCAATACAAGTTTACAACCCTCCTGATTCTTTGCCCTCAATGGGAAGACTCGTTCGTTTAAAATATATCACAATTTAAATTGATTGTCTTACGCAAAACGCACCAATAAGGAATAACTCAGTATGACAAGAAAGTAATAATCAAGAGCACGGACTATTTGGACAATAACAAAATGTATATACATTCAAAGCAGATAACCGTAAATACTGATAATAATTATAATATGATTATAAACTTTCTACATTCAAACTTTTAAACCTATAAATTGATATAATTAATAATGGGCCTTATTTATATATCCTGCTTGTTAGAATCATTTATTTAATTTTAATAAGTCAATTAAATGGTGATCAATGGTGAAACTAATTAAAAATAACTAAATGGAGCCTTTCCGAAGCCTGCTTTCTTGATTCCAGATGAGTTATGCCTACTAAAAGGTACGAAGTTCAGAGCTAGAAAATAAATGTGATTAACTAAACAAAGGCATAGTAAGAACGGATAGACTTTAGAACCTACATTCAAGAATTGTACCAATAGGTTTAAAATTGAGGAGTTGCGTTCCTCTAGTCAAAATTAACTCACACACACATTACTCCCGCGCGCGCCAATATCACTCTCATAAAAGAGTCATTAAGTTAAAAAGAATGATAGAATTATATTATCTTTAAGTACACCAATAGTCCTTAGATACTTTAAGACATCATCTATAAATGGGCTACCTTTGGCTAGTAATATCTTCAAAAGCATGGGTTTTGAAAATGATAATATTTGGACATAATCTGTAAGTATATTGTTACGTTTATTAAAACAAAAATAATAATTGTTGATTATTAGAGTTCTTTTGGATTGTAAAATTAAACACACAAACATTAACGTTTTTATCACTACACAATTTACCTATTTGACGATCACTAGTCACTTTTACATTCTTGTAAATTATTCTGAACTGTTTATTACAGTATACTCTGTTAACTTCAAGTTCTTATCACACAGCACCATAACTCACGATCACGCGAATCCCTTCTTAAATGCGTGATTCACTATGCGTAACTTTCAAGCATGTAATTTTCGAAAGCATATGATAAAAGATGAATTTATAAAATATTTTTTACACAGGGGTTCTTAATCTCGTCATATTAATGAGTAAGCCGAGAATGAACAATTATTGTTAGTTAGTTCAATTTCTTCCCGCCATTTTTACCTGTAGCAAGGTGGCCAATTAAGAGTTGTTATGTTTTTAGCAGATTTACCTTCAGGGAAATGAGCTATTGAGGTCGTACTCATGACGCGATTTTCGAAAATTTTCTTTAAAGGTCCATCGATCCGCCCCAGGAGATGACGAAAAAGGGGTCTGTTCAACATTATATATATATATATATATATATATATATATATATATATATATATATATATATATATTTGTCTGTTAACGCTCTAGCGGTCGCAATTTTTGTTTGATCGTTACCAAACTCGATATTTAAACGTTTTATGCAAAACGACAGATCAAGTTCGTTAATGGCAGAAATCAGAACAGTGGAAGTGGGGTTTAGAGGGTTTTTTTTCGAAAATTCGAAATATCTCCGTTACCATACCTCGGATCAAAAAATTGTATAAAACCATTCTTATTGTAAATTAAATGTGCTATAAATATTGTTCTATACATTTCTTCTCTATCTTGATTATTAACCGAGATATTTGGATTTTTATTAAATTTGGGCCGTAACGGACGACTGAGTTTCCCGCCAAAAGCTAGTTTGGCCCTTTGCCGTAACTGTTCGGCTCTCGTATGGAGATATCTCTATTGCATAACTTCACGTGGGAAATCTGCTTAGTTTACGCAGCCCCTGCGTGACGGACTTTTTGATTGGTAAAATCTGGGAGATGTGAAGAATGACTTGGAGAACAAAATCACTAACAAGCGCTGTAAGGCATAGGTTAATGAGCATGGACCTATCCTAGTCGGACGTGGGTTCGATTCCCGCAAAGGAAGTTTATTCAGTGGAAGACTATCAGAATAAAATCGCTTCTCGAACATGGTCGGAAAGGGGTAGTCACCTGATGGACAACCGGTTTGAATTAGCCAAAATAGCAAGTACATCTACTTAGATGATAATTTCTTGGCCTTCATTAAAAGTAGAAGGGTGTAGTTAGACGGCCCCAGGAAATACACTAACAAATACAAATAAAATGAATTAGTGGTAATTATAATTAATACCATAAATATCTATTGGGATATGTCGTAAAGCTCTGTAATCAGTACCCTTTTCTGGACATTTATTGCACACCATTGTATCAGAAATCCATAAAAACTAAGCCTCCGTTTTCGAATTAATGCAATTTGTTTTATAGACTATCCTGGAGAGTGGATATATTCTCCCTATCCTTGCTTATTCCGGAAGCCATCCTTACACTTCCCAAGCAGTCACGTAAAAACTAACAACCCAAGAGTTATAATATAAGAATAAAGGGCTCTCTGGTGGCCTTTTTATGCTTTTGGGGTTCGGAGGTATAACATTTTATTCCGGCATTTGATGATGATGAACGCCAGTCTCCTTCTTGAGTCTTCTTCTTTATTGAAGCACAGATCTACGCACAGAAAAAAAAAGTCCGTCATGCAGGAGCTGCGTAAACTAAGCAGATTTCCCACGTATAATAGAGAAATGTGTATACGAGAGCCGAACAGTTAGGGTTGAACTAGCTTTTGGCCTGAAACGTTCGTTATCGACCCACATTTAATTAAAATACAAATATCTCGGTTAATATTGAAGATAGAGAATAAATGTATAGATTTATAGTAAATTTAATTTGCAATAAGATTGGTTCTATATCATTTTTTGATCCGACGTATGGTAACAGAGATATTACGAATTTACAAAAAACCTCCCCTCTAAACCCCCCCTCCCATTGGTCCGATTTCAGCCCTTAAGGAACTTGATCTTTCTATTTTCCAAAACCCACAAAATATCGAGCTTGGTAACTATTATATAATAAATATGACCGCTCTAGCGGTAACAGACAAATATATATAGATATATATATATATATATATATATATATATATATATATATATATACACAGTTTTGAACGGACCTCATTTTCGTCATCTCCTGGGTAGGATCGATGGACATTTGAAGAAAAATTTCGAAAATCGCGTCATGAGTACAACCTCAATAGCTGATTTCCCTTAAGGGAAATCTGCTAAAAACAGCACAAAAATGACAACTGTGAATCATAAATAAAATAATACGTAGCTTAAATCTATAAGTACCATTAACTATAATCTCAAATTAACAAAAACCTATTGTCATTTTAGGGCCACGAACGTCGAAAGTATTTGGTAATTTAATAAAACCATGTAAGGGAGTTGTATTATCACATGCCTATGTGTGCTATCCTTCTCAACCAACACCATGTAGTCAACTAATATTACGATACACCAATAAAATAAATGAGAGTGTAAGCAGATTTCCCTTTAGGAAAATCAGCTATTGAGGTCGTACACTGAGTCGTATTTTCGAAAAATCTCTTCCAATGTCAATCGAGACTACCCAAGAGATGGCAAAAATGAGATCCGTTCAAAATTATGTATATATAATATAAATGTCTGTTAACGTTCTAGCGGTCGCAATTTTCGATGGTGAGAATTTCGAAATATCTCCATTATTACAATTCCAATCTTATTGCGAATTTATTTTTAATGTCCTATTAATGCTGTTATATACATATTTTATGTATCATTAATATAAATCGAGATATTTTGATTTTATAGTTTACGGCTTTCAGTAAACCCCAACTCCTACTCTTGTCATATAAATAGTAAGCTGATATATTATGGACCACCTCATACTAGTTACAAAGTTAAATACAAAATATTATATGCAGATACGTATAGTTGATCCTTTCCCCAGTCTTCTGTTCTAGGATTACTAAAATATGAGTGATTGAGATAAAAACTATTCTGATTCACTATAAATAACAGCACTAGCTATAGTAAATACGTTTGAATTAAATGAATATGTTATATTCATATGTATATCAGTAATTGTTTTTCTTTCCGGACTAGAAGAGATTGGCTGATGTTTTTTTTTTTTTTTTTTTTTTTTTTTTTTTTTTTTTTTTTTTTTTTTTTTGTAGTAGAGGTCATTAAAAACTAAACCGCTTAGCCCCTACGTGACGGATTTTTTATTTCACTGAAAGAAGGATTGACAGCAAACGTGATTGTGTCAAATATTTCCAATTTTAACATGTTTATAGACTGTTATGACTAACACTATAAAAGTCATGGCTGAACCTGAGCCTTCATACTAAATAGTTTCCTCAACAAGGGCTAACTGACCTCATCAGCAGAACAAGCAATGCAGGCAATGCTATGGCTACTATAATCAGGCTATTCTGTTAATTGCCAATACAGGTTAGTTAGAACAGAGAAGTCCAATGTCAGTGCGATGGGCTTTCCTATCCGGGAAAGACATTTTCGAACCCCCAAGATTATTTGATTAAGGAAATATTTACTTATAGCTGATTGTCCAGTGCATACTTAGAACAGTCCAGCAAGTGAGTAGCTAATTGAGATTATCGAATAGCAAATTTTTGTATCTTAAAACGCTTCACTTCAACGGCGTGTAGGCTAAGCTCTGGCACTTCATTGGATGCTGTGCCGAAGATTTTTTACTAGGAAAGGATTTTAGTCTAAGAATAAATGTGTAGCAGATGTGTTGGATCTCATTTTCGACAGGCTCTCAGAACTCAAGACCACGGCTCCACTGGTGCAACTCTTAGCCTGAAATTTTTTTCTAATGAAAGACTTTGGGGTGGGATCTATTTTCAGATCATTTACCAAAATACAAAGAAAAGATGAAAACTTATAATTTTGAATATTAAAACACTGCTGATCCTTAAGAAGATGTAAATGAAATATGAATTCTGATTACAGCTAATAGAAAATCAAATTGGGGCAGGTCCAAATAATCATTTGAGATGTTACACTTAATAAAGACACATTTAATGTAGCAGCCCTATAAAAAAATTAACATTGGTTCTTTAAATTATGTTGACCCAATTATATAATTATTCCTATCAAGTCTTGGTGGTAAAGCCAAGTAACAAACGTTTTGGTTTATAATAGTTCTTTCCATATTTTTAAGCCCTCCATGTGTTGTGAACAATTGATAGCACCCCAGACAACAGGAATTGTAAAAAAATGAATACTACACAAATGCACTAACAATATTTTTTTGCAATACATTTCATTCACTTTGAATATACTTTTTCTCAAAACATATTGCTCAATTACTATAACTAGTAGCTTTACTATGTTTGTTTAACTCGTAGCTTTGATAAATAAATTAATAACTATTTACTTAGTAGCTTAAATACATAGTTAATCATTTAATAATCATTTAATTAGTAATTAAAATAAATAAATGATCAATTAATTAGTATTATTATAATTTATTAGCGTACTTGTTTTGCTAATATGGCTAATTGGATGGATTATCTAAAGGTTAACACCCATTTCTAGCCTGGGTGGGACTAAGTATTTTATTTACCGAGTTCGTCAATAAAATAATTCCTATTGCCCATGTGAGAATCGAACTCACGAACTCACGAGATTTCGTCTTAACGCACATGGCTATCCTGAGCTCCCAATTAATTAGCAACTTAAATAAATGATTAATCATTTAATTAGTAGCTTAAATAAGTAAGTAAGCATTTAATAAATAGCTTAAATAAATAAGTAATCAATTAATTAGTACCTTAAATAAATAAATAATCATTTAATTAGTAGCTTAAATAAATAAGTAATCAATTAATGAGTAGCTTAAATAAATAAATAATCAATTAATGAGTAGCTTAAATAAATAATTATTATTATTATTATTTTTTTTTAACGTCAACTTTTTGAAACTTAGGCTAATCGGGACGGGTTATCTACAGGTTACCACCCTTTTCTAGCCAGGGTGGGATTTTAGGACGTTATTTAATGAATTTCGTCACTAAATAATTTCCTTTGCCCAGGCAAGAATCGAACTCGCCACTCTAGGTTTACCATGTGAGATAAAGGTCAACGCTTTAACTCGCATGGCTAACCTGAGCCCCAAAAGTAAATAAATAAGTAAACATTTAATTACTAGCTTAAATAAATAAATAAATAATAAATTAATTAGAAGCTTAAATAATTAATTAAGAATTTAATCAGTAGCTTAAATACATAAATAATGAATTAATTAGTAGGTTAAATGAATAAATAAGGATTTAATTAATATCTTAAATAAATAAATAATAAATAATATGAAATGGAAATAAAATATCCCAATGATTCCGAAAAAATCAGTGCCTAATCCATCATTGCCAAATTCAGTGGGGGGGGGGGAGGTCTAGAGGCAGAATAATTCTTGTCTGATGAAGTTATTTTAATTATTAATTGCTAATGGTGTAGTGTAAGCTTAAAAAATAGTGGTTTTGGGTTTATTAAATTTAGATTTTTACTTAAATATTTTTTTTTTAATTTAGACCAGGTGGCAATTACCATTTAAACAGGTGGCAATCGGAACCAAAAATTAGTCAGGGCTAATGTTAATTTTAAGGATTTTTAAATATGAACTTTTTGTTATGTGCCACTGCCAAAAAGATTTTGTGAAGAAATATATACATATATATTTATATCTGTATGTGTGTGAATCAGTTGAATTTAAGATCCGTAATTAAAATTATAAATATTTGCTACAACGCAACCCTCTTCAACGGGCAAAAGGGGAGAAAATTACTGTTAACAATGCATGAGAGTTAATTTAATGTTTTCTAGACCATAAGAAAAGCATAACCGTTGCCCAAAAGGGGAACAGGACTGACTTCATTATTCCCGCTCAAGTTCTCGCTAAGCTAAATATTTAAGCAGCTTACCTTACCTAAAACTTGTTAACCTCAAGACTTCGTTTAGTAACTCATTCTAGTATATATTTCAAAAGAGTTATTAAAGTCTCCATCTACTCTCGTCTAATATCAAATTCAGTATGTTAATTTTTGAAAAGTGTTCTTAGCAAATGACCGTTTATTAGATTCTATCCCGTATGAATTAATTCAAGCAAGTAAAATCAGTAGTTGTTGAGACGTTTCATAAAACTTAACCACTTTTGATTCTGAGTGAACCAATTATTGGACCGTTAATAACGTCTGAACATTTTAAAATTAAAAAAAAGTTAATTATTGTCTCACAATGATTTTAAATGAAGGTTTTAATAATTTATTAGTAGCCATATGAGCCACGATAATATAAACCTCATGTATACATACTCATCCTCTCGAATAAAGTGTCAAAGAGCACCTTTTGTAAAACTATGTCGATACAGTCCCTATTGTTCATATAAAAGATTAGATAATTCATCTATATAATTTCAACAAACTGAAAAAATTCCGTGACGCAGGGCTGTGTAAACAAAGCAGATTTCCCATGTGTTGGTATGACATACTACTGATCTCATCTCACCATATATTCTCTATTACTAAATAAAACCCGATGCTCTGAATTGGGGCTTTACTGGAGGCTGAATTATTCGAGTTACAACAAAAAATTGTATGTAAAAACAATTGTAGAACATTGATAATTTAAGAATGTTAGTTATATAACATTTTTCAATCCGATTGATAATAAAGGAGATATTTCGAGTTTTCGATGATCCCCAGATTTCCTATTGAATACAATATTTGTTAATTAAGCTAGAAATAAGACGTTTCATAATATATTCGCTTATTGTTGATGTGGGATGCCTAACAGAGGAGGTTTACAGATGGTTCGGTGTGTGTGTGTGTGTGTGTGTGTGTGTATATATATATATATATATATATATATATATATATATATATATATATAATATTAACGAAGTGTGGGGTCCGGGGGCTATTAACGAGTGCACGGTGCAGCGTTGGTTCCAGAAGTTTCGCAGTGGAAATTTCGACCTCGAAGACAAGGAAGGTCGGGGCAGTCATTTTGCTCTTGACCACGACCAGCTGAGGTCAATAGTGGAAGAAGACTCAACCAAAACAACACGAGATATAGCGGAAGAACTCGTCGTGAACCAATCCGCTGTCGTACGCCACTTGGGGGCAATTGGTAAGGTAAAAAAGTTGTCCAAGTGGGTGCCACACCAATTAAAGGACCACCAAAATAATCGCCGCTTTGAAATCGGTTCCATGCTTGTGACACGCAATAAAAATGATCCATTTCTCGATCGCATTGTGACGTGCGATGAAAAATGGATTTTATACGACAACAGAAGGCGTTGTAGCCAATGGCTGGGCAAAGATGAACAACCAAAACCTTTCCCGAAGCCCAACCTGCACCCAAAAAAAGTTATGGTCACAGTTTGGTGGTATACTGCTGGTGTTATCCACTAGAGCTTTCTCAATCGAGTTGAGACTATAACTGATGACAACTACTGTCAAGAAATTGACAACATGAATCAAAATTTACAATGACTTTGCCCAGCATTGATGAATCGGAAGGGACTTATCCTTCTTCATAATAATGTCAGACCACACGTTGAACAACCAACGCTTCGACGGCTGAACGAATTAGGCTACGAAGTTCTTCAACACTCATCTTATTCACCTGACCTCTCTCCTGCCGAATTCCACTTTTTCAGACATCTCAAAAACTTGTTGAGGGAGGCAAATTTTAAAAACCATGATGAAATTGAAAATTCGTTTCATGACTTCATGAGTCCAGGGATTCAGATTTTTTTTCTGGTGGAATAAGAAAACTTGTTGAACGTTGGCAAAAGTTCATTGATTCAGAAGGAAATTATTTTGATTAAGTATATATAGTTAAAGTAAAGATATGGCCTATTTTCAATGAATATTAAAAACCTGCATTAATTTTGCATCAACCCAATATATATATATATATATATATATATATATATATATATATATATATATATATATATATATAGGCAAATATAGTTTTCAACACAGACACACACACACACACACACACACACACATATATATATATATATTTGTCAGTGTGTATTAAAAAATATTGTTGCCTCGATCAGTTGATTTAAAGATGCGCTAAAATGTTTATGTATAAGGATTTTTTTTAACTTTTATTGATGGCTGAATAACCCTTGAGATGGAGTAGAGACACTCGAAACGTGTCAAGGATAATATAAATATGAAGAAACATTTTATTTTCTGACCTTATGTTTCAAAAAATATTTTTATACTCACACGCACACAGACACACACACACACAAACACACATAATTTTTATGGACAAAATGTGGCCTTAATTAATTTTGATGAATAATTGACCGAAGGACAATTGATGAAAAATTCTTGAACTATCTCCACTGATATAAATCAGTGGATATTCTCCACTTGTTTTTCATCTATTGACCTTTGTCTGTTTTGCGTTCAACGTACATAAGTTTTAACGGACCTTATTTTTTACGTCTGGGTGGAATTGACGGATATTTTTCAAAAATCGTGTCATCGGTATAACTTCAATAGCTGATTTCCCTTAAGGGATAAGAAGGCAGTGATCATGGAATTCATGCTCAAATGATGAACAAAATTGCAGAATTCCATCTCAAAAGGTTTTTCAGACAGTCAAGTTCCGCCTCCTTAACGAGACATAACCAGTCAATGAGAGAAGCCGTAGATCTCTACAGTAGACTGGTAGTCTAGTTTAATGTAATAACTATTGGGGGAGTTTTGCCATTTTATTCTAACTTTGATACTACTTTTGTATTTGTTAATCATTTATTCATCCGCAAACGACTATTTTAGCAAAACATTTTTCGTAATCTGTCTGTTACAATGAATTCATTAAAATTCGTCAAAAGGCTCAAAAGTGCAGATGACAGATGCAATATTCTGTTTTCCTTGTCATGTTGTTCTACCATTTCAGAGTTTTTATTTAAGCTTTGTTACAATGGCTTTGTTTATTTTTAGCCTGAATATAGAATATAAACAAAGAAAAGTCTACTTTATATGTTGAATTAAATACCAGTGACTATAGTTTATATTAATACATCATTATATCTTAATTTAAAAGTTGACAAATTAGGTTGATATTTCAATTTAATAATGGAAAAAAATTTGACAAGACGTCAGACATTTATTGTATTGTTTTCCTTGAGTAAAAGCATATATTATATCATGGGAGCTATAATTAACCCTTTAACTTACTAATTTTGAATATTATATTCAATGTTTCTTTCTTCATACATTCTGAAATTATAATTAAAAGTCACAAAAAAAGTGAAATAATATAAATTTATTATAACCATTAATATGCAAATTTTTGTATTTTTTTTTTCCTTCTCGTTGAGTTATTATTCCTTTTTACTTTTTTTTTTTTTGGACGTGGGGATTTCATCGTTTACTTCTAAGTTAATCTATGCTCCTATATATGATGAAAAAGTCCGTCACGCAGGGGCTGCGTAAACTAAGCAGATTTCCCACGTGAAGTTATACAATAGAGACATCTCCATACGAGAGCCGAGCAGTTACCGAAACGGCCGACCGAACTTTTGGCGGGAAACACTCGTGCGTTACCGCCCACATTTAATAAAAATGGAAATATCTCGCTTAATATTCAAGATAGAGAATAAATGTATAAAACAATATTTATAGTAAATATAATTTGCAATAAGATTGGTTCTATACAATGCTTTGATCCGACGAATGGCAACTGAGATATTTCGAATTTTCGAAAATCCCCCCCTCTTAACCCCCCTCCCACTGTTCCGATTTCAGCCATTAACGAACTTGATCTGTGTTTGTGCATAAAGCGTTTAAATATCGAGTTTGGTAACGATCAAACAACAATTGCGACCGCTAGAGCGTTAAGAGACAAATATATATATATATATATATATATATATATATATATAATTTTGAACGGAGCTCATTTTCGTCATCTCCTGGGTAGGATCAATGGACATTTGAAGAAATTTTTCGAAAATCGCGTCATGAGTAACACCTCAATAGCTGATTTCCCTAAATGGAAATCTGCAAAATTGTAGTATATATTTACAATATTTACTTCAAAAATACGTCTACAAGGTGAACCTTAATGCCCATGGTAAACCCAGAATCGTGGGTTCAATTTCCACGTGGGCAATAGGAATTTAGCGACGAACTCAATAAAGAAATCCTCAGCCCCTGTCTGGAATCTTAAGGGTGGTAAACTGTAGATAACCCGTCCCGATGGGATATAAGTAGACATAAGTAAACAGCAGTTTGTATTTTAGCAGATTTAAGGAAAATCAGCAATTGTGGTTGTGCTCTTTCGATTGAGCGTAGACGACCTATTCTTCCCAAAAGTAGAAAGCTTCAAATACTTCCGAGATAAAGTAGCCTCTATTAACGACAAGTTTACTGAAATCGACCAAAGAATACCTTGTGGCAATCGCACTTTCTTCTCGAGTCAATGTCTCAAGAGCCTTGAAACTCCATTATCAAACCAGGGCTCATGTAAGGATTTGAGACACGGGCTTTGACGGGTTTCCCTGGAAACAAACCTTGAAAAGTTTGAACGTAAGGTTCTTAGAGCCACAATTGATCCTAAGTGGGATGGAGAACAGGAGAATGAAGAGAATAATCGATTTCACATAATATGAAAGCTAACAGATAACAATGGGTGGGACAATTGGCAAGAAGTGACCCAAGCGAAAATTCGAAATACCTTAGTTATTATACGTCTGATCGAAAAATTGTATAGAACCAATCTTATTCCAAACTCCTGCCGAAAATGTTACTTAATGTCTAAAAGTGAATGACTGATTTCCTGGCTATAAAATATATCCCATTGAGCTCATTGCCTTCCAGGGATACTAGATAACCTATTTTATATTTCTAATGAAAAGTTTGTATTTGAATTTTCATAGACTCGTCTAAAACAGCTGATCTGCCCTATCTAAAGAAGGGAGTTGCGAAGTCCAGTTGCAGTGCCTTGATATGATTTATCTAATCATGATTTTCCTCTTTTAAAGAAAAGAAAACAAGGATAACATTCAAATATATGGAAATATTGGGTCTTTTATAGATACCGGCAGTGATTTGAATTGCTATTAGGTGATAACATATGATATCAAATTATAACCTGCCAATTAAAGATATAAACATGAAATGTATTAAATGTTATTTAGGAAATGAAAAAAAAAATTATTTTAATTTCTCATATTTCTAAAGTTATAAATTTCGATATGTCTTTCAAAATAACCTCAAATAGGTACTCGTTCCTATTTCTCTCTCGCCACATAAATTCGCATAGATATGAGTCTAACACAGATCTTGCCGTTCCACATTCAATCTTATTGCGTCTCTTCGCCCTTCCCCACATTCCTTCCACTGTGTTCGTGTGCGCTCCTGTAATCTGGGTCTTTGAAATTTTTAGAATGATTTACTGTCATGTGCCTTAATCTATACCCTTCTAGACTTGGAATGGTTGCATAACTACTCCAACAATCTGAAATTATTGTTCGCCGCCGAAAACCCACTGTCCTGGATACAGTCTATTTCAACTGTTTGACCCTCTCCTCCAATTACTATAGGATTATCTAAAATAGAGTATGCACAAACCTCTCTCGATAGATTTTTGTAATCAGTAATTGTATTTGGGCTCATACCAAATTCTTCTTGACAGAACAACGTGGTAGTATATTGCCTTGTCCAACTGTATATGAAATATATAATTTTTTCAAAAGAAATTTTTGTAAACTCAAACCAAGTATCTTTCCTCAGTCTAATTGTTTGCCTGCAACCTCTCAAGTGGTTTCCCATCTCCATCTGTCTTCCTTTTCGGTTATTACAAGCTTTATCTGATGTCCGTTTCTACATATTCTCCTGCTATGAAGAAGTCCTCTTGTCTGCAGGAATGTGACAGCACTATTCTTGTCAGGAATATCTCTCACCAAATTCAAAAGTCCCATTGTTTCAATAAAAAACGTTTAAGAAAAGCTGAAATGGTAGTGTTCCTTCAAAAATTGTAAATAAACTATCAAATGATTATGTTATAAAATACCATATGATTTTATTTCTATACCTTATGTTATCACCTAATAGCAATTCAAATCACTGGCTGCCGGTATCTATAAAAGACCCGAAATATTGACATTTAAAAATAGCTAATTATTATAAGAAGCTAGTCAAATTTAATTTTAAAAATTTCACGAAACAGCTGATGAAATGTTTTTGTAACGATCAAAAAGCAGTACAATATTTCATAGTTTTTAAATCACTTTACCCACAAAGTTTTAGGAAAATGATTCTAGCAGCTTTTCAGTTGAACTGAACAATTTTCGGGAAAATAAAGTCTACACATAAATGCAGAGGTAGTTTTATTATAATTATAATTGTGTCATGATTTAAAGAGGTGTCAGCTGATTAGATCATAAAGTAGGAATAGAAGTACATCTCCGACCATTAACGAGTCAAAAGACCAGCCTTTAAGTATGGACGATACCCATTAGTTATGATTAACAACCAATTTGATCCTCAGTGGGATGAAAGTACAAAATGGAGTACCAATTCGGGCGAAATAACGGTTTATTGCACTTGCCATTGGCATTTCCATGATGCCAAACAACGATTCCTTATTGGCACTGATAATGCTCGACCATAAACTTGATAGGAGCACATTACGGCCTGCGTGAGATATGGTATAATATTCGCCTCTATTCCCTCTTATCATCGCATGATAATGTATGCAGGTTATGCTAGGCGCAGTGTAAGTGATAAGGAATCCTGGCTCTGTAGATTAACCCGCCAATTAGAAATGTGATTCGACCCACTTCCCCACTATCTGCTGTAGAAATGCATCATTTCCCTAATGGGGTTCCCACGTCAGATTTCCACCTATTCCAGGTCTCATTTAATGTCATACGAAATAGGATGGGAAGGGAACTTGATCTGAGATAGTAGACTTTGTCGGGAACTATTTGGCAAAACTACTTACAAAATGGACAAAATTTTCACTGTGCGCAACATTCATGGCTGCGATCTTTTCAGCTTCCCCCTCGGGCAATAATCATATTTTTGAGTACCGTATCTATTCGGAACAGAACCCTAGTCGCGAAGTAAATAGTAGGAGTATATATAACATTGACATTTTTCAATTGAGCAGAATAAAAGTAAACCAAAATGCAACAGAATGAGCACCTGATCAAGTAAATACTATAATACTGCAGCGAATGTGAACTTATGAACAATATACAAAAAAAAAAAAAATTGGTGCTCAATAATTAATACTTTTCTTTTGCTTGCAAATAAAATTTCAACAAAATTTATCGCAAGATTCTTTTACTCTGAAGAACTTACTTTCTAATCTTTTAGCAGAGTCTCTCCCTCTTTCCTCTGTCTCAGTTACACACAAACTGAAACAGAAAAAAGAAACACGGGTAGGAAGGGCACAAAGGAAACACAGAAGGGACTGCTGTTAGAGGATCAGAACCTCAATAGCTTATATGTACTGCCCTGATAAAAATCGCTATTACGAACTGTAGAATTCAGTGAGTGAACATATATTTTAATTGAAAATTATTTTAGAAATAAATAACAACTGAAAAGAGTTAAAGTTTATTATTATTCAGGGTTCACTCTTTTTATTCTTGTTATTTTGACTTCACGGCTGCTTTCAGCTAATTTAAATTCCACACACTAATAATTTAACAGTAAAAAAACATCATGAAATAGCCTCTAACATTTAATAATGAAATGAAATGTATTGTTTGTTAACATGAAATACTTCAAATATTTTTGTTTTCTATAAAAAATTTACTAAAAAGATTTTGATTAATTTCTATAAATATTTTTAAATAGTATTTACACTAGTGTAATACATTCGTACAATTCCATGAATAAATTTTATTAAATCAATCAATTCAATAATTGTATATATATCAAATTAATTTGCTTAAGTAACTCACTACCACTCTAAACAAACATCAAACAATTTTAAATTATTGAGATGCCCTGTTACTAGTCTTTAATTTATTTTAATGAATGACACTCTATATAAATGAAGAGAAACGTTAATGATGGTAAAAGAGACTATGTACCTAATCGTAAATTATTTTTTCACTGATTTTTATAACAAATATTTTGTATATTTATTTAATAATTGAATATGTTTGAAATTATTCATCTTGTCTAGCAAAATTTTCTTCAGATATAAAGATTTTAATTTCTTTTTAAACAAAATTTTTTAATAGATTTAACTGTTATTGTACACATAAATATTTATAAGTGTCATACTATTTCTGAAAAATAAGTTTACATTTTGTTTCACAGTCAGTTTTGTTTGGCGCATGTACATTCCTAGTACTTATTTTTAACTCCTTAAAGAGTGGCAAACAGGGGTCTCTGGACTTTCTGTTGAATATAAATAGTTCTCATTGCTCTAATGTTATCATATGATTTTTTGGGTTAGTCTAATATGTATCGCCAAAAGTAAACCGTAGGGAAATATCCATAGTATTTTAGTAATACAATGTCCATTGGAAGATATTTTTTAACACAATTTAATACAAATAAATAATTCTATATTTCAAAATTTAAAATAACATACAATTGTTACGATATAAAAAAGTCCGTCAGGCAGGGGCTGCGTAAAATAAGTAGGTTTCACCCGTGCGTCAAGTATTTACATTAATCTCAAAACGTAAAAGTTCGATGAGAATAATATTTGGTATTTAGGCTTTAAGTAAAGTGCTTCATGATATAACAGCTGATTGTTAATATGACAAAAGTAGGGTTTACTGAAGACCAAAAACTAAAAAATGGAAATATCTCGGTTAATAATCGACAAAGTGAAAAACGTACAGAACAGCATTTATAGAACATTAAATTTGCAATATGATTGATACTGTAGAATTTTTCGATCCGACGAATGATTACGGAGATATTAAGAATTTTCAAAATTCTCCTCTAAACCTTCCCTCCCATTGTTCGGATTTCAGCCATCAATGAAGTTGATATTTAGTTTTTCATTGAACGTTTAAATATCAAGTTTGGCAACGATCAAACAAAAATTGTGACCACTAGAGCGTTAACAGACAGACATATATAAGTATAAATATATAGTTTTGAGAGGACCTTATGTTCTTCATCTTCTAGGTAGGATCGATGGGCGTTTGAGAACATTTTTCGTTCGAAAATGTCATGGTACGTCCTCAATAACTGATTTTCCTTAAGTGAAATCTGCTAAAATCTTCCAAACCATTTCTTTCAAGAGTATTGATAATGGGATGTCAGTTTAAAAGCATCTTTTCGGTAGAATCTAGAGAACTAGGAAATAAAAAGAAGTTACACTGAGGCCAGTAACTTTCCACGATTGTTGGTACTGATTTAGGGAGGAAGTGGAGTAATTCCCTTGAAGACGTGGATATGCAGCTGGGATGATTGCAATATGACCCCTTTATGCCCGATCCTTCCGCCACCACCCTCTGAAGGAGAGACAAAGGAGCTAGGGGCTGAAATGGAGGCTCTAGATGATGGGATTGCACTTCTACAACCACTGTTACTCTGATGAGTCTGCTCTTCAATAAGGTGTTGGCACAATGCCCCTCCTTCTCTTTTAATAGTCACGATCCAAAGGATGATTATTCTAGAAATTCTACAGCGGATATTTTTACCATTAGTGTCTAGTAAATGATGATTCATTAAAACCATGAAGTTAATACAAAATACTGGAATAAACACTTTTTTTAATTTTGATATTGCACAACTTGTTTCGCGCCCAATTAATGTCCTTTAAGAACCGACAGCAGAGCCTCCCTCAACAGAAAAAACGACCGTCACGCAGGGGCTTCGTAAACTAAGCAGATTTCCCACGCGAAGGTTCACAATAGATAAATATACAAACAGGTAACACTAATGCTAGGTGAATAAATGCCAACGGTAATGATAAATCTACATCGGAATGCGGCTGAATTGTAAACAAACAGGCAAGCCAACCTCGTAGCGCTGCATAGATAGACCGAAAAGCAAAACAATTAATGTAATATATCTGAATATAACATATAAATTTTATTGAAAACTGTTTACTAAAGCTAGTGGTGTAATTTGTAATGAACCAGAATCAGCTTTATCTCAATCACTCATATTTTGGTAATCCAAGAACAAAGAAGGGGGAGGGGGGTCCAAAAAACGTATATGCAAATATCTCACAAAGTAAATGTTTGAAAGTAAATGAAAACAATATTTGGTATTTAACCTTGAAATAAGAGCTTATTGTTAATAGGACATGAGTAGAAGTGGGGGTTTGGCGAAGGCTCAAAACTAAAAAATGCAAATATCTCGGTTAATATTCAAGATAGAGAATAATTATAATTGCATATAACAATATTTATAGTAAATTTAATTTTCAATAAGAATGGTTCTATGCAATTTTTCGATCTGACTTGTAGTAACGGAGATATTTCAAATTCCCTCCCCTCTCCTCCCCCTGGTCCGATAACAGCCGTTAACGAACTTGATCTTTTTTTTTTACAGAAAACGACTAAATATCGAGTTTGGTAACGATTAAACAATAATTGCAACCGCTAGAGCAGTAACAGACATATATATATATATATATATATATATATATAGATATATATATATAGCTTTGAACGGACCTCATTTTCGTCATCTACTAGGTAGGATCGAAGGCATTTGAAGAAAAATTTCGAAAATCGCGTCATAAGTACGACCTCAAAACGTGATGTCCTTTAAGCGAAATCTGCTAAAAACTCTGCACCTAGGTCATAAAAGAGGACCTTTCTCTATCTATTTATTGCAGCCAGTACTTGAAACAATCGATAATTAAAGAAAGTCTGTCACGCAGGAGCTGTATAAAGCGGATTTTCCAAATGTCGTATTTAAGGAATGAGTATCAGTTTCAAATCATATTCCTGTCTATGTACCGAAAACATGCCGCAAATGAATCATGTTTGTCTTGAGGTTATGGTCTCTTTAATGATAACAGTTCACTCTAGTGCATTAGTGCACTATAGTACCTACTACAATTACTAAAAATAACACTAAGTCCTATTTTTTTTTATTTTTATATTTATTCGTTTATTTACAACAACATAAATATTACAAGCAAATGATATGTTAGAAAAAGAGGCTTGACTATTGACTTGAGGTGGGAAGTTGTCCATTGACAATACCCACAATGGAGGGAACAATGGGCTGTTTATGGAGTTAAACTGAAACACTACACGAGAAGATCTCTTGGCCACTTACGCTTCAGACGTCGTCTTGGGTTTTCTGGAATATGGGTAGATGAATGTGATTCGACTAAAGGATTAGGATGTGCGGGAAGGAGAGAATGGAATTTCTGATATCGGGATTTGGCGAGGGTATGGACAAAAGGAATGTTGAGGTCGTTATGGAGAGTTAAATTGGATACGTAAAATGGGGAATCTGTAATTTTGCGGAGTATTCTGGATTGGAGGGTTTGGATTTTGTAGGAATTTGAAGGTTTGGTGGAACCCCAAAGTTCAAGTCCGTACGTCCATATTGGATGGAGTACTGTCGTATAAATCAGTCGTTTCTTGTGTAGTGATAGTTTAGATCTGTTGTCAAGCAGTTTTAGGTGAAGTCTGTACCGTCGACTCACTTCTTGTCTTTTTAATGTTCCAAGTTAGTCGCTGGTCTAATGTGAGTCCTAGATACCTAATTTGTGCTTTTTGAGGAATTAGTGCGCTATTGAGTGTAACTGGAGGGCAAATGGAACGTCGGAGGGTAAATGTTACATGGCTTGATGTGCTGCTAAGTCCATGTTAAAATGACAAACCCGAACAACAATAAAAATAATTACATAAAAGTAATAAGGTATTTTTTAAGCAAAATTTCATAAACAATTTTTTAATTATTATTTATAATTGAATAACATACGAACCGAAGCTATATATATATATATATATATACTTTGCCGAAGCCAAGGTATGAAGATTTTAAGGATTTTTTGTGTAATCTCTTTTACCATTTGTCGAATGAAAACATTGCATAGAATATAAGTGTATTAAATTACATTTACAAGATAGACGAATATGTAAATAGAAAACAGTGAAAGAAAAAAATAAAATTTACCAAAAGTAGTGAGGAGTGCTTTTAAGTCTTTTCTTTCCTCTATACAGTTTTTAATTAGTCACTGCCAGACGTATATGGTGGAAGGACCAATTGTATTTATTTAGTTATGTATTATTCTGTTTGGCTACTATGTGTAGGCGACATTTGAACGCGAGCTAATTGTGAATATATTTTTATTTTTGATAGCCATCAGATCTTTAATTGGAGAAGTGGATGTACAAAGCTGAATTTTTTTATACAGAACACAGTAGAGGAAGGATTCGTTTTATTATTATTCTGGAGTGGCAGGGAAAACGGATTCCAAAAATCATATTTTTCCGTATAATGAGAAATCAGTTTCTAGTACAAGTAGTTTTCTATTCATGAAGCCAATATTACTCTGGAAGTAAAACCTTCTATCTCAGTATGTTTATTTCTCTCATTAATACCTAGAACATTGTTCAACTTACTTTCATAAGACCATAAATTTTACTGATACACTTTGTTTATCTTATTAAACAACACTTCTTCGTGTAACTTATGCGTTTGCGTGAAATCAGTTGTTCTGTCATGATAATACTTTACTTCATTTGAACACTCCTGGTATTACATGACATGTCTTTACATCACGAAAATATGACTTTCACTCTTTGGTTCTGGCATTATGTCACTTTAAATGATATTAAGTCAGACATAACACTTTTTTTTACGGTTGGAATTTAAGACCTTAGAGATCTTTAGCGTCTCTCAAGCGAGACTCACGGGATTCGTAATCATAGTTTTTACGTCCAGACTGATCAACTTGACGTACAACTTCCGTGAACCAAGGAGGACCGGGAATAACATGTCTCCAGTACCAAGACGGAGAGGGGGCCACTATACCTGAAGGTGAGAGGGCGTCTCTGGTCACTTCACCTTGTGTAAGCCAGCTTGTGCACAGGATCTAAGGCAGACCCTTAGTCATCCAGAAGGGCCATCAAATGAAATGTATTTACTCGTAATACTGCTTCTGATCCACAAGAGCCATGCCACTAGAGTACTCTGCTAGCAAACTCGCGAACTAATTATCTCTCTTGGAAAGTGGAGGGTTGAGCCAGCGTACTAAAAGTGGTGGTTTATTTTTTCTCTGTCTTGAATATTATATTTGCATTTTGGGCAGATTTGCCTTAAGGGAAATCAGCTATTGAGGTCGTACTCATGACGCGATTTTCGACATTTTTCTTCAAATGTCCATCGATCCTACCTAGTGACGAAAATGAGGTCTCTTCAAAACTGTGTATATCATGTTACCACTCTAGCAGTCGCAATTATAGTTTAATCGTTACCAAACTCGATATTTAGTCTTTATATGGAAAACAAGGTATCAAGTTCGTTAACGGCTAAAATTGGAGCAGGTGGAAGGGGGTTTAGAGGTGAGGAATTTCGAATATTCGAAATATCTCTATTACTATACGTCGGATTGAAACATTGTATAGAGAGAGAGTCTTATTGCAAATTAAATTTACTATAAGTATTGTTCCATATATATTTTCCGTATAATGAGTATTAACCGAGATATTTGGATTATACAGTTTTAAGCTTTCAGTAAACCCCCTCTCCTACTAGTGTCGTATCAACAATAAGCTGTTATATCATTAACAACTTCATTTTGAAGGTTAAATACCAAATATTGTTTTTAGCAAATACCCTTCTTCTTTTGTTCTTGGATTTTTAAAATCTGAGTGATTGAGATAGAAATTATTTTGATATATTTCAAATTACTCCACTAGCTATAGTAAATAGTTTTCAATAAAATTAATATGTTATATTCAGATATATTTCATTAATTGTTCATCTTTCAGGTCTAGAATAATTCTATCTATTCAGGGCTGCGAAGTTGGCTGCCCTGTGTGTTTACAATTAAGACGCTTTAGGTTGTAGAGTTTATTAAATTCCAAATTGGGACATCGGTTTAGTTTACGCAGACCCAGCGTGACGAACTTTTTATTTTCGGTATTCATTAAACCCTCACCACTTACTCCTGCCATATTCACAATAAACACTTCTTGAACATCATTTACTTGTGCTGCGTAAGATACGTGCGAATACGTTGTCTGTTAATTAAGATGTTTCGTTCTTTATTAATTAAGATATAATAAAGATTCTAAATGACTCTTAGATCTATCTATTCCTTTTACCCGATATATTTAACACTAAAGTTCATAATTGTTAGTGGCTTAAATCGGACAAAAAATAGGGATGGGTTGAATTAGAGGAATGGAATTTGAAAATTTAATATCTCCGTTATTAGGAGTCGAGTCGAAAATAAGTAGAAAATATATCGGAGGAGAGATCAATAGTGTGTCATATAAGGACGTGAGAAATCTGCTTTGTTTACGCAGTCTCAGTGTCATGAACGTTATTTCAATACGTTTTCTTCGCACGCCAAAAGATTTGTACACGTTTCTCTATCAATCTAGGTGAATGGAATGCACGTTTCTACATGATCTGACTAATGTGAAGACCACCAAAGTCTTCAAATCAACCCACTTCAGTTCCCCGTTAACCCTACCACTTATCATACATGACAAATCATATACATTTTAGCAAATGTGCCTTAACGGAAACCAGCTATTGAGGTTGTACTCATGACGTGATTTTCGAACAACTTCCTCAAATGTACATCGATTCAACCCAGGAGATGACAAAAATGAGTTCTGTTCAAACTATATATATATATATATATATATATATATATATATATATATATATATATATATATATATATATATATATATATATATATATATATATATATATATATATATTGTTGCGAAAATTAAATAGATGAATAATCCTTCAGAGAGAGAGAGAGAGAGAGAGTCGCGTATTTGGAAAGTGTGACGTAGATCAAAGAGACCGACGGAGGGTCGAGACGCTTCTAGGCTCGTCTAGCCCAGCCTGGAATGAACTAGACTATTCCCCTTTGATGTATGCCGACAACCTATATAAAGAGGGCCTGCCGGGAGCGAGTCAGTATTATTGTCACCTGTCTTGATGTTCACATCAGTGCTTCAGTGCGACTTAGTGCAGTGTTTTTATAAGAAGACCAGTGTTGTGCCGTGAATGTAAGTAACAGTTTAGTGCCGTGTTTAAGACAGTGCAGTGCCGCGAAGTAAAGGACAGTGCAGTGCCGCGAAGTAAAGGACAGTGCAGTGCCGTCTTGTTGTGAATTTCAGTGAATTATTGGACTGTGACTCATTGAAGAACAGTGACGCTATCAGTGTATACTGTGAGTAGTAATTAAGAATAATTACTAAGTTTATTGTGCATTGTGAAATAAATTGTGCAGTGATAAAAACTGTGAAACTTGCGAGTATTTAATTTTGCAATCCAAAAGAACTCTTATTAAAAACGTTTATTACTGGTTTTGGTAATAAAAACGTAACAATATATATGCCTGTTACCGGTCTAGCGGTCGACTGAAGGATTGACAAAGTTCACTTCCTTCCTTCAGTTAAAAGTTTTCAGGGGGCTAAATACTTTTAAACTTAAACTTTTAAATATTTACTGTTGTTAGTTGATAACATATTTATATTCAAAATATTTGGAGGAATTATTGAGTAAAATTATCGATCATGTAAATCGTAATGGGAAATTATGTAACAATGTCTGCTGGTCCAAATTAATAATAATAATTGTTACATATTGGTGCTCAGGTTAGCCATGTGAGTTAAAGCGTTGACCTTTATCTCACACCCTGGCTAGAAAAGTGTGGTGTAACCTGTAGATAACCCGTCCCAATTAGCCTGAGTTGCAAAAAGTGGACGTTAATAAATAATAATAATATTACATATTGTAATCATTTCAGCTCAATTAAGTATCACTGTACTCGTACACTTTCAATTCTCAATAAATAAAGAAATAGTTTTAATAAGTTCAATTTCATGTGAAATGTAGGTTCTAAATATTTAAGGAATGAAAATACTACATCATTATTACCAAATTGTAAAGGGAATTTACAACCCTTCCTGAACCTAGTTCACGGATAAACAGTCCGTCACTAAAGGACTGTTTAAATAAAGCAGATTTTCACAAACTGGTTGGCACATTGTTAATCTCTGTTTCGTTTATTCTCTATTTCAAAGTAAAATTCAGATGACCGAGAACATAAATAACTTGAAGAATCTTTGAGTCATGAGATAATTTATAGAACAACAATTGTATAGCATCAACAGATGAGAAGATTGGTGCTATAGCATTTTCCGATTTCCAAAAAGAACTGAGATATTTTGAATTTTTGAAGTCCCCCTATTCTTGTTCTAATTTATCCATTAACAATTATGATCTTTAGTGCTGAATGTAAAATTTATATATCGAGTATGCTATAGGTTAAGAACGTAAAATCTTAATCAATGAGGTCATCACATAACGTATTTTGATAAATCTCACATAATAAAGGTCCATTGAAAACAATATTTGGTATTTATGTTTGGAATAAGACGTTTCATGGTATATTGCTTAATGGTGGGTGACTGAGGGCAGAACATTGGAATAAAATCAAATATCTCGGTTCATGTTCGAGATTGAGAAAACGTGTATGGAAAGACGTTCATACAATATTAATTTTTTTTTTTAAAAATAACGTTATGTACATTTTTTTGATCCGACTCTTAATATCGGAGATACTTTGAATTTTCTCTCAAGTAAATAAAATAAAATTTGTAAACGTTAATGTGAAAATTGATTCTTTTCTGATATTGTGGAAGAACTTCGTGGTACATGTTGAATTTAGTAAAACATAACTAAAAATTGAAGAATTCAAGCTTTCCGTGATGATTTCAAAATGGAAAATTTTGAAAACATGAGCTTGTGACATTGTGAAAATAAGACCTATTTAATTTTACTCAACTCATCTATAGCGGGAGGCCAGAAAAAAATTCTCTGACTTACAAGGCTAGTGGAAGATCCTATATAATGATGTAGCTGATAGTTTAGTTACCTTTTTGCATTAGATTTTCTCCCGATGAGGTTCCATGTGGACGCGAAAGTAATAGAGGAATAAAAATTGTTTTAATTATCATTTGAGGTTTCCATTTTTTTTTTTGCCGTTCCGCCATGGAGCGTTATGTTTAAAAATAACTTCTTTGTATTATCTTAACTACTTTATACTTTTTAACCACAAACACATTCACTCAGCTCCTTTTTCTCATACATCTTTTAACCTTGCACTAATACATGTGAATTAAAGCGTTGACTTTAATCTCAAATGGTAAACCTAGAATGGCGAGTTCGATTCCTACTGGGCAAATAGGAATTCATTTAGTGACGGAATTCATTAAATAGAATACACAGTCCCACCCTGGCTAGGAAACGGTGGTAACCTGTAGATAACTCGTCTCAATTAGCCTTAGTTGCAAAAAGTGGACGTTAATAAATAAAAAAAAATACATATCTCGAGGCTCAGGTTAGCCATGTGAGTTAAAGCGTTGAACTTTATCTCATAAGGTAAGCTTAGAGTGGCGAGTTCGATTCCCGCCTGCGCAATAGGAATTTATTTAGTGACGGAATTCATTAAATAAAATCATTAGTCCCACCCTGGCTAGAAATGGGGGGCAACCTGTAGATAACTCGTCCCAATTAGCCGTAGTTGCAAAAAGTGTACGTTAATAAATAATTTAATTTTAATACATATCTCTCAAACATATGATCTACAAAACATATGATCTAGAACAGGTATGGGCAACCTTTGACATGTTGTGGGTCAAACTTTATTGTGCAAATACGTTTGCGGGCCGTTTTTAAAAGTAGTGCATTTTAAAGTAGTAATTTTTAACAATAAATATCAGACATGAAATTATAACGACAATGTTATTATAATACAATTTATTAAAATAACAAAATGAAATAAAAAGGAACAACATTATAATTAAACCATGAAATTTGGAATTATTACAAACAACGAAAGTAATAGCGACACCGAAATCAAGGAAACACGAGCTTGAATTTGTCAATCGATGTGTGGATTAATTCCACTGATACAAAGACGAAAAGAATTTTCCAAATTATCGTCATTCTGCCTTTTACGAGGTTTTGATTTATTAACTTTCACCATTGAAAGGAACTGTTCGTATTTATAAGTACTACCGATTTCACAATCTCCCCTAATCTTCCGCATTTGAAGTAAGTAGTGTATTATTTTTATATTTTTTTTATATATATTTGTATTAATTGGGTTTTTCAAGATAACCAATCAAATATTACAGCGGCCTGGTTGTTTCCCATATATGATATAGAACAATTAGTTAAGGAGAATTTTAATCAGTTCATGCTGTCGTTTGAAATTTAAAGAATGTTCCATTTCATTTTAGAGTACAGGCGTACTATGAGCATATCATTCTAAGCAATATTACATTGTAGATTGGTTGATATTTAGTGGAAATAGTCATTTCGTCTGTTTGCACCGCTCACTTAAATTAATATAACTGTATTGATCTAAAATTATACAATTCGTCATTATACTTTAATAGGAAACCTTTATAATATATAAGCTCATAAATACCACGTGAGCAAACCCTCAGTGTTATACAGTTTTCTTGGAAAAGAAAGTAATTTCTCCTCCGTAATGGAAAACATTGATCTTTGTAAAAGCCACTTAACTTTCTGAGGAAGCTTTCTAGCTTTGGAGAAGTCGTGACCCCTGATGTAGATGCGAGAACAGACTCTTTCTCTGGGCGAAACTTTACGACACTGCTCGCCAAGAGCGATGTTAAAGGGGCTGGCCGGCTCAGTTTTAGGGCATTCGGCAGTAAGGGTAGCTGTTCCCGCCTCCCCTATTACCCTGATGGACAGGGTGGAGTTCCTAGCAAATTCTCCACTAGCAAGGCTCAACCAGGCTTTGCACTCCTTTTTCGCTCCCTGTTTTCGGCCATTTTGCAAATATATGTAATTTTTTTTTAGGACCAATAAAAAACCTTGTCCTCTATAAGTAGTTTAATATGAAGAGTGCACTTTCACAGAACAAGCTTCACCATCAGAGCCTACAGACCAACCGCAAAAACCTTAATAATAGCATTCATAGCATGTGTGGGAAACTGTCAAAATAACTATAAAAAATTATATACTTGTAAGGGATTAAAACTATAAAAATTAAAAAAAAGTAAACCAACAAATATAAAAAATACTATAGGCGTACAAAACAAAACATAAAACTATCAAAATTAAAATACTAAAGGGTCCGTCCACAGGTTTTACGTAAACTGACCAGATTTACCACCTCCTGGTATGACACACTACTAATCTCATCTCACCTTGTATTCTCTATTTTTGAGTAAAAAATATTTGCTATTTAAGCTTCAAATAAAGTGTTTCAGTATATAACAGAGTATTTTTATTCTGCATGTGTAGGAGTAGGGTTTTATTGAAGACTGAAAACTAAAAAAATGCAAATATCTCAGTTAATATTGAATATATATTAACACTACCCCGAGCAACGAGATGCCAAATTATATATATATAAATATATATATATATATATATATATATTATATAGATATTATAGATATATAATATACCTGTATATAATAATATTTCTAGTAAATTTAATTTGAAATACGATTGGATATACAAGTTTTCCATCCGACTCATAATAACAGGTATTTTTTTCAATTTTCGGAATTCACCCTCTAAACCTCTTCTCCCACTAGACCGGTTTCAGCCATTAACGAACTTGACGTTCAGATGTCCATGAAAGGCTTATTACTTGGTTTGGTAACGACAAGACAAAAATAACGTCCTCTAGAGTGGTAAGATATAGTAATTTTTTTTTGTTTTAGCAGATTGAGGTTGTGCTCATGACAAAACGTTTCATAAATTTCTTCAAATGTAAAATTATATATATATATATATATATATATATATATATATATATATATATATATACATATAATTTGGGATCTCATTGCTCGAGGTAGTGTATTGGGGTAATTATTAATTTGGGAACTTATCTATTCGTAACGTTTTCTTCAAAATTTCCTACATAATGCTCATCAATGACTAAAACAAAATGCCTCATCATATTTAATATCATATTAGGAATTTCATTGGGTAAACAGATTTCCTTCTAACAAAGCATGTTTGAATGTAATTCTACCCTGTTTCGGCGTAAACCGTCCAGATGTGCTATATAATTCTTTTCGAATTTTAATTTATGGGTCGTAAAGTATTGAACAATGAATAGGGCATGAATCATGCTTTTCAATAACTCACATTCATGGTATTAATCGAGAATAAATTATTTGTTTAGTAGATGGCGCATTGACCTACTATTAAATTCATGGTACACAACTCGCCCGAGACTGAAATATGTCGATTGAATCGTCAGAGAGAGAGAGAGACCTGACGTTGATTCTTATTGACTGTCGTGTTTGCTGTGTTGGATGGGCCGGTCCTGGAGTCATTTTGATAGCGAAGCAGATAAAATATTTGCATATCCACTACAAACGTGATTCAAAGCCCTCCCCTCTCTTGGAGGTGGGCTTTCGATTCGACTACAACTTTATATTAAGCGGATTTGCCATCTGCCTGAAAACTTTGTGTGTACTCCTGCCATAGCAGGGAAGGAATTCAGTGAGCGAAGAGTATATTCGATGTTATGAAATATGCCGGTGGTATGGAGGGGTAAACAAGCGGTATGAGGTTGACATATAATGCCAGAAATGCGGAAACGTACACATCAAAGGTACCCACAGAATGCCGAAGGGTGACACAAGTGCCTCTTTCAATTAACTCCTGAATTCCTACAAACTAGAATATTGCTAGCATTGACTTTGATTTAGTATTTCATGTATTGTTACTAATGTATATAGTGTAACGGATATTTTAAATTAAATGGCTAAATTTCACCATATAACATTTATTTAGAAAGCCGACATATTCTACCAACGAGACATCATCAGTCTAAGAGAAGAGCTGTAAACAGGAAATTTACGAAAGCACTTTAACTAGTTAATAACGAACCTGAAATTCTTCATATGCTTTCCTTTGGGGCTCAGGTTAGCCATGTGACTTAAAGCGTTGGCCTTAATCTCACATGGTAAACATAAAGTGACTAGTTTGATTCCCGTCTAGGAAAATAGGAAATTATTTAGTGACAAACTCATTAAATAAAATCTTTAGTCCCTCCCTGGCCTGAAAAGGGCGGCAACCTGTAGACAACCCATCCCAATTTAGCCAAAAAAGGAAAAAGTGGACGTTCATAAATCATGAACGAGTGAGTGAAGAAGAATTTATGACATTTGAAGTGACTCAAATACGTGAAACGAAATATAACACTACATTTTATGTTAAATTCAACATGGAGTTCGATTCCCGCCTGAGCAGTAGAAATTTATTTAGTGACGAACTCGTTAAATATAAATATAAAAAGAAGCGCAGCCGAGGTGTGACTGTGGGGATAATAATGAATCATCGCTGCACATAATCAAGGAATGCACGCTCTATGACCACAGCAGGCTGAATCTAATGAGAGCAGTATGCAGCTACTCCACTGACCCGTGCGATTTCGTCAGCACCGCAGAAAACTTTCAAGAATTTAAAAAAAAAATCATTGATGAATGGAGGAAGAGGAAAAATAAATAAACATATAATCAAACATAACCAATCCTAGTCCTGTCCCAACAACATAATGACCTAAAGTGGCATTAGTGCGCAGCTAGCGCTAGGAGCCATGTAAAAAAAAAAATATATCATATAAAGGATCCCTAAGAACAGTGTATGATATAAATATAAATAATAATATTTCCAAGTCTCACAGCAGTGTTTTGTAAATGAAGAATATTGTGTACTTGGAGAAAGAAAAAGACGTCCAATTCTTCACAAATTGGAAAAGTCCGTCACGCAGGGGCTGCGTAAACTAATCCCCAGATTTCCCACGTGTAGTTTTACAATAGAGAAATTTCACGAGAGCCCAAGAGTTAAGAAAACGACCGACCTAGCTTTTGGCGGGAAACTCACTCTCATCCGTTATCCGCCCCGATTTCATCAAATTGCAAATATCTCGGTTAATATGCAAGACAGAGAATAAATGTATATAACAATAGTAAATGTAATTTGCAATAAGATTGATTCTATACAATTTTTCGATCCGATGTATAGTAACGGAAATATTTCAAATTTTAGAAAATCCTCACCTTTAACCCCCCCCCCCCTCCCACTGGTCCGATTTCAGCCATTAAGAACTTGATCTTTCTTTTTACATAAAACGACTAAATATCGAGTTTGGTAACGATCAAACAAAAATTGCGACCGCTAGAGCGTTAACAGACAAATATATATATATATATATATATATATATATATATATATATATATATATATATATATATATATACAGTTTTGAACGGACCTCATTTTCGTCATCTACTTGGTAGGATCGATGGACATTTGAAGAAAAATGTCGAAAATTCCGTCATGAGTACAACCTCAATAGCTGATTTCCCTTAAGGGAAATCTGCTAAAATTTGTGAAGAATTTGACGTCTTTTTCCTTATCCGAATTTCCAAGTCTCACTGCATTATTATTCATAGTCAGCCTCATACGTTTCTATATTTGTAATATTAAATTTGTTATTTTAAAACAGTAATCATTTTGTCCACTACTCTAGTTTAGTCCATGTGTTTATTTACTTTTTGATGTGAAGAGTCCTGAAATGGTTCTTGAGGGAAATTCAAACGAGTGTTGTTGAGCTAAAGGCGATCTGCCATCAGAGACGATTCCTTCAGATTTCTGACATGCCTCCCCCCTCAGGATGGATGAGATGGCTTCACAGCCTTTATCGATCTTATCGCAGCTTAGTCATCAAGAGTCTTTGAGGCTCGAGTGTCTTCGGCTCCTGACCTCGTTCCGGCCACTTCAGCTTTAGGCCGGAAAATCTCCAAACTCAATATTCCCCTTTCCCCGTAATTTCTATGGGTCGTCCTCACCCTCCCTGTAACAGGCTTAAAGCGGCGGCTGTCAAACAGTAAATGACAGGTTACAGCCCATTTTGACGGCATATTGTCAATTATCCACTCTGTCGCTTTTCATTTTTAGTGCGAAGAAACTTGTCAAATAACGGTTATGTATTTACGAGCACCGCATCAATGATGATTGACCCATTACATGAAATAAACAGCTTAACCGAAAAATCGTTTTAATTGATTTCCGTATAATGATTCCGATTTGTTTATTTATGTTTTCATAAGATTTTAAAGCTTTAGAAAACATAAAACTTACAAAATGTCAAGGTCCTTTTCTTTGTTTAAGAAATTTTCATTTATATATTCTTCATATTTTATGGCAAGTGTCTTCAATAAAATTTCAATTTATCCAATAAATTTATTTGGTGCAAACTTTATTGAAACTGCCCTACATGTTTCGTGGCTTACTTGCACTTTTTCAGGGGCTATCCCCCTTTAAAAAATATAAAAAATTAATTACATTAATTTAACACATCCCTAAATAATTCTTTTGCTATATATTGTATTAGTATGTGCCTGCATCTATGATATACTTATTAAATCTAACTATAAATTTCTACTTATATTTCTGAAGTGCTCGTTTACCTTTTACATTCGTTGCGACTGTCCTCACAGTGGAGGTAGTTGATACTGAGAAGTTCCCGAAGTAGGTTAAGTCAGCTGACTACTGTAAATAATCGATTTTTAGTCAGTCTTAACCTACCTAAATGTAAGTAGAAATTTATAATTAGATTTAATAAATATATCATAGATGTAGGCACATACTAATACAATATCTAGCAAAAGAAATTATTAAGAAATGTGATAAATTAATGTTATTAATTTTTTATATATTTTTTTAAAAAAAGGATAACCCCTGAAGAGGTAGCAAGTAAGCCACGAACACGTAGAGCACCAAAAAATGTTTCTTATTGGAGACCCTTGCCATGAAATATGAAGAATATATAAATAATATTGGGTTCAGAATAAGAAGAATAAATTTATATTGTCTAGTTTTAAAAAAAATTTAAATACTTAATGTCTCTTGGTAAACCTTGAGGGGCACATTCGATTCCTGCCTGGGAAATAGAAATTTATTTAGTGAAGAATTCATTAAATGGAATCCCCAATCCCACCTTGGCAAAAAAAAGTCCGTCACGCAGGGGCTGCGTAAACTAAGCAGACTTCCCACGTGAAGTTATACAGTAGATAAATTTGCCCAATAACAACTGTTGTAGTAAGGTATCTCTAAGCCTAAGAGGGACGAGTAGTTATGAAAACGGCCGCCAGAGCTATCGGCGGAACGTCCCGAACATAGCCGACCCCTACCGATCACATACAGGATACACATGCAAATATCTGGGTTAATATTCAAGATAGAGAATAAATGTATAGAGCAATATTTATATTAAATTTAATTTGCAATAAGATTGGTTCAATACGATTTTTCGATCCGACGTATAGTAACGGAGATATTTCGAATTTTCGAAAATCCTCCCCTCTAAATACCCTCTCCCACTGGTCCGATTTCAGCCGTTAACGAACTTGATCATTCTTTTTACATAAAAAGACAAATTACGAGATTGGTAACCTTTCAAACAAAAATTGCGACCGCTAGAGCGGTAAGAGACAAATAATGGACATTTGAAGAAAAATGTCGAAAATTCCGTCATGAGTACAACCTCAATAGCAGATTTCCCTGAAGGGAAATCTGCTAAAAGGTCGTAACCTGTAGACAACCTGTCCTAATTAGCCATAGTAGCAAAAAGTGGACGTTATAATTACGAACAATATCAAATACGACATTGGTCAACACTCTTCACTATCAAGCTTCAATCAATAGTTTTTGATTCATCCCAAAATTCGTTTTGAAAATCGGATAGGATCTTTAAAACCATAAATACAGGGAGAAAAATGACTGAACTTATTACAAAACTGTTGTAGAGGCATCAACTATATATATATATATATATATATATATATATATATATATATATATATATATATATATATCTTCTTAACTGCAGATGAACCCTTCTTAAATCGTTCGAAATATTCGGTCAATGAATAAACACTGCTTTTCTTCCTTAAAAAAAAATAAAATAGAAAAAAAAACGAAATAATTAATTAATATCAATTGTCTAGATAGTAATCTCTCCAGAATTAAGAATATAACCATTGACTAATTAATTCCTCTTAATCCCTGACTTGTTGTTATACAACCAAGATAGATGTATACTAATGAAATTTTGTAAGGGATTTCAATAATGTGAGGACAAAAGTAAAACCTAATGGTTGCAGGACGTCCTTCTTATTCGCAGAAAGTATTTTCTCAACCTATGACGTCATAATAAAAGCTCTACATCGATATTTTTTATATAAAACATATCGAGTTTTATAAAACATGTAGTTCGTCGTCTGCCTAAAAGTGGACAAGGAAGATTAGGAGTTCAGAGAAGAAAAAAAAATGTCTACTTTGTGTGAGTTATTTTGTGTCGGATGGAAAAACGCTAGCTTACTTCACGTGTTATTAATGTAATGTTCTTCAAAAATTGATTTATGATATTAGCAAAGATATTTGATTTTGCATTTTCAGCCATGTGTACTCACACCCTACATAAAGGTCTCCTTTAAATATACCATGTCCTACTTAAATTTCTTGATTACCAAACAGGAAAATAAATTATAGAAAGTAAAATAATTTGTGGGTAATTTTTCTTACTGTGAAATTAGTTTAGTTTACTCAAACACTCGGTCGCTCACTGAAAAATTCGTTTTGTTTACTAAAACTTTAATCTATAATGGTCCACCCTCTTCAATGTGTTAAGAACAGATAAATTATGTAAACAGGAATGAAAAATACGAAGATAATTCTGTATTTTGTACAGAATACAGAAGAGTACAGTGTAAAATGGGAGAATCTCTCGATCCACCGACAGTGTATGAGAACACAACTGTCATATCCAGAGAGCAATGGTGACAGTGATGTGATAGGCATCACATTACCTGTCAAAGCCAGTCAACATCCTGTCAAACTAACTATTGTTGTTGTATGTAGCGCCCACTCCAGGTCGCTCTCATTGACTGGACCTATTTCAGATATATTTTTCTATTTATTTTCATATATATATATATATATATATATATATATATATATATATATATATATATATAGGCTTGGGTCTCACGACCTGTAATGGTTTTCCGGTCCATTCTTAAAATACACCAGGAAGGCTTGTAAAGAGTATATCATGGGAGGACCTAATGTATCAATTCCCATGCATTTATATATCTAAAGCTACAAAACGATACTTGAAAAAAGTCCGTCACTCTTGGGCTCCGTTAATTAAGCAGCTTTCCCACGTATTTGCACTTACTTCAAAACGTAAAAGTTTAATGATAACATTATTCTGAAATTTAGACTTCAAATAATTTGCTTCATAACATTACAGCGTATTGTTTGTAAATATGACATGAGTAGGACTGGGGGATTACTGAATGCCGAAAACTGAAAAAATGCAAATATCTCAGTTAATAATCAAGATAGTGAAACAACGTAAATAACAACATTTGTAGAACATTCTATTAGCAATAAGATTGGTTCTATACAATTATTCGACCAGACGCATAATATCGGAGATATAACAATTTTTCGAAATTCCCTCCTCTAACACCCCTCTAACTTGTCGGATTTCAGCCATTAGCCAACTTGATCTTTAGTTTTACATAAAACGTTTAAATATCGAGTTTGGTAACGATGAAACAAAAATTGCGAACACTAGATCTTTAACAGACAAATACATACATATATATATATATATATATATATATATATATATATATATATATAGTTTTGAACGGACCTCATTTACATCATATCATGGATAGGATCGATAGACAATTGAGGAAAATTTTCGAAAATCGACTCATGAGTACGAACTCAATAGCTGATTTCCCCTAAGGTATATCTTCTAAAATTGACACTATTAACTAGTGAGTTTGGTAATGATGAAATGAAGAATTGATATATGCACAGAAGAGAAAATATATGGTGCGAAAGCTCACCACAGGTGGCTACTTGGCCCCAAAAATATCACTGGTCTCGTCAACGGCTGATTTATAACACTCAAATAATTTATATATTTTACTATCTATATACGTTTGTTTTTATAGCATAAACCAACGTTTATTTTAAGGCCAAAGGACAATTGTGACGAGTTATTTACAAATTACATACAAGGACTACCAAAACGTCTGTCACGAAGGGGCTGCGTATACTCACCATATCATTTCTATTTCTTAGTAAAAATCCGATAAATAGAAGGGGGGGGTTAATGAAGGCTGAAAGCAGGAATAACTCACTTAATATTTGAGTTACGCAAAAATGTGTAGAACAATAATTGTAGAACATTAATAGGTAAACAATATTGGTTCTCTAACATTTTTTGATCTGGCTCACAATAACAGAGATATTTTGAATTATCCTATCCCCTCTAACCCTCACCCTCCTTACATCGTCCGATTTCAGCCACTAACGATTTTGGATACTTACTTACTTGTAAAGTACTCAAAGCTATGTAAAGTTACAATGCTTGAAGTTGAAAAAAAACCACCTTCACCAAGATTAAAGTAACTGCACTAAGAGATCCAGTTTCCTTTCTCAAGAACAGCGTAATAGAATTTCCCCTTGCCAACCAAATGCACTTACATTGCCTTCGTTCTAAGAAGGATGTAAAAATGTTTCGCCGGCTTGAAGCTCAGAGAAAGAGAGAGGGAGAAAGCTCAGAGGAAAGGCTCACGATCGACTCTTTGAATAAGTAAAGCAGCGCTGCCGGTATATTTGTTCTGAATAAAAAATGCATAGAAAGAAATACGAATACAGGAGAAGGGATGGCCTCGACCTGGGAGGGGTTTACTAATCCAGGCTGGATTCCTAGCTACGGGAAGTTGGGTTGACATTTATTAAAAATCCACAGGTAAACCTTCGGAAAAGAATTTTGTACGTCTAACAGACAAGATTTATGTTTGCACACGAGCGAAGGTCTAATATATGTTCACCTTAAGCACTCGAAAATGGTGGGGGAGGAATAGATTTTTCGGAGAGGCACAATTCTTTAACATACAAACGGAATGTTTAGAACCTATAATCATATATTCTACTTACAAAGGTGTATTAGAAAAGCTAGAAGTCCGCGGGATAGTTTTATACAAAAGACAAATGCTGTACAAAAATTTAAATATAAATTAAACTTCAAATATTCAGTACAGTATTTACTTATTGTTCAAGATTGTATAGCCACTAGAGCTGCGACACTAATGCTAAAATTAATGAAAATAGGAATAACAGAGATGTTGGTTGGTCAGCTGTTAGGAACTCATTGTCCTTTTGTTTAAAAGATGTGGTTTATTAAAATTAAATTTTTATTAACGTGTACTTTTTGCAACTAAGGCTTATTGGGACGGGTTGTCTACAGGTTACTACCCTTTTCTAACCAGGGTGGTGGTATATTAAAAATACAAATAGAAAACTGTTCATTTAATTCAATGAAAATGCGAATTAAAATCAGCTGATTCCTAAATGGAAAAAAATAACCAAATATTTAAGAACCAAATTATTATCATGTAAATTTTGAGTTTTGAGTTTATAACCCGTCCCGATTTGCCATCCATGTGACGAATTCAATAAAAATCAGGAATTTTTAATTCCAGGCGGACCAGTTGTTTTCAATTATAAAACATGTAACACGTATTATTTACAGACTGTCTGCTGATAAAAAATCCCGATAAGCCTCAGTGTTATAAAATGGGTACTAGACGGGAGGAAGTAGTTCTTGCCAGACTCAGGATCGGCCACACATACCTGACACATAGACACTTAATGACAAGAACTGATAACCCTATGTGCAAATACTGCAACAAACACCTAACGATAAAACACATACTGACAGACTGCATCCAACGAAAAAAACTTCACATACCCTACGATATGATAGAGCTAGTAATTGACAGCAGCCCACATATATATATATATATATATATATATATATATATATATATATATATATATTCCACATATACTAACACATCTAAAACACATAAACACTTACAATAGCACATTGTACAAAATAGAATAGGTTTACAGCATACTTAAAAAGATTTAAAAGGTTTAACTTTTATTATATTCTTTAGACAAAGCACGGATATAAGAAACAATCAGATATTAAAGAAATATTTTCCATAATATAAAAACAAAGTACAACAAAGGTAAGTGCATGAAGAAGTAAATATATTATTCTAATTAGGCCAATCACCATCGCTGTGGGGCACAAACCAAATAAATAAAAAAATAAAATAAAATAAAATTACATAGCAGTCTATTCAGTTAAACTAACAGAATTAAGTTTACTTTATAATTACGTGCTCTCAAGATGACCTGTTTCTATCTTTCGTTGTACAACGAACATTTCATCCTTCTTATGTTTGTATTTTGCACGGTTTCTAATTCATTCATCTCATGTCGTTATTTTTTTTATTAGTATTTTATGTGAAACTATTATTATTTTTTTTTTAATAATTTTGTTTATTTTCACAGTTGGCATCCTTAATATACACAAATCCTGTCCTAATTGCCGGTAAAATCGTTTTGATAAATCCATGTCTACCAAACAGACAGAAAATATTTTCAATTTTGATGACATTGTTTGTTGAAACCCCTGAAACGTTAAAAAAAAAAATTATCCCTTCCGATTTTAAATAAAATTTTATAGATAACCTTGAGAGTTTGATTTGTGCAGAGATTACTACATTTAAACAACTTTTTTTTTCAGAGATATCATAGTGGTGTATGAAATTGTAGACACTGGTGTATCAACAAAAGGTCGTTATTAGGCATAAATGTGTTAATTGCTTAATACTCTTAATAACCTAAACATATTATTTGCAATACAAAAAATTCTCATATTTATCTACCTTTTTTTTGGTCATTTATGGAAGTTATTCCTTCATTTTCTATTATGGAAGTCAGGGAAACAAACGCCAAGCCTAATTTTTCATAGTTTCTGAAGAGGCTAAAATGCGCTTGGTGGGAATCCAAAGTTAGCCTATGGAAATACTAAATTAAAGCCCGTCTCGCAGTGGCTGCGTATATTAAGCACATTTCCCACATGACTTACTATAGATCTTATCTCGACATATATCCTCCATATTTAAGGAAACATCCGATGAACAGAAGTTGGGGTTTACAGAAGGCAGAAAACAAGAAAATGCGAATAACAGTCATAATATACGAGGTACGAATAAATATATAGAGCAACAAGAGATTACTACCAAAAGTCTATACTCAGGAGGTGTCTAGGGTTGAGATAAACCCAACTCTGATTGTAAATGACACCTGCCACAACTTACAAAGATAAGTGATAAGAATGAGGAAATAAGGACGACCCTTATATTAAACTTTTTCCTGTTTTGACTTGAATATGATCTTAAATTATTATATTTTGAGAATAAAAGGTGGTCGTTTCTGTAAACTTCTTAATTCATAAGCCTCTGAGGATAGCTCCAATCCTACCATAATGTTCCTCGGGTCAGTTTTGGGGGTAATTACTTAGACATTTATAAGGCTTTAAGAGAGAGACTCGCTGCATTTTCCCACTAAATCTCCAGCCTAATAGCCTTATCACATTTCCCGTAGCCTGAGGTGAGTGTAGCCTTTTATAAAGTCCTTAAAATACCTAGTATCAAGAATGGCCCTAATAGAAATACTTTTTAAAGTTTTTAAATGCTTCCTCTGAAGAAAAAAAAAAGATCCATCTCCGTTAAGAAACCCTTACAAAGGCGATGGATTATATACATTCAAATTGTATGAAAATTATTGCCTGTGTTTCTCTTAATTTTCCTTTTAAAAGAATTTAAAGACCGGTTTCTTCTATAGCGAGGTTTCTCCTTTAAACATGTTTCTATTTTACTATTGGTTTTCTTGTTTAAATTAAAAAAAAAAATGAAATTAATCCCAATCATTACAACTTGTTGCTGTTTTCAGTTAATTTTAGAAATGTTTTTAAGTTTTTATAGTACATACATTTTTCAACAGTATTTAAAAAATGTTATTTATTCTTCCTTGTATGCCGAGACAAAGAGAATCCAATCATACTGGAATACTTTTCATTTTACTTTATTATGACAGAGTGCACATTCAGATCACTAACCCGTGTTCAGTGTTTATTGATACACACACACACACACACACACACACACACACACACACACACACACACACACACAAAAGAAAAAGATACAATACAAAATCAAAGGAATATAGGTGAACAGTAAAATAAGGAATAAAATTGAAGTCAATCAATTCAGAATTAAAATTTAAACTTAAACATACTACTATCGACCACAAATAAAATAAAACTTATTTGAGAAGACAAAACTCAAAGCTAACAATAAAAAACCTAAACGAGTAAACAACATTTGCATGTAATTACAATTCAAACAAATTCGATGCTGACTACACATGACTTTCTTTTATTAATATTAAAGTTAATAGACAAATCGTATATGGCTGCATACCATTTAAAATTATTTCAGTTCTAATTGATATATTTCCTTCATCATGCATACAATAAAAAATCAAAGACTTCTGCAATTTTTTTTATTTTCACCCAACTCAAAACTGGTCCTCCTCCCACTCTGCCGATTGCATCAAAAGTGATAGTGCACGACTGGATGTGCCTTAATTGTGAATTTTCGACAATATAAACTATGTATATCAAAGGTAGTCATGCATTTTTTCATACAGCTCTTTTTAAGTTTATAGGCTCACTTTTGGTAATTAAGTACAAAATTTTAATCAGTCGATTTTAGTCTTGGGATGTATCAAGTTCGTGGCACTAGACTGCAAAGTGTGAGACAGTTTTTTATTCTCGTAAGTTATTTTTTCCAAATTATCTAAAGAGTCCGAGAGTTCTGAATATTTATTACTAATTTATAGCAATGTTTTAATTATGTTGTACTAATTTATTTACTACTCGTACGTTTATATAGTCTGTAACTCGACATACATTTGAAATACTGAGGACTACTGCACGTGCGATAGGCACAGACTTTGTTCAGGCATTGTAGCAGCCGTCAAATGCCTGCTTGGTTGTTATTTTACAGTCCGCCCAATAAAATTCTTTAAGACTACTTGCAGGATTTATTTCTTTTTTTCATGTCCTAAAGGATTATTCTCCTTAAATTCTTACCTCATATTATTATGCTCAGAAAACTTTATAATTAATATTTTATAAATCAAAAAGCAGCATAAAAAAAAAAGTCTGTCACGCAGGGGCTGCGTTAACTAAGCAGATTTCCCACGTGCGTATTTTGCATTTAACTCAAAACGTAAAAGTCCAATGAGAACAATATTTGGTATTTAGGCTTCAAATAAAGTGCTTCATAACATAATAGAATTTTTGAAAATATGAGATGAGTAGGAGTAAATAATCAAGGTAGTGAAAAAATGTACATAACAACATTTATAGAACATTACATTTTCAATAAGATTGGTTCTATACAATTTTTCGATCCGACGCATAATAACGGAGATATTAAGACTTTTCGAAATTCTCCCCCTCTAACCCCCCCCCTGCCCCTGGTGCGATTTCAGCCATTAACGAACTTGATCTTTCCTTTTGTATAAAACTAAAACATATCAAGTTTGGTAACGATAAGACAAAAATTGAGACCGCTAGAGCGGTAACAGACAAATATATATTGTTGCGAGAATCGGATGAGTGGGCGAATACACAAAGAGAGAGAGCCACGTGAAAGGAGGAACAAAGACTAGTGGAACGGGCGAAGCTAATTAGGGCCATTCTAAGTAGGGCCCCCAGCAGAATCTAATTAAGGCCTTCCAGGAAGTTCTGGACCTTTCCTTGGCTAGGCCCTTCTACAGGTATATATAAGGGACTCTCACAGTACCCCGAGAGTTCAGTTGACGCTCGACGGTCTTCGAGGGATGTTCAGCGCTACAGTGCGACTTAGTGCAGTGCGGTAATGTGTGGTGCCGTGAAGAACAGTGTTGTGCCGTGAAGTAGTGAAGTAGAGGACAGTGCAGGGCCGTCTTTTGTGAATTTCGGTGACCGTGAGTGAATTATTGGACTGTGAAATCTGAGGAACAGTGACACTATCAGTGTAATACTGTGAGTAGTAATAATCAAGAGTATTGTGCATTGTGAAATAAATTGTGCAGTGATAAACTGTGAAACTTGTGTGTGTGTTTAATTTTGCAATACAAAAGAACTCTTATTAACGTTTATTACTGGTTTTGTAATAAAAACGTAACAATATATATATATATATATATATATATATATATATATATATATATACAGTTTTGAACGGACCTCATTTTTGTCAACTCCGGGGTAGGATCGATGGACATTTGAAGAAAAAATTCGAAAATCGCGTCATGAGTACAACCTCAATAGCTGATTTCCCTCAGGGGAAATCTGCTAAAAACTATTACATAATTCGTAAACTAGCATTAATTACCCGGAAGGACAGGATAAAATATGTTTTTAGAGTTCTAAAAATAATTTTCCGATGGACTTATTTTCTTAGAAATATTAATTTTAGACCTTAAACAAAAACATATTTCGATATTGAATTTGTTTCTAATATAATAATAGATATCAAAAACCCCTTTAACCCAAAAAAGAGCGAATGTTAAACAGAAATAACTCAATTCTGACATTTATGTAATCGTTCTATTCCTTTTGGCCAATTGGCAAAACAACAAGTGATTAGTATTAATTAAAAGTATTTGATGTTGGTGCCACATGGCATTCTTTTACATCTGTTAAATTCATTGGTAAATCAAGAGAGTCGAGTACGTCTGGTAATAGGAATTTATTGACGAACTCATTAAATAAAATCTTTAGTCTCACCCTAGAGAAGTGAGGTAACTTATAGATAACCCGTCCCAATTAGCCTTAGTAGCAAATAGCTAGTGCTAATAAATAAATAATATTAAATTTAATAAACAAAATGCTTGGATGCACTTAATTTAAAAGGATTTAATTTATGTTATATACGTTATCTCCAATCCAATGCATCGGAGGATAAATTTGTGTTGCGGGTTCGATTTCCGTGTAAGGAACTAGGAATTTATTTAGTGTCGAAAGCAGTATTAAAATCTTCAGTTCTAGAAAAAAGTAGTGACCTGTAAATAAGTCATCCTAATTAGCTCTGTAGCACAAAGTGGACGTTAACATATTATATTTTAATAAATGTTCTAAAAAGTATGCAGTTTTTACGGATAAAACTGTATTCTATATTAATAAGATTGGATTTACTTGGTATTCATACAGCGCTTAGGTAGATTTCTAAATTTCAGGAAGATACAACAAATTATGTTGTGATAAAAACGTCTGTGTGAATATTTTAGATATGAGTTGGTAGAAAAATTGCTGATAATTACGAAAATTAAAGCGTTTTCTAATTGTACCTGAAAATTGAGTAAAAATTAATTGTAGATTGCAGTTAAACAATATATATATTTCGAAACGCTAGAAAATCCTTGAATAGAGAAAAAAGAGAGAATGGCTAATTGCAAGCAATTTAGTTTTTATTTTCTCAGTTAAGCTAAGTGAATTTTAAGGAGAGAAGCGTAGCTGGGGAAAGATACAACTATTTGTATTCAAAGTAAGTGTGGTTGTTCTATTTTTCCTTCGCAATGTCCTCTTCTCCCAGAGTTTTGGTTTTGAGAACTTCATCAACTCATTTCTACTTTTCCTTAAAGGTCCTTAGTAAAATATCCCTGAAATTCAAGCTACAGATTTTTAGTTAGCTTGAATTTAGGGAATATTTTAGGACTTTAGAAGAGCTGCCTAGAATATTTTTCAAAAAGACTGCTAAGACATATATATATATATATATATATCAATTAATAATAATATTTTGTTTCGTTCACTGTCTTATATGTTAGAGATTACGAGTAAATTTATAGATAATAGAAAACAAAGATCAAGATGGTCGTTGATAGAGAAGTTTGCTAATATCTGAAAAAAACCTGAAATGCAAAAAACTCCATTAATTTTGGGCCCAATGAATAATGTTTAATTTGTTGTCATATCTGTCGGTGAAGACCGTCGTTACTGATGATGGAGTATGTCTGGCAAGCGCTTTCGATGCGAAGGCACCATCTTCACGCCGCCTGGAGTGGTACTCAATGTTTAACTTAACAATCTTAGCACGTAAAATGTTATCAATTTTAGCTGATTTCCGTTAGGGGAAATCAGCTATTGAGGTCGTACTCATGACGCGATTTTCGAAAAATTTCTTCAAATGTCCATCGATCCTACACAGGAGATGACGAAAATGAGGTCCGTTCAAAAATATTTATATTTATATATATATATATATATATATATATATATATATATATATATATATATATTTGTCTGTTAACGCTCTAGAGGTCGCAATTTTCGTTTGATCGTTACCAAACTCTATATTTAATGATTTTATGTAAAAAGAAATATCAAGTTCGTTAATGGCTGAAATAGGACCAGTGGGAGGGGAGGTTTTGAGGGGGATTTTTGGAAATTCGAAATATCACCTTTGTCGGATCGAAAATATGTATAGAATCAATCTTATTGCAAATTAAATTTACTATCAATTATGTTTTATACATTTATTCTCTATCTTGAATATTAACCGAGATATTTGCATTTGTATTAAAGTGTGTGTGATCGGCAGGAGTCTGCTATATTCAAGACTTTCCGCCAAAAGCTAGCCGTTTCCGTAACTGTTCGTCCCTCGTTTATTGGTTTAGAGATTCGTTACTACTACTGTTATTAGAAGGCAGACTTCTCTATTGTAATAAAGTCCGTCATGCAGGGGTTGCGTAATCTACGCAGATTTCCCACGTGAAGTTATACAATAGAGAAATCTCCATACGAGTGCCGATCAGTTATGGAAACGGCCGAACTAGTTTTCGGTGGGAATCATAGCACGTCCGTTACACTTATTAAAAATGAAAATATCTCGGTTAATATTCATGATAGAGAATAACTGTATATAACAATATTTATTGTAAATTTAATTTTCAATAAGATTGGTTCTATACAATTTTTTGATCCTACTTATAGTAACGGAGATATTTCGAATTTTCAAAATTCTCCCCCTCTAAACCCCCCCTCCCCCTGGTCCGATTTCAGCCGTTCGTTTTACATAAAACGACTAAATATCGAGTTTGGTAACGAATAACAAAAGTTGCGACCGCTAGAGCGGTAACAGACAAATATATATACAGTTTTGAATGGACCTCGTTTTCGTCATCTCCTAGGTAGGGTCGATGGACATTGAAGAAAAAATTCGAAAATTCCGTCATGAGTACAACCTCAATAGCTGATTTCCCTTAAAAGAAATCTGCTAAAACTTCACGTGGGAAATTTGCTTAGTTTACGCAGCCCCTGCGTGACGGACTTTTTTTCGATCTGGCGACTGAAAATAGAGAACAAACATTTCCACTTCTTTTCTCACCCCAATCCTCAAAGTCCATTTTAGTCATTAAAGATTGTAAATTTTACAAATTATACTTATATATCGAGTTTGAAAGTGACTAAATAAACTTTGTGGTGTCAAAAACAAATAAATTAAACGTTAACTGAAATGGCGTATAACATAGTGAGTTAGTTCCTTCAGTATGTGTATATATATATATGGAGATGTTGTTGTTTCTTGAGGTTTTGGTAAATGTGAAATAATATTTCACTTTATGCCAATATTTAGAGAATAATTATTTTCTCTACTTCAGGGCTGTAAAAATAAGTACTACTTTATATAAATTTCACATTTTTATATAACTACTGTGTAACAGAGTGGTGTTTATGTAATTTCTACTTACCAAGACTAGAATTACACAAAAACTACTGTACAAGAGGTATTGTACATGTAGTTACATTAGGAACACTGGTTGTAACTTTCCTAATGTTACCACAACTAAAATACCTTGTATACAATAGCTTTTAAGTAATTCTAGCCTTGGTAAGTAAAATTAGGTAAACACCACTCTGTTAAACCATAGTTAAATAACAATGTGCAATTTCTATACAGTAGTACCTGCTTTTACAGCCCTGAAAAAGAGAAAATAAATATCCACGAAATATTGGCATTAACTAAAATATTTTTTCGCCAACATTTACCAAAACCTCAACAAACAACAACAACACCATATATAAGTATAAGCTGGTCGAAAACATCTGCACAATTCTGAGTCTCTCTCTCTCTCTCTCTCTCTCTCTCTCTCTCTCTCTCTCTCTCTCTCTCTCTCTCTCTCTCTCTCTCTCTCTCTCTCTCTCTCTCTCTCTCTCTCTCTCTCTCTCTCTCTCTCTCTCTCTCTCTCTCTCTCTCTCTCTCTCTCTAAATATATATGTATATATATATATATATATATATATGTATACGTTGTCCTGCATGATATTTCATGCGATTATGATATTAAATTAATTAATATTATGTTTAAAACAAAAGCTACTTTTCCATATCTCGTTTATAATTTGTTATACGAAAAAAAGTGATTATAACAAAAGTTACAACAAAATAAAGAACTCTTATCTTGTGCATGTCGGCCGAAAAACCAATAGGAAACGAAATATCGCTATTTTTAATTTAGGCTTCCCTTAAGACCCCCACTCCTGCTCCATCTGCCGGGCTGATTTGTGACGCTAAACCAACCAGGGCGTCACCCAAACTCGTACAAAATAATTCATTCAAATCGGTCCAGCCGTTTAGGAAAAGTTCAGTGGCATACACACGTACAATAGAATTATATATATATATATATATATATATATATATATATATATACTCAAATTTGATTTATACTCGTTCCTTTTATAGAATGGAAGACTGCAGTTGTGGAGAAAATTTTCATGTTGTACAGTTCAAACAATATTGAATACATATTTATATTAAGAAAATTTTTTTTTCCTTTTAAATGAAAAATTTGCTGCCGGCTCCAACCTTCTGTAACATTCATAAAATCGTGAGGTCAGAAATATGTTTCGTGTTGAGTAAAAAGGGCAAACTTCCACTATAAAGGTTTATTAAAGGGACAAAATGCCCAAAAATAGCCCAGGAAAAACTTACTCTAAATTAAATTATACTAGCTTAGTCAGAGGATAAATTAATTAACTGCTTCCCTTGCAAATATAAAAACATGGTCGACGGCAAACAAAACCGGCAGTTAGTAATTTCAGGATCATCTCTTCAAATATTTACTTTAACTCTGGCTCCAATTGTTTCCAAACTTTGGGATTTTCTATATTTTAGTAGGAATTCTCAAAAACTGATTTAAATTATTATTACTAAACCCTTCCTTTATTGTAACTAAAATATCTTTCCAAGAACAATTCATTTTAGCTATTTTTGGAAACTTCATACGTGAGTGAATCTATATCTATCTAGGTATATATATATATATATATATATATATATATATATATATATATATATATATATATATATATATATATATATAAAATTGTAACCTCTGTCTGTACATTAATTTTTTCGCGAAATTTTAAGGATAACTTTTGGTTTCACATGTCATAGACACCATTACTGCATTTTGTTTCTTTCGTGTCTGTTTGTTTATACGCATAAATGGCTGAACCGAATTTTATGAAACTTGGTATGTATATTACTACTAACCCAACTTAGACTTTAGGCTATGTTAATATTCTCTGAGACGAACAGGAGTGGGGGTTATAAGCGAGGCCTGAAATTAAAAATAGCGATATTTCGTTACCTATTGCATTTTCGGCAAATATGCACATAACAAAAGTTGTTTATTGTGTTATTAAGAGAAACTTTTGTAAACTACCGTCGTATACCGAAGTATAAAGGCGTTATACGCTAAAAATTATTGCGGGAGTCAACAATTTTATTTGGCACAAAAGACTCAACCGAACTAAATAAAACACTCGGTATGTGTATTAGCACTAACGGACTCCTTATAATAAGCCATACTAACAATTTCTAGGGACGGGCAGGAGTGGGGTTATAAGGGAGGCCTGAAATCAAAAATAGTGATATTTCGTTTCCGATTGGGGTTTCGGCAAATATTCACATACCAAAAGTTGTTTATTTTGTTATTTAGAGAAATTTGCTCAACAATTCTTTTCAATATGAACTACCAGGTACCTCACCTGGAAAAATTAATTCAAATTATAATATATTATTATAATATTTTGTCCTTAATAATTTAAATCTATGCATAATGCACAGGAAACGGGAAATATGACAATGTGGAGGACAGTGAAGTCTTACATAAAAAATTAATTTTATTATTAACAAATCCACAGAAATGACGGGTATTAACGCTAAACACTGGGAAGGGTAAATGTCAAAATATTGAGCAAAGTAAAGCCTTGCCAAAAATATACCATCACCATCCAGTCTTAAATGAATTCCCGGGCGAAGCCGGGTATCTGAGCTAGTATATATATATATATATATGTACTAGCTCAGATACCCGGCTTCGCCCTGGAATTCATTTAAGACTGGATGGTGATGGTATATTTTTGGCAAGGCTTTACTTTGCACAATATTTTGACATTTACCCGTTCCAGTGTTTAGGGTTAATAACCGTTGTTGACATTTGTTAATAATAAAATTATTTTTTTATGTAAGACTTCACTGTCCAGCATATTGTCATATTTCCCGTCTCCTGTGCATTATGCATAGATTTGAATTATTAAGGAGAAAATATTGACATACATTTGAATTAATTCTTTCAGGTGAGGTACCTCGTAGTTCATATTGAAAAGAAGTGTTGAGCAAATTTCTCTAAATAACAAAATAAACAACTTTTGTTATGTGCATATTTGCCAAAACCCCAATAGGAAATCATTATTATTAATTTCAGGCCTCCCTTATAACCCCCACTCCTGCCCGTCCCTAGAAATGTTAGTATGGCTTATTATAAGGAAATCGTTAGTACTAATTCACATAGCGAGTTTGGTTTAGTTCGGTTGAG